>CM065589.1:587506537-587859236 GCA_033119425.1 Bufotes viridis | reverse complement strand
GATGTACTAGAATTGGTAACCTCATGAGCCCATTACCAGCGTATTGGAGACTAAAGATCCACTTCAGTCTTGAGGCTAACTCAGATGTTCATGAACCGCATCCTACTCTCAGCTTAGAGATCCTTTCTCCTGCCCCTAATGAGCTGTTCGTAGTTGTTTGCTGTAGGAGCTTCACATAGTGGGATTTGATCGGTCCATTACAGGTCACGGATTTGTATTTCCTGGGGCGTATGAAATATTACCCAGCATCAACTAGTCAAACAAGGATAACCACCATATCATCGCTTTTTAAATACATTTGTCTCTGTTTTTCATACTACTAATTTGTTTACGACATAACTGAGTTTTTAGAAACTCACATTTCACGCTTAATATTTGTTCATTTTTGGGAACATGCATCAGATTCGATTCATTAGTTCTCCTTTTTGGGTAAGCCTTCGGGATATTTTTGCCTTTGTCATGCCTATTTCAATAGACCTACTGCCAGTCGATCATTGCTTTGTAGGCGCTGGCCTTCAATTTGTCTTCACACAATCATCTGCTAACTTAATCATTGGCTATAGAAGTGAGTTTGTCATTTTTCAACTTGTACGCTTATCGCCATTACGTACCAGGTGCATAGGATTATCTCGAATATATCAATACCGTAGCCATTCAGATTTATCACCATCCAAAGAATTGTAACTGTCCAGGTCCTCATAACCCAACACGTCGTCTATGGCTCATCATAAACAGACATGCCTGAAGTGGGGAGACACATAGATAGGTGCGTCACAGTGATCATCGAACAGCATTTCAGAGTGAAGCGACGTTAACCCATCGCCGCTACTTACCCGCTGTGCAAATAAAATTCAGCCCTGAAAGTTAGGGCTGACTGTAGCGTGAGTTCCGTTGTTTCCAACACCAGGAATTTGTACTTCATCCGGGCATGAATTTTAGTTTGCTGCCTGTACCCCCTCTTTTGATCTATGCTGGTATAGAGAGAAGGATGTCAAATGACCAGAAGGCTGTTAAGTGGTTTAAACTTGTCCAATTTACCAAAATCTTCTCCGATCTTCTGACAGAGGATTTTTCATCAGCAAATTAAACTGCGTCCTGCTAGGCCATCCAATGCTTCGAGTTTCAACAAAGATGGATCTTCCCGACTTCTTACCAGGGATTTTTGCCAGTCACATATAACGTAGGGTAACAGGCACGGTTAAAAACCTTGCCGTCGGCCCATCATCATATCCTGTAATGCCTGTTCAACACCTTCGATTCTCTGCCAAATCTGGGATTTTACTCAAGACTCATACCACCGTTCATTGACTCATTAGATAAACATAATCACGACTACTTGTCTCGCAGGTCTGATGGCGAGATCGCGGGTTCTGACAGACTAGTGCCCTTCATTCTTCCAGAATCATATTTGGTCTAGAGAAAAATACCTTCTATGCACAGATTCCAAATATTTTGTTAGCATGAAATCATTTAATAGGTGGTAAACACTTAAGGTGAAGGTCACAAAGCTGGGCCTCATACCTGTGTGGGTCGCTGTCGCCACAAATCTGGGGTTCAGGTTCGAACCATAATTCCTTCACAGTGCTGAGTCCGTCGAGCTCAACTGGAACCAGTTCACGTCTGCGATCAAAATGATAGTCCTTGATTCAAACACCGCAGCCATCCAGCGATGATAGATATCATCACAGGGTACACCACTTTCTTCTTGTGTCTGTTAAATTGCGTTTCGTGGGCAGCCGTGATTTCGCCTCTTCTGATCGTTGACACACTTCTTCTTGTGACGCTTCTGAGAGACGAGCCCTAAAAAAGAAGATGTATTTCACGCCACGTTCAGATTCTGTCTTAAAGTTCAGGTCGTTTTCATGTCATTATTTCGAGGCTGCTTCCCAAAGTCATACTGTCACGTCCAGTTGGCAGTTCTGTTCATCTTCATAATATTTCTGCCTTCTTGTCTCCTGAATGTTCTCTAGCTTAGAGAGAAATGCCTGTTGCTTTGCACAAATAAAAGAAAGATCACTCCATCATACTGGGCGCACGACGATCGTCCAAAGCCCAGCCTCACTTGATTTTCACATCTAAGGTCATATCGCTCAACGATAATATATCGAGATGAGCATTTATTTGAGACATTAGCCGAGATCGTAAATTCCAGTCTCGAGTAAACATAGTTTGCTCTTTACCATTGCTGAATCGAAACATATTTGCGGTATGTACAGCCAGCTAAATGCGTATTCCACGCAGACTTTCTGTACAGGCCCATAGTCTCTGTGTTAATCACAGAGTGACTCAGAAATTGGGCTTCTCTTCACTGCCATGATCTCATCATCGAATCACTATACGAAACATAATGTCTCGTTCGCTAAACAGTTTCTGTTTCTTCCATCAAAAACTCTACATAGAGTATAAGGTATGGATACCAGAATTTTAGCGAACGAGACACATGTTTTTTCGTATAATGATTCGGATATTGAAAGGATCATGAGCAGTGTGGAGGGGGAAGCCAGATTTCTGAATACACCCTCTGTGATTAACCTTAAAAGGGACTATGAGACCTGTACAAAGAAAGTCCTCTCATTGGAATTGCATTTGCTTACGCTGGTACAATACCATAAATGTAACCGGATTCCACGAGGGATTCGAACAAGGTTAAAACCAAATATGTTTACTCAGGATTTGGAATTTCGATCTCAGTTTGAAGTAATCTCAAATAAATATGCTCTCGATATATTATTGTTGAACATTGAATACTTACAAAAAGATCTTAATGTATCAAAAATGAAGAAACAGACTTTGGAAGATGCTTTGAGATTGAATATGATGGAGAATGATCTTTCTTTATTTGTTGAAAAACAACAGGCATTTCTCTCTAAGCTACGGGGCGAATTAGAGGAGACCAAAAGAGGCAAATGGTATAGAGATGAACAAGACTACTCAACAGGACGTGTGTATATTTGGGAAACATCAAGGAATAATGACATGAAGAAACCGGTGAAGAAAACGCAAGACTACAAGACAAAGTCTAACAGACAAAATGACGTGGAAACAGCAGTTGAGCCCAATGCATCTTCTTTTTAGGGAGCAAGCCTCATCTCTCCAGGGCGCACAAGGAGGGGAGGCTGTCGACATCGACGATCCAAGAAAGGGCAGAATACAATGCCCACAGAGACACAATTTAACCAGACCACAAAGGAAAAAGTGAATGTACCTGATGTGGTGGTAAATATATCATCATATACACTGGATGAATATGAATGTAGTGTTTTGAATAAGGGACTATCATTTTGTCCGCAGACGCACATGGACTGGTTCCAGTTGGAGCTCGACTTGAACCGCCTCTTCAGAGCACTTAAACTGAGGGTGTGGTTCGACTCGGGCTCCCTGGACCCCAAGACAGTGACGACAACGGATACACAGAGTATGGGGTTAACTTTGAAACAGTTTGACCTTCACCTTAAGAGTGATTTTACACCTATTATTGGTTCACATGCTATGGAAGTATTTATGGAATCTGTGCATAGAGATATTGCATGCTTTAGACAGGAGTGTCAGGGGAAGGTTTTCTCTAGACCAAATATGACTACGGAAGAGATGAGGGCACTGGATCGTCTGTCCAAGAACCACGATCTCACCATCAAACCTGCAGACAAGGGTGGTGGGATCGTGGTTATGGACACTTCTAAGTATATACATGAAATCAATAGACAATTGACGGAAGGTGATACATATGAAATCTTGAGTAAAGATCCCAGATTTGATATTGCTAGGAGAATCGAGGTTCTATTGAACAGAGCATTACAGGATGATGTTATAGATAAACAACTTAAAGAGTTTTTAACCATTAAATCACCTGTTACCCCTCTGATATATGTATTGCCCAAAATACACAAGAGTCTAAGGGACCCTCCGGGCGTCCCATTATTTCTGGTAGAGGCTCTATATGTTCAAACATTGCGATCTTCTTAGATAAAGTTTTGAGACAATTTGCTACAGGTGCGAAATCATATATCAGAGATACGGGAGATTTTTTGAATAAATTGGATAAGTTTAAACTCACTAAGCAATGTATTCTGGTGTCATTTGACATCGTATCTCTATATACATCTATAGATCATACAAGGGGGTGCAGGCAGTGAAAGAGGCACTAAGGGATTCTACATACCCAGATAGGGTACAAGAATTCCTGTTGGAATTGTTGGAACTCACTTTACGCTGCAATTATTTTTCTTTTCAAGATAGATTTTATTTGCAACGGGTAGGCGCGGCGATGGGTTCCAACGTCGCGCCTACTTATGCAAATATATTCGTGAGGTCACTTGAGGAGCACCTTGTCTATGTATCTCCCCACTTCAGACATGTCTTGACGTGGTGGAGGTACATAGACGACGTGTTCCTTATTTGGACTGGAACCATGGAGGACCTGGATGAGTTCCATGTGTTCCTGAATTCTTTGGATGAGGGTATTAAATTTACTCGAGTGACATCTGAAAATAAGCTGCAATTCCTTGATACAGTGGTATATATTCAGGATAATTCTATGCACACAGATTTACATGTGAAACCAACCGATAGAAACACATTACTACACTTTACAAGTTGTCACCCTAGAAAAATGATAAACTCACTTCCCTATAGCCAAATGATTAGGGTTAAACGGATGATTGATGTAGAAGACAAAACAGAGGTGGCCCTACAAACAATGAGTGACTCTTTTGCTCAGCGAGGGTACCCTAGGTCCCTATTGAATAGACATATGACAAAGGTAAAAAATATCCCAAGGGAATTTTTAAAAAAGGAGAGAACTAAGCGAGAAATGGATAGGATCCCGTTTGTGACTACATATAATGAACATTCCCCAAAAATTGAACAAATTATTAGAAAGCATTGGGGGGTAATACAATGTGAGTTTCCCCAGATAGAGTCATTTAAGAGGACTCCAGTTATGTCGTACAGGAGAACTAAGAGTATCAAAGATCAATTAGTGAGGGCTGTAATTCCCATGAAAAAAGAAACAAGACAAATGTATTTTAAAACGATGAGTATGGGTAGTTATCCTTGTTTGAATTGCGTTAATTGTAAATACATGCACAAAGGACAATATTTCATACACCCCAAAACACAGGAAAAATACAAAATCCATCAGTATTTGACCTGTAGTTCATCATGAGTTGTATATGTATTGTGGTGCCCGTGCAAATTACTATATGTGGGGGAAACCACTACAGAAATGAAAGCAAGGCTTAACAACCACAGACAGAGTATTAGGGACGGGAGAAAGGATCTCCCGGTCTCTAAACATTTTTTTGAAAAAAAACACAAGGAACAGGATCTGCGTTTTATGATCCTTGAACATACAGAGATGTCCAAAAGAGGAGGTGATAGGGAGGTTCGCCTCAAAAAATGTGAACTGAAGTGGATCTTTAGTCTCAATACGCTGAAGCCCAATGGGCTCAACGTAGATTTTAGGGTTACCACTGGTATGTTCAGTTAAACATCTGCCTGGGGTACCTTTGAAACTGAGTCTCAATGTTGCCTTTTGATTTCCGGATCATTGTAGCAGGTGAATTATGCAATTTCTTATATCAATTGTGTTTAAAAGGGCTTTTAAAAAAAAAAATTAAATTTTTTTTTGATAAAGGTTGTGAGATCACATGATTATAGTAGCAGAAAGGGATAGGAGGCAATCTTATGTTTAGGACTGCGATATATTCTGTGTAGTCTGGATATGACAGAAGGTGACTTTATTTAACATAATGGTAGATCCACAGTGGGTGGATATATGTATATGGGTGCCGGTTTGCCCGACCTATTGCCCCTTAGTGACATGGACGAGTCCGTAGTGGAGGTAGAATGCGCAGGCGCGATGGTTTAGTCGCGGTCAGCGCATCTCTTCCCGCGAGACGAGACATGAATACAAGGCGGCGTGCGTCGGGAGGAACGTAGGACATGCGCAGTGAGAGGAGACACACGCCAAGGATAGCGAAGTCTCCATCTTCATTGAATTTGTGTAAAGTGATCCTCTTTAAGGTAAAACTAATGTATACAACTATTGCTCTCCTATCTTATTTTCTAGCACACCCTGGATGGGATGCAAGCCAGGTTGACTGTTTTTAAATATATGCACAAGCGCACTTTCATTTTTTGCACTATGAGTGTTATTATATACCACTAGCGGTCCCGTTGGAGCGGGACGGGGGACTTTTGGATGAACTTTGCACAAAATGAATTAAGGACACGTTGAATCCCTCTAAAGTATTTATCACGTGATTTTAATCATACACAGGTGTAACCAATAATGAATTTTGTATAAATATACTATGTTGATATGTATTATTCACTTGGCTTGAAAATGGCTCTGTGAGAGAGCTGAAACGTTGCTGTGTTAAACATGTGTGAATAAACACCTCTTTGTTCACTTTATCTAAGGAGTGCTGCGCCAGTTTGTTGGATTTATATATATATATTAATACACACAGCGAGGTTGAGATGTATGATGTAACCGGCTGATTTTGTGCCTTTTACACACACAGAAATATATATGTGTGTGTATATACATAGACTGCAACCGCGTTATCTTGAAACAAAAGCCATTGAAAAGCAATTGTTTCAGTAGTTTAGTTAACTAAACTGAAGTTAAAACAGGAGTGTTAAACATGCTACATCCGTTTCTCAGAGACCTGGTGCCCTGACTATGTTTTATACTTGTATTAAATACATCCCCCACTTAACTCCTCAACGACCAATGACGTACATGTACGTCAGATCTGGACTTGACTTAAAGCCCAGTGACATAATTGTAGTGCATGGTGATCGGGCGGGTTCAAGATCTGCAACCGCCCGGTCGAGGACAGGGGTCCGAACCCCTGCTGTATGCATCGGCATCGGTGAAATTACCGATGCCGACGCATTAACCCCTGCACGCCCACGCTCAGCACTGACTGCAGCACGTGCGAGCTTCAGACATGTGCGGGGTGTCCATCTGGTCCCCGCGCTACTGTGACGGGAACCCGATGGCAGGGAAGGTAGCCCGATGAGTTCCTTAGGCATTGTGGCTTCCTTCCTGGAGGGCCTGTGAGATATAGCCCCTGTATTACACAGTTAATACACTTACAACCAATGCATTACAATACAGAAGTATTGAAATGAATTGTAAAGGGAATCATACCCCAAAAGTTTAAGTCCCAGTGGTGGCCAAAAAAACAGGGATACATTTTTTTTTCAAATTAAGGTTTCAAAAACAATAAAATAATTTTCAAGTAAGAAAAATTGTCCTTTTTTTCAAAATAAAGTTAAATAAAATGTTTTAAATAATTGCCCAAAAAAAAAGTAGACATATAATTTCTTGCCGTGTCTGTATCAACTGGCTCTATAACAATATTACAGGACCTAACCCCTCAGGTGAGCACCGTAAAAAAATAATAATAATAATTAAACTGTGTCAAAATAGCCAATTTTTGGTTACCTTACATCAGTGTTTCCCAACCAATGTGCCTCCAACTGTTGCAAAACTACAACTCCCAGCATGCCCGGACAGCCTTTGGCTGTGCGGGCATGCTGGGAGTTGTAGTTTTGCAACAGCTAGAGGCACATTGGTTGGGAAACACTGCCTTAAATCACAAAAAGTGCAATACAAAGCGAGCAAGTTTTCTTAAAATTTGTTCTTTATTAAAAAATAAAAATTAAATTTTGTGACAGAATGTTACCACTGTTAGGAAATACAATACGTCAAGAGAAAACAATCTCAGAATGGCTTGGTTAAGTAAAAGCGTTTTAAAGTTATTACCACATAAAGTGACGCATGTCAGATTTGCTAAAAGTGGGTTTGGCAGAAGGGTGAAAACTGGCCCGGTCATTAAGAGGTGAATTTGCATTTGTTATCACTTCTGAGTTTTTTGTCTAAATTATGAACATATTGTGATTACCGGGGTTCCACTTCCCTCTGTGCGCCACCGTCCCCCAAAAGACATGGACATTGTGGTGGTCTCTTCAGATGAGGAGGACAACTAATGAGGACAGGCTGGACCCTCCCAGCATGTGTAAATGCTCCACCACCACTGGATGTGGGGGAAAATGTGGAAGTGGAGGCTGAAAAGGCTGGTCCCTGTCACCAGCTGCATTGGACCCCCCCCCAGCTCCTGAAGAGGAAGAAGAGGGGGTGGAGGAGGTTGTCACCACCACCCACCAGGAGGGTAAATATGTGCACACCAAAACATGTACAGAAACAAAGGGCCAACAATGAAGTGAAAAACTACAGTAAAAGAAAACAACAGCACTAGACACACGCTTTCTCTGTAATCTACGTGTGCATATAAACCATTAACTAACCAACTAAATAACATTATTAGCTACATAACTATCACAAACTAATTCAGTGCTCTCATTAAGAGAAACAAAATAAGAGTATTGCCGGTTTGATACCTTTTAATGGCGTACAAAAATAGAAGTAATGAGTTGTTACATAGTGAGCTTTTGAGACATCACCAGTAGTGTATATTTACTTGTATATAAAGTGCAAGTGCTGCCAAAAATTACAAGCAAGAGGAACTCCGATACACACCTGTATATCACAATTGTGGTTCAATTGTTCATGTAGTTGGACTCCTACACTCATAAAGCTTATGCACTTAGTGAAAGAGCTGCCAAAAATTACAAGGAATCGGCACTACAATACACCCTTTATCACACTTATAGGCGGGCATCATACACACACTTGAAAAATTATGATTGATGGCCTGCTGGTGACCCTCAAAAACATTAGAAGAAAGGGCCTGCTTGTGACCATGTAAAACATTAGAGGCGAGGGCCTGCTGCTGATCTGACCATCTAAAAAAATTGTGGGTGAGGGTCTTCTGCTGAGCTGACCATTTAAAACAATTTGTGGGAGAGGGCCTGCTGCCGAGCTGACCATGTAAAAATTTTGTGGACGAGGGCCTGCTGCCGAGCTGACCATTTCCAAAATGTTGTGGATGAGGGATTGCTGCTGAGCTGACCTTTTTTGAAATTGTGTGGACGAGGGCCTCCTGCCGAGCTGAGCATTTAAACATTTTTGTAGATGAGGACCTGCTGCTAAGCTGACCATTCAAACAATGTCTGGTACCTTATCCCCTGCCACAGCTCTGCGGCCTTATGCTGCTTATCACCTAAGCAAATAAGTTTCAGCCTGACCTGTTTCTGCCTCCCCACTGCAGTGCTACACTGCTTCCAGCTACTGATGGCTGACTTGTGCTGCAAGATGATAATTCAGTGGTGGAAGTGGAGGATGAGGTGGAGGAGAAGGGGGGTTGCAGCCTCTAAGGTAGGTGGCAGCGGAAACCCTGACGGAAGTAGGGCCCACGATCCTTGCCATCGGTAGCGCCTGTGCAATTCCATGTTACGACTCGCTCCCGGCCTCCACAATGTTCACCTAGGGTGCAGTCAGGGAACTGTAGTGTTCCTGGCTAAAAGGGCTTGTAATGTCGCTGCAGCCACCGCCTAATAAGAAATTACACTGAATGAATGTCACTGATATTTTGGATGCACACACGTTATACAGGAGGTGTAGTCAAGTAATGTCGCTGCCGACACCGCCTAATAAAAAATTATACTGAATGAATGTCACTGATATTTTGGATGCACACACGTTATACAGGAGGTACAGTGCAAGTAATGTAGCAGCCTCCACCGCCTAATAAGAAATTACACTGATTTAATGTCACTGATATTTTTATGCTCACATGTTACACTGCAGATGTGGCACTGGTAATATCACTGTCAGAAGCGGACAAGTACACTATATGTCACAGATAAATCTTTTAAAAGCACACCCTACACTTTAGATGCTGGCCTGGTAATGTCACTCTCAGAAGATGACACAGATATTTTTTAGGCGCACTTTACACATTATACTGTATGTGGCTCAGCTAATTTAACTGTCCGCAGCAGACGCCGTCTTTTGAAAAAGTACACTGTTTGTCACTGATACATTTTTTAAATGCGCACGTTACACTTTAAATGTGGCGCAGCTAATGTTCCTAACCGCAGCGGACACCGTCTATTGAAAAAGTACATTGTATTTCACAGATAAAGTTTTTCAGCGCACACGTTACACTGCAGATATGGCACTGCTAATGTTACTGTCCCTAGCGTACACAGTCTACGGAAAAAGTACACTGTATTTCACAGATTATTTTTTTACACTGGAGATGTCCCGCTGGTAATGTCACTGTCAGAAGTGGACACCGTCTATGGAAAAAGTACACTGTATGTCACAGATCAATTTTTTATACGCACACGTTACACTGCAGATGTGGCGCTGGTAAGGTTACTGGCCACAGCAGTCAACGTCTTCAGAAAATGTACACAGTATGTCACAGATAATTTTTTTATTTGCACATGTTACACTTCAGATGTAGCGCTGGTTATGTCATTGTCCGCAACAGACACCGTCTACAGAAAAAGTACACTGGATGTCACAGATATATATATTTTTTATGTGCACATGTTACATAGGAGAGGTGTTGAACAGGTGAATGTCACTGTCCTCAGCGGCCAAACAATTGCACGCTATGTAGCACAGGTTGCGCTCATAATATATTTTTGCCACACACAACAATAGTCCTTAAAAGGACTTTTGGGTCTCTAACAAATTTTAGCAAGTGAACACCGCAGTGAACACCATCTACAGAAAAAAGTACACTAGATATCAGTTATATTTTTAGTATACACACACTTTACACGGGAGATGTGGCACGGATAATTTAACCGTCCACAGCGGACACCATCTATGGAAAAAGGACACTGGATGTCACTGATATTTTTGGGATGCGCACACTTTACTTGGGAGATGTGGTGCAGATTATTTAACTGTACACAGCGGCCTATTACTTGGTATTTAGCGTGGGATGCACTAAAAATATATATTGCTGCTGTTACAATCAATAGACTTTAACAGGAATTTTGGGTCTCTGAAACTTTTATTGCTAAAATAACTGCAATTACACTCCATACACTGTCCCTTTCTATGCACAGCTCTCCCTAACATTGACCAATTTTGTGCTATAAAAATATATTGCTGCTGTCACACACAAGTCTTTAACAAGACTTTTGTGTCTCTGAAAAGTTTTTGTGCTAAAATAACTGCTATTACAATCCCTACACTGTCTGTCCCTTCCTATGCTCAGCCCGCTCTTACACTAAGCAATTTAGCGAAGGTTGCACCATAAAAATATATTACTGCTGTCACACACAATAGTCCTTAAAGGGACTTTTGGGTCTCTGAAACATTTTTGAGCAAAAAAATAATTCTATTACACTTCCTTCACTGTGCGTGTCTTCCGATGCACAGCTCTCCCTTACTAAGGGTGCGTTCACACGACCGTGAATGTGTCCACATTTGTTCCGAAATTTTGCAGAACGGGTGCAGACCCATTCATTCTCTAAGGGGCACACTGTGATCTCAGCTTCCACATTTGCGGAGCGCGGCCCCGAAGTTCCTGGTTTTGGCCCCGAACTTCCAGTCCGCGGCTCAGCAAAAGATAGAACATTTTCTATTCTTGTCCGCAGATGCGGACAAAAATAGGGAGTTCTAATGGGGAGTGCCAGTGGGGTGTATTGTGGATCCGCAATTCGCAGATCCGTAATACAGTACGGCCGTCTGAATGGAGCCTAATACTGAGCCGAGCATGTGTCATCGGGTGCTTCATAGCACCCGATGAAGCTTTCTGGTTAGCCAACATGGCTACTGGCATTTCAGTGAGTGCAGTACTTACCTGCACCTTTATTGGCTGCTTAAAACCAGCAAAACCTGCTGAAAGGAGACTTGAGCATGGCGCTCGAGTACATGCGGTACTCAGACAAGTATAGAATAAGAACAGAGTCATGAGGGAATGAATGGGCATTTGAAAGATAACAGAACAACATATCAAAGATCATGAGAACGAGTCCTTAATTATCTCACAGATGAGGGGTGTGAAAGTATTATGGTCCCTAAATTGATGTTACCTCAGGGACCTGGTGCCCCAACTATGTCTATAGAAGACTATTTTGATCTTGTAGTGTGTTTCATAAATTCCAGGTAAAAATTTAGTCCAGTATTCAAAGTGTCAATCAGTGTTATACATTTTTATTCCCAAAATCTTCTAGCTCTTTTGTATTTGAAGTACTTTTCATATGAGAACTTTCATGTGTTCTTTATTGTGTCCTGGGCTACAAAAATGCTTCTCCACAGGAAAGTGTAGAATCTTCTTTTAAAATAATACTATTATACTTTACTGAACTTGCATTAACTAACCAACTAAATAATATTATACTATAATGAACTATCACTAACTAACCAACTATATAATCATCATAAATGTAATAATAAGCCAACAAATTGTTATGTAAATAGAGATGGCCCGAACTATCCGCCGGCGAACAGTTCCCGGCGAACATAGCTTGTTCGCGTTCGCAGCAGCGGGCGAACACATGCGATGTTCGGTCCGCCCCCTATACATCATCATTGAGCAAACTTTGACCCTGTACCTCACAGTCAGCAGACACATTCCAGCCAATCAGCAGCATACCCTCCCTCCCAGACCCTCCCATCTCCTGAACAGCATCCATTTTAGATTCATTCGGAATTTGCAGTCTTAGTGAGAGGAGGGACAGTGTAGCTGCTGCTGATTTAATTGGGAAATCGATAGCTAGGCTAGTGAATTCAGTGTCCACTCCAGTCCTGAAAGACTCATCTGATCTCTGTTGTAAGGACAGCGTTCTGACAGCACCCCAAAAAGCCCTTTTTAGGGGTGCAACATTAGTCTGCTTTTTTTTTTCCTCCATATATATATTGCAGTTGCCTGGCCTGCCTGTGTGTGAGGAGCTGCAGGCCCACAGACTGTAGTGTGCCCACTGCCAGTGCCCACCCCTGTCATCCCGTGTGGCATAGGACTTTGCATCAAAAAAAGGCATTTAATTTTTACATTTTAGTGTAATTTCAGTTGCTTGCCTGCTGCTAGTGTGTGTCAGGCCGACTTCCACTGACTGTAGTGTGCCCACTGCCAGTGCCCACCCCTGTCATCCCGTGTGGCACAGGACTTTGCATCAAAAAAAGGCATTTAATTTTTACACTTTAGTCTAATTTCAGTTGCTTGCCTGCTGCCAGTGTGTGTCAGGCCGACTTCCACAGACTGTAGTGTGCCCACTGCCAGTGCCCACCACTCATACCGGGTGGCACAGTAGCTTGCCAATAAATAAGGCATTTCATTTTTACACATCAATCTAATTTCAGTTGCTTGCCTGCTGCCAGTGTGTGTCAGGCCGACTTCCACAGACTGTAGTGTGCCCACTGCCACTGCCTACCACTCATACCGTGTGGCACAGTAGCTTGCCAATAAATAAGGCATTTCATTTTTACACATCAATCTAATTTCAGTTGTTTGCCTGCTGCCAGTGTGTGTCAGGCCCACTTCCACAGACTGTAGTGTGCCCACTGCCAGTGCCCACCACTCATACCGGGTGGCACAGTAGCTTGCCGATAAATAAGGCATTTAATTTTTAGACAGTAGTCTAAATTCAGTTGCTTGCCTGCTGCCAGTGTGTGTCAGGCCTGCTTCCACTGACTGTAGTGTGCCCACTGCCAGTGCCTACCACTCATACCGTGTGGCACAGTAGCTTGCCGATAAATAAGGCATTTAATTTTTAGACAGTAGTCTAAATTCAGTTGCTTGCCTGCTGCCATTGTGTGTCAGGCCCACTTCCACAGACTGTAGTGTGCCCACTGCCATTGCCAACCACTGATACCGAGTGGCACAGTACCTAGCATGCGTAGTCGTCGTGGTCGTGGTGCTGTGATTTCCACTGTCCCTGGAATAATGCCTAGTGTTCAGAGGCCACGTACCCTGAACCCGAAGAATTCTGAGGACATAGTTGACTGGCTTAGACAGGACACCCAATCTTCAACAGCTTCCGCTAAGAACCTTGACGCACCATCCTCCTCCAGCTCAGCTTCGGTCACCTGCTCTCAAGTTACCACGCACCCGCCCGTCGCCACCACCACCACCACTACCACCACAGCCGCTTCACTTGATCCGTCAGAGGAGTTATTTAAACATCAGTTGGATGTAATTATTGATGCGCAACCATTATTGCCAGATGATGTAGATTACAGGGATATGTCTCAGTCAGGCAGGATTACACACATGGACGTACAGTGTGATGATGATGATGTTGTACCCGCTGCTGCTTCCTTTGCTGAGGTGTCAGATACAAGTGAAGCGGTTGATGATGACGATGTGTCCACGGATGCCACGGAGACAGAGAGAATGAGGAGACAAGTTGGAAGCAGGGGGAGGTCGATCGTAAGGAGTTAGTGGCACAGTCAGACAGCATGTATCGGCACCCGGGGTCAGCCAGACAGCACGCCAGTCATTGCATGCTGTTGCTACCACCAGAATGCCATCATTGCAAAGCTCAGCAGTGTGGCATTTTTTTTTGTGTCTGCCTCTGATAACAGCAATGCCATTTGCAACCTGTGCCAAAAGAAACTGAGTCGTGGGAAGTCCAACACCCACCTCGGTACAACTGCTTTGCGAAGGCAAATGATCTCACATCACAAACGCCTATGGGATCAACACATGAGTACAAGCAGCACACAAACTCAAAGCCACCATGCTCCTCCTGGTCCAGCATCTTCAGCCACGTCAACCACTGCTGTCCTCCCTGCCCCCTCTCAACCAACCGCCACTCCGCCTCTCACCTTCAGCAGTTCCTGGTCATCTGCCCACAGTCAGGTGTCTGTCAAGGACATGTTTAAGCGTAAGAAGCCAATGTCACAGAGTCACCCCCTTGCCCGGCAACTGACAGCTGGCTTGACGGAACTCTTAGCCCGCCAGCTTTTACCATACCAGCTGGTAGAGTCTGAGGCCTTCAAAAAATTTGTCGCTAACAGGGATTAAACTGATGAGAATAGGACTACAGAAAATACCACTCATATCGGGTGTGACAGTAAATTGCACGGCGCAGACGCAGTGACCGTGGATTAAAACAGAGTGGAGGGAGCCAGCGTTATTTTAACCATCTCCCCGAAAAATCTATTCAATTCACCTTTCGGGGACCCTTGGTGTTTTACGTGGCTGGATGGAGGAAAAAACCTTCAATGACATCACCGGGACATGGCTAGCTTGGTATCCAACCTTTTGCAAATGGACTGTTTGCGGTTGTTTGCGGTGCATTAAAAGGGGAGTTTGGTCTGTCAATGTCTGTGAAGCGGGCGTAACCCTTACACTACCTGATCGATACAACATCATACCTGATCGTATACACACACTAGATGTTTTAAACCACGTTGTTCAAAAAATTTTAGGATTGTTAGGTGATTTATGCCTTTTATGGATTAAAACCCAACTCTGCGTCAACTATGTAATTTTCCATGGAAGTTTTGCCATGGATCCCCCTCCGGCATGCCACAGTCCAGGTGTTAGCCACCTTGAAACAACTTTTCCATCACTATTGTGGCAAGAAATAGTCCCTGTGGGTTTTAAAATTCGCCTGCCTATTGAAGTCTATGTCGGTTCGCCCGTTCGTGAACATTTGCGGAAGTTCGCGTTCGCCGGCGAACTGAAAATTTTATGTTCGCGACATCTCTATATGTAAATCGTCAGTGATGTAATAAAAATTCCACACTGTCACGAGTTGGAGGTCCCGCGAAAGACCTCCGCGTCAAGCAATGAACATACGGAAATCAGGTACAGAGACACAAGAGTTTATTGCACAAACAAAAGCCAAAGAAGAAAGCACAGGCAAAGCATGAGCTCTATGTACCGTTAGAACAGTGGCAGAAAACCCCCACTGCGCCATTGTCTAGTAATACTCCAGAGGGGAGTGACTAAGCGACTCCTGGTATTCAATAGGGCCCCAGATGGTAGGGTTAGGCTTTGCAGCAGGAAGTTGCCAGGGTCCACTCCAGAGCATGAACAAGACAATAGGCAAACATAACATAGACAGGCAAATACAAACAAGGCAACTAATAACACAAGCAGGAGTTCTACTCAAGGAAACAGGAGTGGCAATGAGCAGAGAAGGACTTGCTCCACCAGTAGTATACATGGCCTTGCCCATAGCACTCTGCAGCAAAGAAAGCTGCAACAAGGGCTTGCTGAACAGAGTATCCCCTAAAGCAGAGACAGAGTCCTCCATACAAAGGAACAAATACAAAATAGGGGAAGACAGGCACAAAACAAGACAGGCAAGACTAATCAGGGCAGAGGCGTAAAGACATAATAATAAACACAAGGTGACTCAAACATAACTGGCAGAACTAAAAGCAGAAACACAGGAATAAGGAGGACACACACCACACCACACACACGCAGAACTGAGGGAACATCAGCCTAAGGCCTTATTCACACGTCCGCAATTCTGTTCCGCATTTTGCGGAACGGAATTGCGGACCCATTTGTTTTAATGGGGACAGACGATGTCCCGGCCGGGTCCGCAATTGCGGATCCGCACTTCCGGGTCCGCAATTGCGTTCCCGAAAAAAATAGAACATGTCCTATTCTTGTCCGCAATTGCGGACAAGAAAAGGCATTTTCTATGAGAGTGCCGGCGATGTGCGGTCCGCAAATTGCAGAACGCACATCGCCGATGTCCGTGTTTTGCGGATCCGCGGATCCGTGGATCCGCAAAACACAACGGACGTGTGAATAAGGCCTTAGGCCTCTTGCACACGACAGTATTTTGCGGACCGTATACTGGCAGTTTTTCAGTTCAGTATACTGACAGTATACTGAACCATTCACTTCAATGGGTCTGCAAAAAATACTGAAGTGTCTCCGTATGCCTTCCGTTTCCGTTTTTCCGTTTTTTCTGTTCCATTTAAATATAGACCATGTCCTATTCTTGTCCGCAAATCACGTTCAGTGGCTCCATTCAAGTCAATGGGTCCGCAAAAACAGAAAGCATACTGAAGTTGAGTTTAAAGACCAGCCCAATTTTCATTATGGAATTAATGTATACTGTATATGCCAAACGGAAAAACGGAACGGAACAACGGAACCGAAACGGAAACAAAACGGAAGCAAAAAACGGAAAAACTGATCCGTTATAAACGAACAGCAAAACACTGAAAAAAAAATACGTTCGTGTGCAAGAGGCCTTATGTACAGGTTCCATGGGTGCAGCAGACAGGCCACACTCATGGAGCAGACAGAGAGGATTAGGCCCCTTTCACACGAGCGAGTTTTCCGCGCGGGTGCAATGCGTGACGTGAACGCATAGCATCCGCACTGAATCCTGACCCATTCATTTCAATGGGTCTATGTACATGAGCGTTTTTTTTCACGCATCACTTGTGCGTTGCGTGAAAATCGCAGCATGTTCTATATTCTGCGTTTTTTACGCATCCCTAGCCCCATAGAAGTGAATGGGGCTGCGTGAAAAAGCATTGCATCCGCAAGCAAGTGCGGGTGCGTTGCGTTTTTCACTGATGGTTGCTAGGAGATGTTGTTTGTAAACCTTCAGTTTTTTATCACGCGCGTGAAAAACGCGTCGAAACGCATTGCACCCGCGCGGAAAAAACTGAACAACTGAACGCAATCGCAGGCAAAACTGAATGGCTTTGCCTGTGAAATCGCACAGTTTTCACTGAACGCATCCGCAACGCATCCGGACCTAATCCGGACAAGCTCGTGTAAAAGAGGCCTAAGGGCTACACATAGCTGGTCCAAAGTAGAGTTGAGCGAACACCTGGATGTTCGGGTTCGAGAAGTTCATCCGAACTTCCCGAAAATGTTCGGGTTTGGGATCCGAACTCGACCTGAACTTTATCCTGAACCCGAACCCTATTGAAGTCAATGGGGACCTGAACTTTTGGGCACTAAAAAGGCTGTAAAATAGTCCAGGAAAGGGCTAGAGGGCTGCAAAAGGCAGCAAAATGTAGGTAAATGCCCTGCAAAAAAATGTGGATAGGGAAATGAATTAAAATAAAA
The DNA here is from genome assembly GCA_033119425.1 of Bufotes viridis. Classification (NCBI taxonomy): domain Eukaryota; kingdom Metazoa; phylum Chordata; class Amphibia; order Anura; family Bufonidae; genus Bufotes; species Bufotes viridis. Next base: position 587,841,294 of record CM065589.1, on the reverse strand, counting down.
TAAATAAAAATTAACCAATATTAATTGGAAACAGATGAAAGTAGATCGCAGCATCCGAAGTCTTCTGATATTCAATATTTATTCCACCACGTGAATTGCGACGTTTCGACCCAGAGCATGCTTGATAAAGACCCACTCTGGGTCGAAACGTCGCAATTCACGTGGTGGAATAAATATTGAATATCAGAAGACTTCGGAGTGCTGCGATCTTCTTTCATCTGTTTCCATTGGAGGGGTTCTTCAGGTCAGGACCTGACATCGCGTGCACCGCCACATCTTGGACTATCGGCCATCCGGCCGTCGATGGTGCTGTCCCACACCATTCTGTTTATTCCAATATTAATTGGAGAGAGGTCCCATAGCAGAGAATCATGTGTCATATCACCCACCACTGGAGAAGGCCACTTCCAGATATTTAGCCACGGCACCCAGACAGAGGAGAGAGGTCCCACAGCAAGGAATAAGGCGTCATATCACCCACCACTGGAGAAGGCCACTTCCAGATATTTAGGCCCCAGCACCCAGGCAGAGGAGAGAGGTCCCACAGCAAGGAATGAGGCGTCATATCACCCACCACTGGAGAAGGCCACTTTCAGTTATTTAGACCCCAGCACCCAGACAGAGGAGAGAGGTCGCATGGCAGAGGTTCAGGCTTCATGTCACCCACCATTGTAACAGGCCACTTTCAGTTATTTAGGCCCCGGCGCCCAGACAGAGGAGAGAGGTCGCATGGCAGAGGTTCAGGCTTCATGTCACCCACCATTGTAACAGGCCACTTTAAGTTATTTAGGACCCGGCGCCCAGATTGAGGAGAGGTTCATTCAACTTTGGGCTGCACCGCAAGATCATGGTAAAGTTAAAAAAAAAATGAGGATTCAATAAAGAAGTGCCCCAGGAGTACAAGAACACATGGTTGAGGGGTAGGCAGTTATAAATGTCTATTCTGCACAAGGGAGGGAGAGGTCCTGTGGGATCCAGGCCTGGTTCATTTTTATGAACGTCAGCTTGTCCACGTTGGCTGTGGACAGGCGGCTGAGTTTGTCAGTAATGACGCCCCCTGCCGTGCTGAATACACGTTCAGACAAAACGCTGGCCGCTGGGCAGGCCAGCACCTCCAAGGCATAAAATGCCAACTCTGGCCACGTGGACAATTTGGAGACCCAGTAGTTGAATGGGGCCGAACCATCAGTCAATATGTGGAGGGTGTGCAGACGTACTGTTCAACCATGTTAGTGAAATGCTGCCTCCTGCTAACACGTTCCGTATCAGGTGGTGGTGCAGTTAGCTGTGGCGTGGAGACAAAACTTTTCCACATTTCTGCCATGCTAACCCTGCCCTCAGAGGAGCTGGCCGTGACACAGCTGCGTTGGCAACCTCTTGCTCCTCCTCTGCCTTCGCCTTGGGTTTCCACCTGTTCTCCTGTGACATTTGGGAATGATCTCAGGAGCGCGTCTACCAGCGTGCGCTTGTACTCGCGCATCTTCCTATCACGCTCCAGTGCAGGAAGTAAGGTGGGCACGTTGTCTTTGTACCGGGGATCCAGCAGGGTGGCAACTGAGTAGTCTGCACACGTTAAAATGTGGGCAACTCTGCTGTCGTTGCGCAGGCAATGCAGCATGTAGTCGCTCATGTGTGCCAGACTGCCCAGAGGTAAGGACAAGCTGTCCTCTGTGGGAAGCGTATTGTCATCATCCTCCGTATCCCCAGCCACGCACCAGTGATGGGCCTGAGCTGTGTCGGGTGCCACCCCGCTGTGGACCTGCTTCATCCTCATCCTCCTCCACCTCCTCCTCGTCCTCCAGTAGTGGGCCATGGCTGGCCACATTTGTACCTGGCCTCTGCTGTTGCAAAAAACTCCCTCTGAGACACTTCTTTTTTTTTTTTTTTTAAAATACGTTTTTATTGAAATTTTGTAAAAGGCAATACAAAATACAAATAGTACACGCAGTATAAATGAGTACATAAGAAGTACACTCACTAATCAGACAATGTGATACACAGTCATATTATGTAAAGGACAGAACATAAATATAAATATTTGACGCAGTATAAATGAGTACGTGAGGAGTACACTTACTAATCATACAATGAGGTACACATTCAAATTATGTACAGGACACCACAACTGTATATTGTAGAGAATACATATAAGGTATACGGACACTAACATTATGACCTAATGAATGAGTTAGAAGGTATAGTGCAGCGAGGGTCATTAAGCCATACCTTCCATTTATTAATGAAAGACGATTTGTTGTTTCTGGAGGAAGCCCATAGCCCTTCAAATAGGCAGTTAATATCAAGGTCTCTGAGAACCCACTTAACGTTGGGAACATCATTATCTTTCCAAGTTACAGCAATTTTGGAACGAGTAACTATAATGATATGCATTATAATAGATCTAAATATGATTGGGAAAACATTAATACCAATAGACAGGAGGGCTAGTTTAGGGGAGGGAGTAATGGTTAGTGAACATAGATTAGACAGAAAGTTGAAAATTTTCCCCCAGAGGTCATGAATCAAAGGACATTTCCACCACATATGGAAGTAGGTACCAGAGGCTTGACCACATTTCCAGCAATTTAAAGAAAGCTCAGGAAAAATCTTGTTGAGGCTGTGAGGGGTAAAGTACCACCTATATAGCAGTTTTCTGGCACCTTTCAAATGACCAGCACATCTTGAAATTCTTGGAACTACAGTGCAAGCCTCCCTCCATTCTGTATCAGTTACAGTGGATCCTAAATCTACATTCCATTGACTTCTGAAGTGTTCTAAGGGGTCAGGGGGGTTGTTCTTTAAAAGTTGGTAACCCAATGTTATACCTTTATTCGGACCTCTGATAGAATTAAGCCAATCCTGTAAAGCTGAGTCATCTGGTAAATGCACCAATACTTTGGGGGATTGCAAGAGATGACGGATCTGGAGGAATTTGTAGAACTCCCTATTTGAAATGCCATATTTATTACGAATGTGGGTAAAATCAACAAAATTTCCATCTATCCACAATTGTGAGAGTTTCTCAAGACCCATTTTGGGCCAGTTTTTAATGTTGAGGTTGGGTATAGCTATTTCGCATATCTGGATCGGAGCATCTCTGAAGGCGGTTGGGAGTCTTTTTTCAGTTCTAGTTAACGAGTGCCATAATTTAAATATAGCTTTTGGGGTAGCATAAGGTGTATGTGGTTTAGTTCCAAAGACTCCTATAGATTGTAGGAGGGAACTAATGTTCGTATTGCCGAAGGAATATTTTTCTAACAGCACCCATCTCTTGGAGCGTTCTTCAGCATTTAGATATCTAAGCTGATCAAAAATTTACGCTGAATAGTAATGTTTCATTGAGGGGACATTGAGGCCGCCCGAAGATAATGGTTTATATAGTATGGATGCCTTCACTCTGGGTTTTCTTTTCCCCAAATATATTTATTAATTAGGGTCTGCACTTTTTGCAGGAAATAGAAGGGGACTTCTATCGGGACATTTCGGAAAATATATAATATTTTTGGGAGGACAACCATCTTAATTGCTGCGATTTTGCCCAACCAGGACAGAGACTCTAAGCGTAAATTGTGTAAGGAGTTCTTCACTTTATCTAAAAGAGGCCAGTAATTGGCTTGAAAAAGATTGGAAGGTGGGTACGTTAATTGCACCCCTAGGTATGTATGGGAACCCTGAGACCAAAAGTATTTTTACTTTTTTGTAATGTGTTTTTTGTCTTTAGGAGACAGGCCAAGATCAAGCATTTGAGATTTATTGGTGTTAACCTTGTAATATGAGGCCCTGCCATATCTAGAGATGATCTCGTTTATATCTGAGAGTGAAGAAGTTGGATTGGTAGTAATGAGTAAAACATCATCGGCAAAGAGCCCTATGCGATGATCTTGAGGGCCAATTCTCAGACCTTGTATATGTGGGGATGATCTGATATGTTCAGCAAAGGGTTCCATTGCAAGTGCGAAAATTAAGAGAGACATAGGGCATCCTTGTCTGGTTCCATTATTAATGTCAAATGGGTTAGACAAGAAACCAGAGGAGTATACTGAGGCACTAGGGTTTGAGTATCAGGCCATTGTCGCTGAGAGATAAAAGTCACTGAATCCAAATTTTTGGAGAGTCATGTAAATGTATTTCCAGTGAACTCTGTCGAAAGCCTTCTCCGCGTCCAAGGAAAGGAGCAGAGAAGGTATCTTTGAGGCACAATGAGGTCAATAAATCTCCTGGTACCATCTGGGGATTGTCTGTTTGGGACAAATCTAATCTGGTAATTAGAGATAATACCCGGGAGTATGTTGACTAATCTCCCAGCCAAAATCTTAGCGAAGATCTTAATGTCTGAATTGAGTAAAGATATCGGTCTGAAATTGGCTGGCGAGTCTGTGGATTTACCAGGTTTGGGTAAAGTGACGATAAGGACACTTAGCATATCTTTTGGGATTGAGCCTTGTATGGCCAAGAAATTGAAGGTTCTAGTTAAGTACGGAGTCAGAGTGGAGGTGAAGGACTTGTAGTACTCGTTTGTAAGACCGTCAGGGCCAGGAGATTTGTTTGGTTTGAGAGATTTGATAGCATCCATCACTTCAGTTGCGGAAATTTTTGTATTAAGAGTTTGACGTTGGGCGTCGGATAAAGTAGAAAGTCGTTACAGACGCAGCAATACCAAACATATAGGGGATAATTTTATTTTGCAATTTTTTTCATTGAAAAGCGTATTTTCAATTGAAAAAAAAAGCATATTTTTTATTTTATGGATTTTTTTTATTTAATAAATGTGTATTTTTTTCAATTTTTTTTACTACTTAATAGTCCCACAAGGGGACTATAATATACAGTATTTTGATTGCTTTTAAAATGTAATGCATTATATCTATAATGCATTACATTTTAATAGCAGTGCTATTCCAACTTTGACCAGCAGGCTGCGCCAGAGAGGGACAGCCTGCTGGAGATTGCTAGAGGACAGGCTCGGGGCCCTGCCGGAAGCCAGGTAAGGCTTACTAGCACATCAGAACCCCGCGATTGCATTTGCGGGGTGCTGATGGGTGGCAGAGGGAGTCCGCTCCCTCTGTCAGCACTTTACATGTGCAGGCGCCATTGCGCCTGGCATGTAAAGGGTTAAACAGCCCAGATCGGCACTCCTGCCGGTCCAGGCTGTTAGAGAAGGGCCCCGGCTCTCATGTGAGAGCCGGGTCCGAGCTCCCCGCTGCACAGGGGACCCGTGCAGCGCTTAGACTGGGCTGCCGTAAAAACGCGGTGGCCCAGCCTAAGGCCCCTTAGTGACCGATGTAAAAAGGCCTATGGGTGGTCACTAAGGGGTTAACCTTGTCCAGTCACAGCTGGAACACCAGATTTACTGTATTTCTATTTTGGCAACTGAATTTCACCCCAGAAAAAAAATATATCCTTTGCCGGACACTATTAAACTTCTCCAGTCACAGCTGGAACATCAAATTCTGGGTATTGCAAATTTGGCAATTAAATTTCAACCCAAAAAAAATATACCCTGTTACATACAGATTTAAACTAGGCCTGCAACAGCTGGAACACCAGATTCAGGGTATTGCTATTTTGGCAATTGATTTTCACCCCAGATCAAAATATATAATTTGCAGGACATTATTAAACTTGGCCAGCCACAGCTGAAACCACTGATTTATGGTATTGCTATTTTGGCAACTGAATTTCACCACAGAACAAAATATATCCTTTGCCGGACACTGTTATACTTTGCCAGCCACTGCTGGGACACCAGATTTAGGGGATTGCTATTTTGGCAATTGAATTTCACCACACAAAAAATCTATCCTTTGCCAGACAGCAGACAGTATTACACTTGGCTGGCCACAGCTGGAACACCAGATTTAGGGGATTGCTGTTTTGGCAATTGAATTTAACCCCTTAATAAAATATAGAAATTTCTATCCTGAGTTTCTAGGGGTGACAATTAGCACAGCCAAGCCCCTGATGTAGGATATAGCAAAAAAAAAATACCCTAGTATTGATGGATTGATGGACTTGGTGGCAGATTGTGCTGGTGCACCACAAGACACAAAATGGCCGCCAATCAAAGTGACAGGAAAACACTCTGTGCAGCCTAAAAATCAGTGGGCGAATTAACTAGCAGAAGTGGAATGATTCACAGCTGTAGATCGATCACTTCATTAGGTGCTGTTGCTGACTTTTCCCTGCCTAATCTCGCCCTCACAGAAGCTGCATCCTCTCCCTACACTAATCAGAGCAGTGTAACGTGCGGCGCTACGTGACTCCAGCTTAAATAGAGGCTGGGTCACATGCTGCACTTGGCCAATCACAGCCATGCCATTAGTAGGCATGGCTGTGATGGCTTCTTAGGGCAAGAAGTAAAAAGCTAGCTGATTTGCTGCTGTGCAGCCCATCAAAAAGCGGGAAGAAATCGCCAAACAACGGAACCGAACCCAAACTTTTTTAAAAATGTTCGGGTCCGTCCCGAACACCCCAAAATTCGGTAAGAACCTGAACTATAAAACAACGCTGGAGGGTGTCACGCTCATCCACAGGAAGCCAGGAGCCCGGACCTCGCCATGAACCTTGGCGCACAACAAATCCCAGAATAAAGAGAAAAACGGTCCAGCTTCACTGAAAAAATACTTGAGGCTTTATTGAATCCCGTGCAGATAAAAACCAACATACAGCAATGCAAAAAATCAATAAAGCCTCAAGTATTTTTTCAGTGAAGCTGGACCGTTTTTCTCTTTATTCTGGAACCCGAACTATTCGCTCAACACTAGTCCAAAGTCAGTCAGAAAATACAGAAGCAGTTTCTTTGTTTATACGAGAAATATGTTCCAGGAACGGGCACTCGCAAGACCGGGGCAACCCCAAAAATGAACTTATACATTTCTGTCAGCAGCATGTTCTTTGTTGGCAGCAGGAATGTGTTCCCATACAGTATATATATATATGCCATGGCAGAGCACAAAGACAATGTGCGTACATTCAACTTCAACCAAAAGCAACATTTCAGTTCACACAATGGGACCTTTCTGAAGAAGTGACAAAATTGAATAGTGTCAAGTACAAATACAAACTCAGTTGTTTATTTAATGAAAACTAATAATAATTGAATTGTAGTTAATTTATTTGATTTGCATTGTGTCTAAAACTAAAGAATAATGTTAAAAAATAAATAAATAAATCCAAGTATACATGCTGTGAAGACATTAACATCTTCCATAAAAGCATGAGAAATCATATAAGCTTAATTCATAAAATTTTATTCTTATAAAAATATGAAACAAAGATATTTTTTCTTTAAAATATAAGGCGTAACGATGAAAAAAAAATATTGTGGGGCAAAAACTAACCAGCATGGTTAACTTCGCATGTTGGCCGAACTTCACGAAAATGTCGGGTTCGGGATCCGAACTCGACCCGAACTTGACCCCGAACCCAAACCCCATTGAAGTCAATGGGGACCCGAACTTTTGGGCACTAAAAAGGCTGTAAAATAGCCCTGGAAAGGGCTAGAGGGCTGCAAAAGGCATCAACATGTAGGTAAATGCCCTGCAAACAAATGTGGATAGGGAAATTACTTAAAATAAAATAAATAAAAATTAACCAAAATCAATTGGCATCTTGGAGGAGGAGGTGGAATAGGAGGTTGGGGTGGCGTCAGGTGGGAATGCTATGGGTGTTGAAGTTCTCAGCACAGCCAAAAAGGATTCATGTCTGCCTGCAGTGCCACAGGCCTCATTCATAGACTCAGGCCAATGGCAACTATATATGGGAGTTGCAGTTTTCATCACAGCCAAGAAGGAATCATGTCTGACTGCAGGGCCACAGGCCTTATTCAAACATTCAGGCCCACGGGACCCATTATCATTTATGTAGGCCCCTGACACTCAGACAGAGGAGAGGTCATTTGACAGTAAAAAGTGGTTAAGTTCAGCCTAACTCAGCAGGAACAGATAGCAGTAGGTTCTTAGTTGGCAGCAGGAATATGTTCCCAGGAATGGGGCCCCACCGACCTGGGCAACAACTAAAATAAAGTAAGACACCTCAGACAGCAGCATGTTCTGTGTCTACAGCAGTAATTAGAGATGAGCGAATTTATCAAAAATTTGATTCGGCCGATTCGCCGAATTATCCGAAAAAATTCACTTTGATCCAAATTTATTTGCGGCAAATCTTGTTAAAATAAAAGGCTTTTTCTGGGCTACAGAGAGCGTTTATAGGGGTGTGGAACACTTTGCCTTGCTGTAACATGCATAGGGAGTAGTGATGAGCGGGAGGTGCCATATTCGATTTCGCAATATTTCGCAAATATTCGCTTGAATATTCGTCGGAATTGAATATTCGTCATTTTTCTATATATTGCGAATGTTACGCGAATTTATATTCGCATCGCGAATTAAACTTAGAGCTGAGTTCCTAATGGTTGCATTGCTAGAATTGACGTGAAGATAATGAACATCACGAATATAGCACTTGTAAGCATGCAGTGGGTGACATCATAGATGGTAGGTATGTGTCACTGAGGCTGCTACGCTCAGTGATGTAAATCCCGGAGGTAAGTAGTGACCAGTGGTGGTAGATCACTGAGTTGGTGGTAGCTGGAATTTGGGTCTGAGATTTAGGAGTGAATGAAGATCTTGGGTGGGAAGGTCACTCCCATACTCCATCTCGGGTGTTACCGCCACACACACAGGTGCGAGGGTGATTTTAAAAGACACTCTGCCAGAGAGCAGTGTGTGTGGATGGTGGTCTGAGAGGAAGACTACTGAACCAAACCTCTTGGCAGTGAGGAATTGCTGGGAGAAAAACTGCAGCTGGTGAGAAGCCTGTGTCACCGTGTTTGTTATTTCATTTGGACTGTTCTGTTATTTGGAGAAAGCAAGCCTGTACTGTACTGTGTGCCTAATAAACCCTGGAAAGAGACTGTCTGAGTGGTCCCGTCTCACATATGGTGGAGGATGTGGGCAATTGGTTGCTAGGAGCAACGACATGAAAACCTGTCAGTGGTGAATGTCGTGGGTTAAGGCGGCAGCAGGATTGCAACAAGAATCTGTTGAAATGGAGGAGCTCCTCAAGCAGATGGTGCAGAGCAATCTGCAGCAGCGGCAGGCACTGGAGCAGCAGCAAAGAGCCCATGCAGAGGCTTTACAGGCTCAACGGCAGGCTAATGCGCAGCAACAAGAGACTAACCGTCTATTGACTGAGCAAATTGCGGCCCTCAGAGATGCTGTGACAGCACAACAAGTGGAGCATATGGCTGGGCAAGCTTCGGGTGGTGTGCGGAAAACTGTGCAGTCTGCTTTACAGAGAATGAGGACGATGTGGAGGCTTATTTAACTGTCTTTGAACGTATTGCAGACAGAGAGAAACTGCCTGTAGATCAGTGGGCTGAGGTGCTGGCTCCATATTTGACTGGGGAGCCGCAGAAAGCATACTATGACCTGACCTTGCAGGATTCGAGAGACTACCGCAAAAAGCGGAAATACTGGCTCGCATGGGAGTCAGTCCTGCACTCCAGGCCCAGCGGGTACAACAGTGGATCTTTTGCCAAGACAAACCACCGAGGTCACAGATGTTTGATCTGTTCCACTTGGTACGGAAGTGGTTGCAACCAGAGTCGTCGTCCCCAGAGCAGATGGTGGAAAAAGTGGTAATGGATCGTTACCTGCACTCTCTTCCTGGGCCAGTACAACGCTGGGTTGCCCAGGGAGATCCCCAGAATGCTGACCAGCTGATAAACCTGGTTGAGAGGTACACTGCAGCGGAGAACCTCCTTGCAGGAGCTGAGAAAATAAAAATAACTCCTGGTAACCCCAAGGTTTATGCGGAACCCAGTAAGAGGGGGTTAAACCCAGGGGAGAGCGGGGACAAGTGCCGGTGGAAACGAAAAAAGAATCACCAGAAACTGGTTCTAGACCTCCACCCCGCCGTCTTATTTGTTGGAGGTGTCATAACCTGGGGCACATTGCAGCTCACTGTCCCATGACAAATGAACATATGGATTGTGATATGTAACGACGGTGCTCCCTGTTTGCCCATCCCGCCTGCAGTGCCATCCAGTACCAGGCCTCATATGTGCCAAGTGACTGTCAATGCTAGCCCTGTGACTGCACTACTTGACTCAGGAAGCCTGGTCACACTTGTCAGAGAAAATCTTGTTCCCGTATTGCCGGCACCTAAACAGGGCATGGGGGTGATGTGTGTGCATGGGGATGTTAAGAACTATCCAGTTGCTCAGGTCACCATAGCCACTAAATGTGGGACTGTATTGCATACGGTGGGCATGGTGAAGAACTTATTGCATGCCATGATAATAGGGCGGGATCTTCCGTTGTTTTGGGAACTGTGGGGTAAAATGTCACCCAAACAAGTAAAATTTGCACCTGCTTATGATGTGTCTCATGTTGAGGAAATCACAAACCAGGATATGCCTAGTGAACCAGCTGAGATAGTTGAGGGGTTTTCGCTATCTGTCTTGGTGGGAGACGAGAGTGAGACCATAGAATCTTAGCAGACCATACCCGTTCTGGATATCCCGCAAGGGAATTTTGGGACGGCCCAGGCACATGACCCCACTCTAAAAGGGGCTTTAGCAAATGTGACTGTTCTAAATGGTGTTCCCCAAGAGCTGGGTGCTGACCACAGGTATCCGTATTTTGAAATGCACAATGACCTCTTATATTGGGTTACCAAAGCTCACAATCAGGTGATAGAACAGTTAGTGTTTCCCGGGCCCTATAGAAAAATGGTCCTAGAAATGGCTCATACTCATGTGTTAGGGGGTCACCTAGGTACAGATAAAACCCGCAAACAAATATTTCAGAGGTTCTATTGGCCGGGGTGTTATAAAGAAATAGACGAATACTGCAAATTCTGCCCTACATGCCAATTAAAGGCCCCGCTGTCTCATTTTAAAAGTCCTTTGGTACCACTTCCCATTATTGAGATACCATTTGAAAGGATCGCCATGGACTTAGTGGGACCATTAGACAAATCAGCTAGGGGACACCAGTATATTCTAGTAGTGCTGGATTATGCTACCCGGTATCCAGAGGCCGTGCCGTTACGAAACTCCTCTGCTAAAACTATTGCTCGGGAGTTGTTTCATATATGCACGAGAGTGGGACTCCCCAAAGAAATCTTGACTGACCAAGGGACCCCATTTTTGTCCAGGGTTATGGTCGAGCTGTGTAAACTATTGAAAATTAAACAGTTAAAAACTTCAGTGTACCATCCCCAAACTGATGGCCTTGTAGAAAGGTTCAATAAAACCTTGAAAGCCATGTTGAAAAAGGCCATTGAGAAAGATGGCAAGGATTGGGATTGTTTGTTGCCATATCTGTTGTTTTCAAACCGGGAAGTTCCTCAAGCTTCTACAGGGTTCTCACCTTTTGAGTTGCTTTATGGTAGACACCCTCGGGGTTTGCTTGATATAGCTAAGGAGACATGGGAGACTGAAGTTACTCCATACAGAAGTGTCATTGATCATGTGGTACAAATGCAAGAGAGAATTGCCAAGGTGATGCCCATAGTGAAGGAACATCTCCAGAGGGCCCAAGAAGCTCAGAGAAGTGTGTACAACCGTTCTGCCAGAATTAGAGAGTTCAAGCCAGTGGATCGGGTATTAATTCTGGTACCTATGGTTGAGAGCAAGTTATTGGCTAAATGGCAGGGACCTTTTGAGGTGATGGAAAAAGTTGGGGAAGTAAATTATAGAGTCCATCAGCCAGGGAAAAGGAAACCAGTGCAGGTCTATCTGTAAACTTATTGAAACCTTGGAGAGAACGGGAGTCCTTGTCAGCTACGCTCTTATCTCCCACTGTTTCTGGTCCTGAGTTTGGAAAGGTGACAATTGCTAGTTCCTTATCACGTCCCCAAAGACAGGAAACTAAAGAGTTGTTGCAACGTAATACGGACATATTCTCTAGCTTACCAGGTTGCATAAATGTGGTGGAACATGATGTCATCACTGAACCCCACATAAGGGTTAAAGTAAAACCGTATCGCATCCCAGAAGCCCGTAGACAGGCGGTCTCAGAAGAGATTCAGAGGATGTTACAATTAGGGGTAATTGAAAGGTCCAAAAGTGAATGGTCCAGCCCAATTGTGTTGGTCCCAAGCCCAAATGGAAGCTGGCGCTTTTGTAATGACTTTCGAAACTTAATGAGGTTTCCAAGATGGATGCTTACCCTATACCCTATGCCCATGAACTGGTTGAAAGTTTGGGTCCCGCCAGGTATATAACCACATTAGACCTCACCAAAGGGTATTGGCAAATACCATTAGCAAAAGAGGCCCGAGAGAAAACAGCTTTTTCTACGTCAGAGGGATGTTTCCACTATGTGAGGATGCCATTTGGGTTGAAAGGGGCCCCTGCTACATTTCAAAGGGCAATGGATGACATTTTGCTTCCCCACAGGGAATATGCAGCAGCCTACTTAGATGACATTGTTATCTACAGCCTGGATTGGAAAAGCCATTTAAGTAAAGTCCAGGCCGTTCTAGACTCACTCAGAGAAGCAGGGTTTACAGCCAACCCAGAGAAGTGTGCCATAGGTATGGAGCAGGCCAAATACTTGGGTTATGTTGTGGGAAGAGGCATGATTAAACCCCAGGTCAACAAGGTAGAAGCCATACAGAGTTGGCCCCGGCCTCTTACAAAAAAACAAGTGCAGGCTTTCTTAGGGATAGTCGGGTATTACCGGCGATTCGTCCCCAACTTTGCCAGTATTGCTGCTCCTTTGTCTGACCTCACGAAAGGGAAAAAGTCGGTTATGGTTCAGTGGTCCCCGGAGGCAGAAAAGGCATTTGTAGAACTAAAGTCCGTTCTTTGTAGACAACTAGTGCTAATAGCGCCAGATTTCTCCAAGGAATTTATAGTACAGACAGATGCATCAGAGGTGGGACTAGGGGCTGTTATGTCCCAGGAGGTTAACGGAGAAGAGCATCCTGTCATGTATCTAAGTAGGAAACTGAACTCCTGTGAGAGGAATTACTCGATTGTGGAACGGGAGTGTCTGGCAATAAAATGGGCCCTAGAGTCCCTAAGGTATTACCTGCTAGGCAGAAAGTTCAGACTCGTCTCAGACCATGCCCCACTGAAGTGGGTGAGTCAAAACAAGGGAAATAATGCTAGGGTAACAAGGTGGTTCCTGGCATTACAGGATTTTGTGGTGGAATACAGGCCAGGTAAATTGCACATCAATGCAGATGCCTTGTCAAGAGTCCATTGTTTGGTTATGGAAGGTGCCAAGCCAGGGGGGGGGGGGATATGTAAGCATGCAGTGGGTGACATCATAGATGGTGTCACTGAGGCTGCTCAGTGATGTAAATCCTGGAGGTAAGTAGTGACCAGTGGTGGTAGATCACTGAGTTGGTGGTAGCTGGAATTTGGGTCCGGGATTTAGGAGTGATTGAAGAGCTTGGGTGGGAAGGTCACTCCCATACTCCATCTCGGGTGTTACCGCCACACACACAGGAGCGAGGGTGATTTTAAAAGACACTCTGCCAGAGAGCAGTGTGTGTGGATGGTGGTCTGAGAGGAAGACTACTGAATCAAACCTCTTGGCAGTGAGGAATTGCTGGGAGAAAAACTGCAGCTGGTGAGAAGCCTGTGTCACCGTGTTTGTTATTTCATTTGGACTGTTCTGTTATTTGGAGAAAGCAAGCCTGTACTGTACTGTGTGCCTAATAAACCCTGGAAAGAGACTGTCTGAGTGGTCCCGTCTCACACATTATATTCTCAATCTTCGTTATATTCTAGCAATACAACCATTAGGAACTCAGATCTAAGTTGAATTCGCAATGTGATTAATATAACCTGCATTAATCGTATTGCGAATCCAACTTCCTAATGGTTGTATTGCTAGAATGTAACAAAGATTGAGAATATAGCGCTATATTCGTCATCTTCATTATATTCAAGCAATACAACAAATGGTAACTCAGATCTAAGTTGTAATCGCAATGCGAATAATACAGGTTATATTAATCGCATTGCGATTACAACTTAGATCTGAGTTCCTAATGGAACGAAGATGACGAATATCACGAATTCACGAATATAGCACTATATTCTCAATCTTCATTATATTCTAGCAATACAGCCATTAGGAACTCAACTCTAAGTTGATTTTGCAATGCAAGTATATGATGGGTTCCTAATGGTTGTATTGCTAGAATATAACGAATATCGCAATGTGAATAATTCAGGTTATATTAAATCGCATTGCGATTACAACTTAGTCAAATTTGTGAGATTGTGATTCTCACATCCAACGGTACATTTTAGCATGGAGGCGTTCCCATTGGGATGCGGATGCTCCATGCACACAGGAAGTCGGCAGAAGCGGCAACAGGCATTAACTGGAGCGGGCAGGGAGCCAGGAATCCTCCGGACAGGTAAGAACAGCTTTTGGGAAGTGGGAAGACAACCAGAGAGCAACAAAGGTTAACAAAAAAAAAAAAAAAAAAAGCGAATATTCAAAATTGCGAATATATAGCGCTATATTCGCAATATTCGCGAATAGTGTTGAGCGAACAGTTCGAGCATAATTCGGGTCCGTACCGAATTTTGGGTTGTCCGTGACACGGACCCGAACCCAGACATTTTCAAAAAAGTTCGGGTCCGGTGTTCGTCGATTACTTCCCGCTTTCTGAAGGGCTGCATAGTCAATCAGCTAGCGTTTTACTTCTTGCCCTAAGAGCCCATCACAGCCATGCCTACTAATGGCATGGCTGTGATTGGCCAGGTGCAGCATGTGACCCAGCCTCTATTTAAGCTGGAGTCACGTAGCGCCGCACGTCACACTGCTCTGATTAGTGTAGGGAGAGGACGCAGCTTCAGTGAGGGCGAGATAGGCAGGGATAAAGAAGTGAATGATCTACCTTTCTACACCTGTGCATCAGAACAACTCAGCTGAGCTGTTCACTGAAAGTCACTATTTTGTTGAGACTGGCCAGAGCGATTTTTACTGGCACATGTAACTGGGCTGACCGGCGGTGGCCATTTTGGGACTTGTGGTGCGCCAGCACAAGCTGCCACAGAGTTCAAACCAAAGCTCCAAAGAAGTTAAAAATCTACACCTGTGAATCAGAACAACAGCGATTCAGCTGCTCAGTCAAAGTCAATTTTTTTTCTGGCTGGGCAGACCGTTTTCTGGCACATGTTAATGGGCTGATAGGCGGCGGCCATTTTGGGACTTGTGGTGCTACAGCAAAAGCTGCCACAACGTCCATTAATCTCATGTAATAGTCGATTTTTTCATAGATATACTACATCAGGGGTTTGGCTGTGCTTGTGTCACCCATACTAACTGCAAAGATATTTAATATATCAGTGGTGAAACTGAAAGTACCCCACTTGGATAGCAAATCCCATGAATGTGCTGTTCCAGCTAGGCTAGCCAGTGCCACTACAGCCAAGTCCAATACTGTCAGCCAGAAATATTATTTTTTTTAT
This sequence comes from Bufotes viridis, assembly GCA_033119425.1. Lineage (NCBI taxonomy): Eukaryota > Metazoa > Chordata > Amphibia > Anura > Bufonidae > Bufotes > Bufotes viridis. The sequence continues at coordinate 587,825,843 of CM065589.1, read as the reverse complement.
GTGCCAGAAATATAAATTAGAAAAAGCTTTCACCGTAATAATAAAATTATTCTGGTGTTAGACCAGAAGAAGCACTCCTGTTGTAATTAATACTGTAAAAAGGCATAGGCAATATTTCTCCCAGTGTGGGAAATTTATCTAGCAAAACTAGCATTTTAAAAATTCCGGTGTTCTGAAATACCAGCAGTCCTCTTGTAATTAATACCGCAAAAAGGCATTACATCGTCCAGTGTTGTAATTTTGGTGAAAAAAAGGCCAATTTAATCAATCTGGTGTTAGTTAGACCAGAAACAGTAGGCCTCACGTTTTTACTCCTGTAAAAAGGAATTATATCTCCCCGTGTGGGAAACTATGTACCAAAACTAGCATTTTAAAAATTCTGGTGTCCAATTTGCAGCAGTTTTCTTGTAATTAATACCGGAAAAAGGAATTATATCTTCCAGTGTGGGAATTTATGTACACAAACTAGCATTTTAAAAATTCTGGTGTCCAATTAGCAGCAGTCTCCTTGTAATTAATACCGGAAAAAGGAATTATATCTTCCAGTGTGGGAATTTTGGGGCTAAAAAATAATATATTTTATTGTGGTGCGAGTTGAATCGCAACAATGAGGAAACATTCTATTAAGGGACGAGGACGCGGTCGTGGTGGTGTCCGTGGAGCCTCTGTTGCTGGCAGAGGACGTGGCCGTTCGGCGCACAAAGTAGTGAACCAACTCCCTCAAGTAGCCGGCAGAATTTACAGCGATATTTGGTGGGGCCCAATGCCGTTATGAGGATGGTAAGGCCTGAGCAGGTACAGGCATTAGTCGATTGGGTGGCCGACAGTGCTTCCAGCACGTTCACCACATTGTCTTCCGCCCAGTCTTCTGCGGAAAGCGCACAGGTGGCACCTGAAAACCAAGCCCATCAGTCTGTCACATCACCCCCATGCATATCAGGGAAACTGGCTGAGCCTCAAGTTATGCAGCAGTCTCTTATTCTGTTTGAAGACTCTGCTCGCACGGTTTCCGAGGGGCGTCCACCTAGCCCTTCCCCAGCGGTGGAAGACATTCCATGCACTGACGCACAACCACTTATGTATCCAGATGATGAGGACATGGGAATACCACCACAGCAGAGTGACCGAGTCTCTGATGATGACGAAACACTGGTGCCCACTGCTGCGTCTTATTGCAGTGTGCAGACTGAACAGGAGGAGGTCAGGGAGGAAGACTGGGTGGAAGACGATGCAGAGGACGATGAGGTCTTAGACCCCACATGGACTGAAGGTCGTGCCGCTGACTTAAATAGTTCAGAGGAAGAGGCAGTGGTGAGACCGAGACAACAGCGAAGCCAAAGAGGGAGCAGGGGGCAAAAGCAGAACATCCACCGTCCAGAGAGTTTGCATGCTATTGGCCAGCGCCAACAGGGACCCAGCACCCCAAAGGCATCTTCAAGGAGTTCCCTGGCATGGCACTTCTTCAAACAATGTGCTGAGGACAAGACCAGAGTGGTTTGCACGCTGTGCCATCAGACCCTGAGGCGAGGCATTAACGTTCTTAACCTGAGCACCACCTGCATGATCAGGCATCTACATGCAAAGCATGAACTGCAGTGGAGTACACACCTTAAAAACAAGGAACCCGCTCAGGCTCCCCCTACTCCCTCTACCGCTGCTGCCTCGGCTTCCGCCTCGAGAGGAATGTTGCCACCTGCCGAGCAGCAAACAGAGGATGTGCCACCGACACCACCACCACCGCCACCTAGCATCTCCACTATTTCACACAGCAGCGTTCAGCTCTCCATCTCTCAAACCTTTGAGAGGAAGCGCAAATTCATATCTAGTCACCCTCGAGCCCTTGTCCTGAATGCCAGCATTTCTAAACTACTGGCCTTTGAAATGCTGTCATTCAGGCTGGTGGACACAGACAGCTTCAAACAGCTGATGGCCATGGCTGTCTCCCAGTATGTGGTTCCCAGCCGCCACTACTTCTCCAAGACAGCCGTGCCTTCCTTGCACATGCAAGTGTCCGATAAAATCAAGTGTGCACTGCGCAACGCCATTTGTGGCAAGGTCCACCTAACCACAGATACGTGGACCAGTAAGCACGGCCAGGGACGCTATATCTCCCTAACTGCACACTGGGTAAATGTAGTGGCGGCTGGGCCCCAGGCGGAGAGTTCCTTGGCGCACGTCCTTCCGCCGCCAAGGATCACAGGGCATCATTCTTTGCCTCCTGTAGCCTCCTCCTCCTACTCCGCTTCCTCCTCCTCCTCTGCTTCCACCAGCTCATCCAGTCAGCCACACACCTTCACCACCAACTTCAGCACAGCCCGGGGTAAACGTCAGCAGGCCATTCTGAAACTCATATGTTTGTTGGACAGGCCCCACACCGCGCAGGAGTTGTGGCGGGGTATTGAACAACAGACCGACCAGTGGTTGCTGCCGGTGGGCCTCAAGCCCGGCCTGGTGGTGTGCGATAATGGGCGAAATCTCGTGGCAGCTCTGGGACGCATGTGCTGAATTTGGTGGTGCAAAAGTTCATTCACAACTACCCAGACATGTCAGAGCTGCTGCATAAAGTGCGGGCCGTCTGTGCGCGCTTCCGGCGTTCACATCCTGCCGCTGCTCGCCTGTCAGCGCTACAGCGGAACTTCGGCCTTCCCGCTCACCACCTAATATGCGACGTGCCCACCCGGTGGAACTCCACCTTGCACATGCTGGAGAGACTGTGCGAGCAGCAGCAGGCCATAGTGGAGTTTCAGCTGCAGCACGCACGGGTCAGTCGCACTGCGGAACAGCACCACTTCACCACCAATGATTGGGCCTCCATGCGAGACCTGTGTGCCCTGTTGTGCTGTTTCGAGTACGCCACCAACATGGCCAGTGGCGATGCCACTGTTATCAGCGTGACAATACCAATTCTATGTCTCCTAGAGAAAACGCTTAGGGCGATTATGGAAGAGGAGGTGGGCCAGGGCCAGGAGGAGGAGGAGGAGGATGACGGGTCGTTTTTAGCACTTTCAGGCCAGTCTGTTAGAAGTGGCTCAGAGGGAGGTTTTTTGCAACAGCAGAGGGCAGGTACAAATGTGGCCAGCCAGGGACCACTACTGGAGGACGAGGAGGATGAGGAGGAGGTGGAGGAGGATGAGTATGAAGCAGGTTCACAGCGGGGTGGCACCCAGCACAGCGCAGGAACATCCCTGGTGCGTGGCTGGGGGGATACAGAGGATGATGACGATACGCCTCCCACAGAGGACAGCTTGTCCTTACCTCTGGGGAGCCTGGCACACATGAGCGATTACATGCTGCAGTGCCTGCGCAACGACAGCAGAGTTGCCCACATTTTAACGTGTGCTGACTACTGGGTGGCCACCCTGCTGGATCCACGGTACAAAGACAATGTGCCCACTTTACTTCCTGCACTGGAGCGTGATAGGAAGATGCGCGAGTACAAGCGCACGCTGGTAGACGCGCTCCTGAGAGCATTCCCAACTGTCACAGGGGAACAGGTGGAAGGCCAAGGCAGAGGAGGAGCTAGAGGTCGCCCACTCAGCAGTGTCACGGCCAGCTCCTCTGAGGGCAGGGTTAGCATGGCAGAAATGTGGAAAAGTTTTGTCTCCACGCCACAGCTAACTGCCCCACCACCTGATACGGAACGTGTTAGCAGGAGGCAACATTTCACTAACATGGTTGAACAGTACGTCTGCACACAACTCCACGTACTGACGGATGTTTTGGCCCCATTCAACTTCTGGGTTTCCAAATTGTCCACGTGGCCAGAATTAGCATGTTATGCCTTGGAGGTGCTGGCCTGCCCGGCGGCCAGCGTTTTATCTGAACGTGTATTCAGCACGGCAGGGGGCGTCATTACTGACAAATGCAGCCGCCTGTCCGCAGCTAACGTGGACAACCTGACGTTTATAAAAATGAACCAGGCATGGATCCCACAAGACCTGACCCTCCCTTGTGCAGAGTAGTCCTTAATAACTGCCTTAAACCATGTTGTCTTGTACTCCTGGCCACTTCTTCATTGAAAAATCAATTTTTGAAATTAAGTAGGATCTTGGGGTGCAACCCAGAGTTGAATGAACCTTCCCTCTGTCTGGGTGCCGGGGCCAAAGTACATGAAAGTGTCCTTCTCCTGTGCTGGGTGATATGAATGTTATACTTGTGCTGTCTGACATGTCTCCTTTGTGTGGGTGCAGGGGGCCAAAGTCACTGAAAGTGGCCTTCTCCTGTGGTGGGTGATCGAAATGCCTGATTCTCTGCTGTGGGACCTCTCTCCTCTTTCTGGGTGCAGGGGTCAAAGAAACAAAAGGTGGCCTACTCCTGTCGTGGTTGACATGATGCCTGATTCTCTGCTGTGGGACCTCTCTCCTCCGTGTGGCTGAAGGGGTCAAGGTCTCTAAAAGTGCCCTTCTCTTGTGCTGGGTGATGTAAAACTGATGCTTGTACCATCTGACATGGTTGACGGGGTCCCATTAAATGATGGCCTACTCCTGTGGTGGGTGATCTAAATGCCTGATTCTCTGCTGTGAAAACCTCTCTCCTCCATCTGGGTGCAGGGGTCAAAGTCTCTAAAAGTGGCCTTCTCTTGTGCTGGGTGATGTAAAACTGATGCTTGTACCATCTGACATGGGTGCAGGGGTCAAATTAACTAAATGGTGGCCTACTCCTGTGGTGGGTGATATGAGGCCTTAATATGTGCTGTGAAAACCTCTCCTCCGTCTGGGTGCAGGGGTCAAAGTCTCTAAAAGTGGCCTTCTCTTGTGCTGGGTGATGTAAAACTGATGCTTGTGCCATCTGACATGGTTGCCGGGGTCCCATTAAATGATGGCCTACTCCTGTGGTGGGTGATCTAAATGCCTGACTCTCTGCTGTGAAACCTCTCTCCTCCGTCTGGGTGCAGTGGTCAAAGTCTCTAAAAGTGGCCTTCTCTTGTGCTGGGTGATGTAAAACTGATGCTTGTGCCATCTGACATGGTTGCCGGGGTCCCATTAAATGATGGCCTACTCCTGTGGTGGGTGATCTAAATGCCTGATTCTCTGCTGTGAAACCTCTCTCCTCCGTCTGGGTGCAGGGGTCAAAGTCTCTAAAAGTGGCCTTCTCTTGTGCTGGGTGATGTAAAACTGATGCTTGTGCCATCTGACATGGTTGCCGGGGTCGCATTAAATGATGGCCTACTCCTGTGGTGGGTGATCTAAATGCCTGATTCTCTGCTGTGAAAACCTCTCTCCTCCGTCTGGGTGCAGGGGTCAAAGTCTCTAAAAGTGGCCTTCTCTTGTGCTGGGTGATGTAAAACTGATGCTTGTACCATCTGACATGGGTGCAGGGGTCAAATTAACTAAATGGTGGCCTACTCCTGTGGTGGGTGATATGAGGCCTTAATATGTGCTGTGAAAACCTCTCTCTTCCGTCTGGGTGCAGGGGTCAAAGTCTCTAAAAGTCGCCTTCTCTTGTGCTGGGTGATGTAAAACTGATGCTTGTACCATCTGACATGGGTGCAGGGGTCAAATTAACTAAATGGTGGCCTACTCCTGTGGTGGGTGATATGATGCCTGAATATGTGCTGTGGGGCCTCTCTCCTCTTTCTGGGTGCAGGGGTCAAAGTAACTAAAAGTGGCCTTCTCCTGTGCTGGATGGTATAAATGTAATGCTTGTGCTATCTGACATGTCTCCTCTGTCTGGGTGCTAAGGCCTAAGTCACTGAAAGTGGCCTTCTCCTGTGGTGGTTGATATGATGCCAGATTCTCTGCTGTGGGACCTCTCTCCTTTGTATGGATGCTGGGGTCGAAATAATAGTAAGCAACCTTCTCCATTGGTGGGTGATTTGAAGCCTGATTCTGTGCTATAGGACCTAACTCCAATTAATATTGGTTAATTTTTATTTATTTTATGTTAAGTCATCATTTCCCTATCTACATTTGCAGGGGATTTACCTACATTTTGCTGCCTTTTGCAGCCCTCTAGCCCTTTCCGGGAGTCTTTTACAGCCTTTTTAGTGCCCAAAAGTATGGGTCCCCATTGACTTCTATGGGGTTCGGGTTCGGGATGAAGTTCGGGTTGAGTTCGGATCACGAACCCGGACATTTTCCGGAAGTTCGGCCGAACCTCTCGAACCCGAACATCCAGGTGTTCGCTCAACTCTATTCGCGAATTATCAAAGTTGCGATATTCGCGATAAAAATTAGCAATTTGAATATTCGCGCTCAACACTAATAGGGAGTGTGCTGGGGCAGTGAATTAATACTATGATTCTGTATGACATGCAGATGACAGGCGTCGCTATAAGAATCACTGCACACTTCACTTATTTGGGCAGTCACAGGGCCAAAACTAACCAGATAAGAGTCTGGAGGTGGCGGAAGCATCAGGAGGCCACAGAGTGGCACAATAAAAAAGTGTGGAGTTTGTAGCAGTATGAGAAGGCCACAGAGTGGCACAATGACAGAATCTACAGGTGGCGGCAGCATCAGGAGGCCACAGAGTGGCAAAATGACAGTGGGGAGGTTGCAGCATCATCATCAGGAAGCCACAGGGCAACATGGTGACATAGTGTGGAGGTGGCAGCAGTATGAGAAGGCCACAGAGTTGCACAACTAAAGAGTCTGGAGGTGGTCGCGGCAGCATGAGGAGGCCACAGAGTGGCAAGGTGACATAGTGTAGATAAAAGACTGAGGGCACAGATTGTTGAGAAAGATGCAGATGGAAAGTTATCTGTAGAGCTGTACAACGGTAACCTGAAGTTGGATTTGTCGGTTCCAAAACCTAAATTATGTTGATCGTGGGGCTGTTGATCAGTCTAAGACCTTCAAGTAGCAGCAGCAGCAGCAAGACGATATAAATGAGTAGCAAGGTGACAGAGTGTGGAGATGGCAGCATGAGGAGGCCACAAAGTGGCATAGTGACTTAGTGGGCAAGCTGCCACCCACTTCTCCTGATGATGATGACGCCCCTTCTTCACCTGGCTCCCAAGTGCAATCGGCTTCATCATCATTGAGTAGTCTGCAAGTAGGGTTGAGCGAACCCGAATTGTAAAGTTCGAGTTCGTACCGAACTTTAGGGTTTTTGGCATCCGGACCCAAACATTTCCTTAATAGTTCGGGTTCGGTGTTCGGCGATTTTTAAGCAGGGCAGCCAATCATCAAGCGTTTAACTACTTTGCCTTTAGAAGCCATCACAGTCATGCCTACTAATGGCATGGCTGTGATTGGCCAAGTGCAGCATGTGACCCAGCCTCTATATAAGCTGGAGTCACGTAGCGCCGCACGTGACTCTGCTCTTCTTAGTGTAGGGATAGGATGCTGCTCTGAGAGAGAGAATAGGAAAGAAGCTGTATATCTGATATAAGAACTTGTAAACTCAGCGATCTACATCCTTTTTTTCTTGTGGGTGCAATGCAACTTTTTTTTACCCTGTCCTGAGGCCAGTGACAAAGACTTTTATCTGTCTGTGAGTTCGGTTGATGTCGGCGACCATTTTGTGCAAGTGTAGTGCACTTACACCTGCATATGTGCCAGGGACAATAATTTAGTCCAGTAGGCAACATATACCCATTTTTTAAGTGCACCTGCACTGCATATGTGCCAGTGGAAGGGAAAAATAATATAGTTTATCCGTCTGTGATTTTAGGGACCTAGGAGGTGACATTTTCACATTTATTTCTGTAAAGTATTCCTGTGCTGCATATGTAAGTATCAGGGGCCTAGCTAAAGGCTTGTGGGCCCTGATGCAAGAGTTCAGCTTGGGCCCCCCTTCCCTCAGTGCTTTGTGACCAGGGGCAGGGTAGCATATAGCCGTCCTGCTACCTGAGGTAAAAATTGAAATGGAGCCCCGTCATGCCAAATTCTTGACCTAACCCCTTACCTCCAGCCAGAATCCAGCCAGAAATGTAGCTTGAAGATTCTGGGCCCCAGTGCAAAATCTATTGCAGAGCCCTCCCAGCGTGCACTTTTTATAATATCAGTGTCTTCTTATATGCCACCAGGGTCTTTCTGCTCCCTCAGGCACCTCGGTCTGGTAGCGACTGCTACCTCTGCACCCCCTGTAGCTACGCCCCTGGTCAGTGTCATTAATTCAGTAATTCCATCTGTTAGACTCTGGGGTGACAATTTTTATTTATTCTTTTGCTAAAAAGTACATTTGCTATGTGCACTGCATTTGTGATAGTGAAAGAAAATTAGTTAAATCCATCAGTTTCACTGTGGGTTAAATATATATATATATATATATATTTCATTTTTATTTATTTTTTTTTTACCATAAAGTACCTTTGCGTGCTACACTGCAAATCTGATAGTGAAATATAATCAGCAAATCCATCTGTTTTACCGTGGATTAAAAAATCATCTTTTTTTTGCCATAAAGGAATAAAAGGCTAAGGAACAATAAGAGACCAATGTGGATAAATGGAACCGTAAAGAAGGCAATAAATAACAAAAAGAAAGCATATAAATCGCTAAAACAGGAGGGCAGTCAGGAAGCACTGATAAACTATAAGGAAAAAAATAGAATATGTAAAAAACGAATAAAATTTGCCAAACTAGAGACCGAGAGATTAATTGCCAAAGAGAGTAAAACTAACCCTAAAATGTTCTTCAATTATATAAAATAGTAAAAAATATAAATCTGAAGGAGTCGGCCCTCTACATAGCAATGAGGGGGGTGTTGCAGAGAGCGACGAGGATAAAGCAAAACTATTAAATATTTTTTTTCTCCACTATATTCACTGAGGAAAATAAACTGTCAGATGAAATGCAGAATGTAAAAGTAAATCCCCCATTAAAAGTGCCCTGTCTGACCCAGGAAGAAGTACAACAGCGACTTAAAAAGATTAAAATAGACAAATCGCCAGGATCGGATGGCATACACCCCCGTATCCTAAGGGAATTAAGTGATGTCATAGCCAGACCATTATTTCTGATATTTACGGACTCTATAATAACAGGGAATGTTCCACAGGATTGGCGCATAGCAAATGTGGTGCCAATATTCAAAAAGGGTCCAAAAACAGAGCCTGGAAATTATAGGCCGGTAAGTTTAACATCTATTGTTGGTAAACTGTTTGAAGGGTTTTTAAGAGATGCTATTTTGGAGTATCTCAATGAAAATAAGCAAATAACGCCATATCAGCATGGCTTCATGAGGGATCGGTCATGCCAAACAAATTTAATCAGCTTCTATGAGGAGGTAAGTTCTAGACTTGACAGCGGCGAATCAATGGATGTCGTATATCTGGACTTCTCCAAAGCATTTGACACCGTACCTCATAAAAGGTTAGTATATAAAATGAGGATGCTCGGACTGGGAGAAAATGTCTGTATGTGGGTAAGTAACTGGCTGAGTGACAGAAAACAGAGGGTGGTTATTAACGGTAGATACTCAGATTGGGTCACTGTAACTAGTGGGGTACCTCAGGGGTCAGTATTGGGCCCTATTCTCTTCAATATATTTATTAATGATCTTGTAGAAGGCCTGCACAGTAAAATATCTATTTTTGCAGATGACACTAAACTGTGTAAAGTAATTAACACTGAAGAGGACAGTTTTCTGCTACAGAGGGATCTGGATAGATTGGAGGCTTGGGCAGAGAAGTGGCAGATGAGGTTTAACACTGACAAATGTAAAGTTATGCACATGGGAAGGAATAATGCAAGTCACCCGTACATATTAAATGGTAAAACACTCGGTAACACTGACATGGAAAAGGATCTAGGAATTTTAATAAACAGCAAATTAAGCTGCAAAAACCAGTGTCAGGCAGCTACTGCCAAGGCCAATAAGATAATGGGTTGCATCAAAAGGGGCATAGACGCCCGTGATGAGAACATAGTCCTACCACTTTACAAATCACTGGTTAGACCACACATGGAGTACTGTGTACAGTTCTGGGCTCCTGTGAACAAGACAGACATAGCAGAGCTGGAGAGGGTTCAGAGGAGGGCAACTAAAGTAATAACTGGAATGAGGGATCTACAGTACCCTGAAAGGTTATCAAAATTAGGGTTATTCACTTTAGAAAAAAGACGACTGAGGGGAGATCTAATAACTATGTATAAATATATCAGGGGTCAGTACAAAGATCTCTCCCATCATCTATTTATCCCCAGGACTGTGACTGTGACAAGGGGACATCCTCTGCGTCTGGAGGAAAGAAGGTTTGTACACAAACATAGAAAAGAATTCTTCTCTGTAAGAGCAGTGAGACTATGGAACTCTCTGCCTGAGGAGGTGGTGATGGTGAGTACAATAAAGGAATTCAAGAGGGGCCTGGATGTATTTCTGGAGCGTAATAATATTACAGGCTACAGCTACTAGAGAGGGGTCGTTGATCCAGGGAGTTATTCTGATTGCCTGATTGGAGTCGGGAAGGAATTTTTTTTTCCCCTTAAGTGAGGAAAATTGGCTTCTGCCTCACAGGGGTTTTTTGCCTTCCTCTGGATCAACTTGTAGGAAACAGGCCGAACTGGATGGACAAATGTCTTTTTTCGGTCTTATATATACTACTATACTATAAAGTACCTTTGGGCTCTGTACTCCAAATCTGATAAAAATCAGTAAATACAACTGTCCATTGTGGGTGAAAAAAAAACACTTAATTTTTGGCACAAAGTACATTTGCGCCCTGCACTGCACTGATAGTGATAGTGAAAGAAATTCATTTAAATCCACCAGTTTCATTTGTGGGTGAAAAAATTATATATATATATTTTTTTTTCAATAAACGACCTTTTCTGCCTGCACTGCAAATCTGATGAATGTGAATTATAATCAGCAAATCCATCTGTTTCACTGTGGGTGAAAAAATCATCTTTTTTGGGGGCCTGCACTGCAAATCAGATAGTGAAATAAAATCAGTAAATACAACTGGGACACTGTGGGTGAAAAAAAACATTTTTTTTGCCATAAGGTACCCCTGCGGCCTGCGCTGTGTATCTGAAAGTGAAATAAAATCAGTAAATACAGGTCTTAGATTGTGGGTGGACATTGCCACGGTTATTAGGCCAGTCATTTACAAGTGGCGTGGAGGTGGTGTTCCTGCTTAACTGCATCCTTGACATGGCAATAAATATTCAGTCAATTTGGTGGCATTCTGATTGTTGGGGGATCTGTACCCCTTATTTGTTTCCAAGTACCCCTTCACTGCATACCTGACTTGGCAATATATATTCAGTAAATTAGGTGGCGTTCTGATTATTTTTTTCCAAATGGTGTGACCTAAACCAATCTTTTCTCTTTCTCACACTGCCACGACATTTTGGGAAGGGCAGAAAATGTAATAAATTTGTCTGTTACATTGTGGTGTGACCTAAACCAATCTTTTCTCTTTTTGACACGGACACAGCATACCTGACAGGGAACAAATTTTCTTAAATTTGTCTGGTGAGTGAAAAGAATGAGGAGAGCGTCAAATAAGGAACGTGGCCCTGGTCGTGGTGCTTCTGGTGTTGGTGGAGCTCCTGTTGCAGGGAGAGAACGTGGTGGATCTGTGCCAGCTACACGCCCAAATTAAACACCTTCCTCTGGTTCCCGTAGAGGACAGAACCTTCAGTGTTATTTAGCAGGCCGAAGTGCCGCTCTACGAATGGTGTTGCCAGAACACGTACAGGCGCTAGTAGATTGGGTGGCTGACAGTGCCTCCAGTACCTTCACATTGTCTCCAACCCAGTACAGTGCTGAAAGCTCAGAGTTGGCACCTGCAAGCCATGGGCATCTATCTTGCACCTAACCCCCTTGCAAATCAGCCAAACAGTCTGAGCCCCATGTCATGCAGCAGTCTCTTATGCTTTTTGATGACTCTACTGGCAGGGTTTACCCAGGCCATTCACCTAGTCCTGCCCCAGAAGTGGAAGAGATGCCCAACCACTTATGTTTGAGGATGAGGACATGGGAAGACCACCGCAGCACGTCTCTGATGATGACAAAACACAGGTGCCTACTGGTGTGGCTTTCTACAGTGTGCAAACCGATAAGGAGGGCAGGGGTGAAGACTGGGTGGAAGATGATGTGGAGGACGATGAGGTCCTAGATCCCACATGGAATCAAGGTCATGCGAGTGACCTGTGCAGTTCGGAGGAAGAGGCGGTGGTCGCACAGAGCCACCAGCACAGCAAAAGAGGGAGCAGGGTGCAGAAGCAGAGCAGCCATCCGCTAGACCAAGCATGTCCAAACTCCGGCCCTCCAGATGTTGCAAAACTACAACTCCCATCATTCCTGGACAACCTACAGCTATCAACCTACAGAAGAGCATGATGGGAGTTGTAGTTCTGCAACACCTGGAGGGCCAGAGTTTGGACATGCCTGCGCTAGACAGTACGCCAGCTACTGCCCACCGCACCCAGGGACCGAGCATACCAAAGACAGCTCCAAGGAGTTCCCCAGCGTGGCTGTTCTTCAGACAATGTGCAAACGACAAGACACAAGTGGTTTTCACGCTGTGCAATCAGAGCCTAAAGCAAGGCATAAATGTTCTAAACCTGAGCACAACCTGCATGACCAGGCATCTAAGTGCAAGCCACAAGCTGCAGTGGAGTAAACACTTCCAAAACCAACCTCTTCTGCTGCAGTCTCGGCCTCTTCCTCCACCTCTGGAGTGACAGTTGCAAAGGCCAACCCGCAAACGGAGGATGTGTCAGCAATGCCACCATGTCCATCACCTTCAACAAGCAGCACCACAATGTCCCATGGACAGGGTCGGCGCTTCCATATAGGCAAGGGCGGAAATTGCCCCCGAGTGCTTAGGGGCCCCTAAGAATTAAGCCTAGTAGCCCACCACCCACCTGACACCGGCGCCGGGCCGGCCCGCAACTAGTAACTACAATTTAGTCCCTCTCTGCCTCTTTAAGAGAGCAGTGGCTGCTAGGGCTCGGAGCGTGCCGCTGCCCAGGCACGTCTTCGCGTCTATGACATAGGTTTCCAGCTCCGCCCCAGAGAAGAAGATGGAGGTAGCACCACTACGCCAGCCAGGCACTGCTCTTCCTCACCCTGGCTGCGGCCTACCCAATGCCCACACAGGCTCAGCCAAGGAAGTTCTGCCCAATGCCCTCATTGTCCACAGGGCCCCACACACAGCACAGCCAAGGTAGGAGTCAGGACCAAGGCACAAATAAGTTAAGAGTGGGATGTAAAAACAGACGTGTGCTACCTGAAATCCTGAAGAAATGTGCCATGGAGGCGCTGGGGGGAAGGAGTGATGTGCTGCTTGCGCCTGCTGCCACTGGTCTGGCCCATAGAGGGAGAAATTTGCCATGGGGGGGGGGGGGAGAGAGATGTGCTGCCGCCCTGTGCCTGCTGCCACTGGTCTGACCCATGGAGGGAGAAATGTGCCATGGGGGCTGGGGGGGGGGAGTTGTGATTTGCTGTTTGCGCCCGCTGCCACTGGTCTGGTTCATGGAGGGAGAAATGTGCCATGGGGGGGGGGGGAGAGATGTGCTGCTGGCTGCGCCTTCTGCCACTGGTCTGGCCCATGGAGGGAGAAATGTGCCATGGGGGGCTGGGGAGGAAGTTGTGATTTGCTGCCTGCGCCTTCTGCCACTGGTCTGGCCCATGGAGGGAGAAATGTGCCATGGGGGCTGGGGGGAAAGTTGTGATTTGCTGTTTGCGCCCGCTGCCACTGGTCTGGCCCATGGAGGGAGAAATGTGCCATGGGGGGGAAGGAGAAATGTGCTGCCTCCCTGCGTCTGCTGCCACTGGTCTGGCCCATGGAGGGAGAAATGTGCCATGCGGGGGAAGGAGAGATGTGCTGCCTCCCTGCGCCTTCTGCCACTGGTCTGGCCCATGGAGGGAGAAATGTGCCATGGGGGGGGGAAGGAGAAATGTGCTGCCTCCCTGCGTCTGCTGCCACTGGTCGGGCCCATGGAGGGAGAAATGTGCCATATGCGGGGGAGAGGGGGGCTGGGGGAGAAGGAGAGATGTGCTGCCACTGGTCTGGCCCATGGAGGGAGAAATGTTTTACTACCGGAAAAATGTAGACATTACTGATGTTTTAAGTGACAACCCAGATTTGTGGCCCACTGCAATTTCTGATGCCCAGAGAATGGATTTAGTGAAGAGAGGCCCCAAGCAAATTATGGACATTGTTTTCCACAGAACAAATCAGCAACTCCAAGACGTTTTACAAAAGAAAATTATTTTATTCAAGTAGGCAATGGAGACAAAATTCTACGTACATGGCTGGTTTACTCTGAGAAAGTAGATAAAGTATTTTGTTTCTACTGCGTCGTATTTGGTAAACGGGATATCACAATATCCGAAGATGGGTTTAACAAGTGGAAAAATATCCATTCATACCTGAAAGAACATGAGCACTCTGCTGCTCATGAGCAGTGCATGGTGGACTGGCATACCCGACACACAGGGATGTGTCTAAATGTGCCAATATACAGCAGATTGAACTTGAAAACACCTACTGGTGCTCTATTCTAACAAGGATAATAGACATTATTTGTCATTCGGCGCAAAGCAATCTGGCCTTACGTGGAGGTACAGATAGACTATATCATCCCCACAATGGTAATTTTCTTGGCTTGGTGGAGCTTCTTGCTAAATATGACTCAGTTATGAATGAACATGTGAGAAAAATTCAGAAGAAGAAAATTAAACAGCACTACCTCAGTAAGGACATTCAAACCGAGCTTATAAGGCAGATGGGTAATACCATACTACAGGCTGTGGCAGAAAGAATTCGTACAGCAAAGTACTATGGTGTGATCATGGACTGCACACCTGATACAAGCCATGTGGAACAACTTGCAATAACCATTCGCATTGTGAAATGTGAACTGTCAGTTGGAGCATCAGTTTTGGAGCACTTTGCTGGTTTCCTTGCTGTGGAAGAAACAACTGGGGAGGCCTTGTGTGATGTATTTTTAAAACACCTGGATGAACTGAATATCAGTATTGATAACTGCAGAGGTCAGAGCTATGATAATGGCAGTAACATGAAGGGGAAGAAACGGGGTGTGCAAACAAGGATTTTGGCCAATAATAAAAGAGCATTGTTTATGCCCTGCAGCAGTCATACTTTGAATTTAGTAATACTGGATGCTGCAAAATCTTCTGTTTTGTTCTGTCACATTTTTGGGCGTTTTACAGAGAATCTATTTTCTTTTTAGTTCCTCTACACAGTTGTAAGAGGTGGACCCGAGGGAGTCCGTTGGGATACAGTGAACCACACAAGAATGAATGCACGGACAGTGAGCTATGTGAACCAAAAGAATGTTACTGACTTTAGTAGAGAAACTATATACAATATAATGTACACCGTGATCTAGCCGGATCACACGAAGTGAGGTGTGCTCTGGTGTACTGAAGTGGTGATACAATCTCTCTGGGTTGTTAGCAACCCAAGATTGTCCACAGTGGGACCCCAGCCGGGAATTCCCTAATTTAGGTACTGTACCTTTAAATATTCATATTTTGCCTAAATGCCACTAATATGGCAGGATCTCCTAACCAAACACAGCGAACCTAAGCTACTAGGAATCAACACTAAATTTGGGGTCTGTGTACCTGGGATCTCGGCTGAGGGGCACTGTGGCTCACAGAGGCCAAATACAGAAAAAACCCACACTATTCCTCCAAATGCCGGTAATGCCCGCTCCCCCACCTCAGCTAGACTCCCTTGAACTTCCACGTGGCTATTTGTAGCTCCAGAGCCGGGAAGTGGATCCACTTGCTGTTGCAGTAAAGCTTTAATTGCTGCAGCGGTGCCAAAACTTGTCCTCACCCTGATTGCAGGGAGGGACCTGAGCTCAGGATTTAAGTCCCATTAAAAGTGCGCACTAACCGAGTGTAAAATGCTTAAGGCGGATATCTCTAGTGCAGGCTTGAATGGCAGCTTGGTTTTCTTGATGATGATTCACCGCTGGCCTCAGGGCAGGCAGGCCTCTGGTCTCCTCAGCTCCTGATTATAAATGAAGACTACAGATCCTCTTTAGCAGGCAGCAGATATTCACCAATCGTCCCTTGCTTGCTGTGGATAAAGCCTTCAATCTCTGGCTGATCACAGGACACCTCAGGTGAACAATTTAGCAGACACGTCTGAAACCGTTGCTCACCAACTGCCGACTCTCTGTCCTCCTGCCACTTCCTTTCTGCAGCCCCTGTAGCTTTTCCCAGGAAGTTAGGACATGGCAACAAAATAACAAAATGCACAAAATAAATATGAAGCTATTTTTTACAGTCTATTTCAATAAGAAAGCCAATCGGGTGCAGCTATAAGATTACTTTTCTTTTTATATATTAATTGTCAACATCTCGCTCCATCAGTTCTAAGGGGGCTGTCCGACTAAGGGCCTCTAGTGGCCAGTCACACAAACTGCATGTTATATCACTATAGCTTATTCAATGTAGTCACAGATGTATCCAATTGGAGAATCATATGTTTCATCCAGGGGGCCCCAGACTGTGACCCCCTCACACAGTGGTGGGCTATCTTGAAGCAGAACTGCCCTTGTCCCACTGTCAAACCCCTCTCTGACACTTGATGGGAGTGTCGGATTAACCTAGGGGATGTTGTTTCTGCACTTGAAGATCTTATCATTCATGCAAAAACAAAGAAAGATGATGTGACAGCTGCAGAGGTTAAGAGCCTTTCCGAGGAGATATCTTCAGGTGAATTCACTCTCTGCACTGTGGTGTGGCATGATGTTTTGTACAACAATAATCGTTCCAGCAAGCTCTTCCAGTGTCCAAGTATTGGGATGGATGTCCTAACAAAAGAAGTTGAAGCAGCACTGGAATTCTTGCTAGACTACAGAGATACTGGTTTTGAATCAGCCCATTCCATTGCTAAAGACTTAGGAGAAGAAATAGTTGTGGAATTTTTTTTTTTTACCCATCAAAGAACAAAAAAATTGTTTGACTATGAGGGAATAGATGAGGTGAACTGCACCCCAGAAGAACATAAAAAACGAGTTTTCTTTCTACCCCTGATTGATGTTGCCCTGACAAGCATAAAAGAAAAATTTACTTAAGTAAACACTTTCTATGATCTTTTCAGTTTCCTCTTTAGTACAAAGGAGATGAAGGCTGCTAAAGATCAACAAAGACTGGAAGATTGTTGTAAACACTTCTCAGAGGAAATGGTGGACATTGATCCTAATGACTTGAAGCTAGAAATAATTGCTGCCATAAGAAGCGTGCCCTGATGAAGATTCCACCCTGAATATGTTAAATCACGTATACAGAGCAAAGCTTTTGGATCTGTACCCAAATCTCAGTGTGGCCTTTCGTATCCTCCTGAGTGTGCCAGTTACTGTGGAATCCGGAGAGAAAAGCTTCTCACGTTTAAAGCTAATCAAGAACTATTTCCGATCCTCCATGTCACAAGATCGGCTAAATGGCCTGGCGGAGATTGCAATTGAGCAAGACATTTACAGAAATCTAGATTTCTCAAAATTGATAGAATAGTTTGCCTCAGCAAAAGCCAGAAAGGTTCACTTTTAAGGCCCCTTTCACACGAGCGAGTTTTCCGCGCGGGTGCAATGCATGACGTGAACGCATTGCACCCGCACTGAATCCTGACCCATTCATTTCTATGGGTCTGTGTACATGAGCGTTGTTTTTCACGCATCACTTCTGTGTTGCGTGAAAATCGCAGCATGTTCTATATTCTGCGTTTTTCACGCAACGCAGGCCCCATAGAAGTGAATGGGGCTGCGTGAAAATCGCATTGCATCCGCAAGCAAGTGCGGGTGCGTTGCGTTTTTCACTGATGGTTGCTAGGAGATGTTGTTTGTAAACCTTCAGTTTTTTTTCACGCGCGTGAAAAACGCATCAAAACGCATTGCACCCGCGCGGAAAAAACTGAACAACTGAACGCAATCGCAGGCAAAACTGAATGGCTTTGCCTGTGAAATCACACAGTTTTCACTGAACGCATCCGCACCTAAACCGGACATGCTCGTGTGAAAGAGGCCTAAGAAGTCGTAAAACTTTATTTCAAAGCAATAATTTTGTTGGTTCTCGATCTCGAACCATTGCACTTTAAAGTATTTATTTTTGCTTGATTTTGCAGTATTTTTTATCTAACATTAAGTTAAAACATTTATTCATAATAAATTATTTGTTTATAATAATTCTATTTATTTCTATATGGTCATTCTAAATATTTTGATGGAAACAATTTTGTTAGAGCTTAAGTTGATGTTGCATTTACTTACCTAGTTTGACTTTTTTTTAATACGGCCTTGTTCACACTTCAGTTATTTGATCAGTTATTTCCATCAGTTTTTGTGAGCCAAAACCAGGTGCGGGTCAAAAACACAGAACAGTTGCAGATCTTTTTATTATACCTTATCTCTGTGTAGCCTCCACTCCTGGTGTTGGCTCACAAAAACTGATGGAAATAACTGATCAAATAACTGACGTGTGAACAAGGCCTTCTTCGGTCATAGTTGATGTAATTGCACATATAATTTAAGAGAACTTTACTTATTTTCAGACCACTTTAGAAATGTTTGTTCATATGCCATAGGTTAAATTTGAATTAGCGAACTTATATTTATCTGAACATTTGTTAGAGCCCAGTTTCAGGAATCATTTTTATTTGACTATTGCACGGTATGGTTTACCTTGTGTTTTTTTTTTTTTTTTGTAGTGTGTTATGTCCTTGTTTGGGAGAAAATACCTAATTTTTCCCTACAGCTGGGTTTTAAGCCTACCCAAAAAATCTAACTGCACTGTTTATTTGGAAAAATATTTTGGTACTTGGACATTATTATATTTGAATCCTTTTTTGTTGCATTTACTTATTGTAATAATGAATATTACAGAAATGTTTACTTGTACGTGTTGCTTTGCCACTTGCATTTGTTTACAATATGCGACTGTAAGTCAGCAAATGTCATGTGTGTGTGTGTGGGGCTTATTGTTTTTTACCCCAGGCCCCATTTCACCTAGAACCGGCCCTGCCTATGGAAGCGTTCAGCTATCCATCTCCCAAACACTGGAGCGAAATAGGAAGTACCCCCTACCCACCCGCGATCCCTGGCCCTGAATGCCAGCATTTCAAAATTGCTGGCCTTTGAAATGCTGTCATTCCATCTGGTGGAGAAGGAGAGTTTTAAAAACCTTATGGTGGTGGCTGTCCCACAGTACGTCGTTCCCAGCCACCACTACCTTTCCAGGCGAGCGATCCCTTACCTGCATAAACAAGTGGGGAGCAAAATCAGATGTGCACTGAGCAACTCCATCTGTGGCTAGTGATGTCGCGAACATAACATTTTCCGTTCCCGAACGGCGAACGCGAACTTCCGTGAACGGGCGAACCGGGCGAACCGCCATAGACTTCAATAGGCAGGCGACTTTTAAAACCCACAGGGACTCTCTGGCCACATTAGTGATGGAAAAGTTTTTTCAAGGGGACTAACACCTGAACTGTGGCATGCCGGAGGGGGATCCATGGCAAAACTCCTATGAAAAATTACGTAGTGAACGTAGAGTCGGGTTTTAATCCATAAAGGGCATAAATCACCTAACATTCCTAAATTGTTTGGAATAACGTGCTTTAAAAACATCCAGTGTGTGTATACGATCAGGTATGATGTTGTATCGATCAGGTAGTGTAAGGGTTACACCCACTTTACAGACATTGACAGACCAAACTCCTCTTTTAATGCACCGCAAACAGTCCATTTGCACAACCGCAAACTCCCCATTTGCACAAGGTTGGATACCAAGCTAGCCACGTCCCGGTGATGTCATTGAAGGTTTCTTCCTCCACCCAGCCACGTACAACACCAAGGGTCCCCGAAAGGTCAATTGAATTGATTTTTCGAACGGGGAGATGGTTAAAAAAACGCTGGCTCCCTCCACTCTGTTTTAATCCACGGTGACTGCGTCTGCGCCGTGCAATTTACTGTCACACCCGATATGAGTGGTATTTTCTGTAGTACTATTCTCATCAGTTTAATCCCTGTTACGTCCCCAATAGAGATGGCCCGAACTATTCGCCGTCGAACAGTTACCGGCGAACATAGCTTGTTCGCGTTCGCCGCTGCAGGCGAACACATGCGATGTTCGGTCCGCCCCTATACATCATCATTGAGCAAACTTTGACCCTGTACCTCACAGTCAGCAGACACATTCCAGCCAATCAGCAGCATACCCTCCCTCCCAGACCCTCCCATCTCCTGAACAGCATCCATTTTAGATTCATTCGGAATTTGCAGTCTTAGTGAGAGGAGGGGGAGTGTAGTTGCTGCTGATTTAATAGGGAAATCGATAGCTAGTCTAGTGTATTCAGTGTCCACTCCAGTCCTGAAAGACTCATCTGATCTCTGCTGTAAGGACAGCGTCCTGACAGCACCCCAAAAAGCCCTTTATAGGGCTGCAACATTAGTCTGCTTTTTTTTTTTCTCCATATATATATTGCAGTTGCCTGGCCTGCCGTGTGTGAGGAGCTGCAGGCAAACAGACTGTAGTGTGCCCAGTGACAGTGCCCACCACTCATACCGTGTGGCACAGGACTTTGCATAAAAAAAGGCATTTGATTTTTACCCTTTAATCCAAGGTTAGATGCCTGCCAGTGTGTGTCAGGCCGACTTCCACTGACTGTAGTGTGCCCACTGCCAGTGCCCACCACTCATACCGGGTGGCACAGTAGCTTGCCGATAAATAAGGCATTTAATTTTTACACTTTAGTCTAATTTCAGTTGCTTGTCTGCTGCCAGTGTGTGTCAGGCCGACCTCCACAGACTGTAGTGTGCCCACTGCCAGTTCCCACCACTCATACCGGGTGGCACAGTAGCTTGCCGATAAATAAGGCATTTAATTTTTACACTTTAGTCTAATTTCAGTTGCTTGCCTACTGCCAGTGTGTGTCAGGCCGACTTCCACAGACTGTAGTGTGCTCACTGCCAGTGCCCACTACTCATACCGGGTGGCACAGTAGCTTGCAGATAAATAAGGCATTTAATTTTTAGACTTTAGTCTAATTTCAGTTGCTTGCCTGCTGCCACTGTGTGTCAGGCCCACTTCCACAGACTGTAGTGTGCCCACTGCCAGTGCCCACCACTCATACCGGGTGGCACAGTACCTAGCACGTGTACCACTTATCTAAAAAAAAATGACAGGCAGAGGCAGGCCATCCTGCAGGTGCAGTCGTGGTCGTGGTGCTTTGATTTCCACTGTCCATTATTGCCAGATGATGTAGATTCCAGGGATATGTCTCAGTCAGGCAGGATTACACACATGGACGTACAGTGTGATGATAATGTTGTACCCGCTGCTGCTTTCTTTGCTGAGGTGTGAGATACAAGTGAAGCGGTTGATGATGACGATGTGTACACGGACGCGTTTAGATAAGTGGTACTACGCGTGCTAGGTACTGTGCCATCCGGTATGAGTGGTGGGCACTGGCAGTGGGCACACTACAGTCAGTGGAAGTCGGCCTGACACACACTGGCAGCAGGCAAGCAACTGAAATTACACTAAAGTGTAAAAATTAAATGCCTTTTTTTGATGCAAAGTCCTGTGCCACCCGGTATGAGCGGTGGGCACTGGCAGTGGGCACACTACAGTCTGTGGGCCTGCAGCTCCTCACACACGGGCAGGCCAGACAACTGCAATATATATATGGAGAAAAAAAAAAGCAGACTAATGTAGCAGCCCTAAAAAGGGCTTTTTGGGGTGCTGTCAGTACACTGTCCTTACAGCAGAGATCAGATGAGTCTTTCAGGACTGGAGTGGATACTGAATACACTAGCCTAGCTATCGAGGGTCTGGGAGGGAGGGTATGCTGCTGATTGGCTGGAATGTGTCTGCTGACTGTGAGGTACAGGGTCAAAGTTTGCTCAATGATGATGTATAGGGGGCAGACCGAACATCGCATGTGTTCGCCTGTCGCGGCGATGGCGAACAAGCTATGTTCGTCGGTAACTGTTCGCCGGCGAATAGTTCGGGCCATCTCTATCTGTGGCAAGGTCCACATAACCACCAATACATGGACCAGTAACCATGGCCAGTGAAGTTATATCTCCCTAACAGCACACTGGATAAATGCAGTGGCAGCTGGGCCTGAGGAGGATAGCTGTTTGGCGCATGTCCTTCCGCCACGATGATTTCAGATCATTTCTCTTTGCCTCCTGTTGCCTCCTCCTACTCCTTTTCCTCCTCTACCACCTACTCATCCTGCTCAGCGTAACACCTTCACCACCAACTTCAGAACAGTCAGGGGGAAACGACAGCAGGCAGTTTTTAAACTCATCTGTTTGGGGGACAAACCCCACACGGTGCAGGAGCTTTAGACGGTCATGGAACAACAGACCGATGAGTGGTTGGTGCCACTGAGCCTCAAGCCCTGCCTGGTGGTGTGCGATTATGGGTGAAATCTCGTAGCAGCTCTGGGCATAGCCGGTTTGACACACATCCCTTGCCTGGTGCATGTGCTGAATCTGGTGGTGCAGAGATTCCTGAAAAGCTACCCCAATATTTCAGAGCTGCTGCAGAATGTGCGGGCCGTCTGTGCGCTCTTTCAGCGTTCTCACCCTTGTGCTGCTCACCCGTCTGCGCTGCAGCGTAACTTCGGCCTTCCCGCTCACCGCCTCATTGCGCTGCTTTGAGTACTCCACAAACATGGCAAGTGCTGATGACGCAGTTCTCAGCGTTACTATCCCACTTCTATGTCTCCTTGAAAAAATGCTTCGGACGATGATGGAAGAGGATGTGTCACAGGAGGAAGAGGGATCATTTCCACGATTATCATTCCAGTCATTCACAAGTGGCTCGGAGGCTGGGTTCCTGCACCAACAGAGGCCAGGTACACAATTGTCCAGCCAGGGCACAGTTCTGGAGGATGAGGAGGAGGAGGAACCGTGTTCACAGCAGGGTGGCACCCAAAGCAGCTCATGGTCATCACTTGTGAGTGCCTGGGGGGATACAGAGGACACAGACGATACACCTCCCACAGAGGACAGCGTGCCCTTGCCTCTGGGCAACCTGGCACACATGAGCAACTACATGCTGCAGTGCCTGAGCAATGACCGCCGTGTTGCCCACATTCTAACTTGTGCTGATTACCGGGTGGCCACCCTGCTGGATCCCCGTTACAAAGACAACATGCCGTCCTTAATTTCCTCACTGGAGCGTGATTGGAAGGTGCGCGACTGCAAGCGCACATGCAGGTAGACGCCCTGCTGATGGCATTCCCAACTGACAGTGGGGGCTCAGTGGAAGCACAAGGAGAAGGCAGAGGAGGAGGAAAAGGTCGCCCACGCAGCCAGGGCACAGCCCGCACCTCAGAAAGAAGGGTTAGCATGGCCGAAATGTGGAAAAGCTTTGTCACCACGCCACAACAACCAGCACCACCAGCTGATATGCAACGTCTTAGCAGGAGGCAGCATTTCAGCAACATGGTGGAGCAGTATATGCGCACACGCCTACAGATACTGACTGATGGGTCTGCCCCATTTAACTTCTGTGTCTCCAAATTGGGCACATGTCCTGAGCTTGCTCTTTACCCCTTGGAGGTGCTGCCCTGCCCTGCAGCCAGTGTATTGTCTCAATGTGTGTTTAGCATGGCAGGGGGCGTTATATCACAGACAAGCGCAGCCGTCTGTTCACAGCCAATGTGGACAAGCTCACTTTCATTAAAATGAACCAGGCATGGATCCCACAGGACTTGTCCATACCTTGTTCAGAAAAGACATGTATACCGGCCTCACAAAGCCATTGTTATAGTCCAGCGCACTTTCTCTTTCTCTTATTTTATATATTCCACAATGTTTTGTGGGCCACGCAAATTAAATAAAAAGGTGGCTTCCTCCACCGTCGCTTCTACCTACAAATAATGGCAAAAATTTGTCAGTATAGAGACACTGTTTCAATTAGCTGGAGATCTTGGATTAACAGAGGTCATTACAAAAGAAAGAAAATGAAAAAAAAAAAAAAAAAAACGCAGCAAAAAACTGTGACCGCGGGGATCAGAGATTAAAATATGCCCCAAACTTATAAATATTAACCCCCCTGCACCCCGCAATATTACTGTCCCCCCGGGCGGCGGGCAGTGCAGCAGGCGGGATCGCAATTGCGATCCCCCGCCCGCCTCCTTTCAAATGCTTTCCCTGGTGTCTAGTGGGTATAGCAGGGGGTCAGCACGTTGCTGACCCCCTGCTATAAACTGCTGACATCTGTGCTGCAGATGTCAGCAGTTTAACCCCTTCTATACCGCGGTCCGCGGTATAGAAGGTGTTAACATGGAGGGAGCTCCCCTCCCTTCCCATCACCCGCTGCTGTGTTCTGGCAGCGGGTGATGGTTACAATGGCAGCAGGACGCTTTCAGAAGCGTCCTGCTCTCCATGGCACTGAAACTCGGAATGGGCTTTTGCTAAAGGCAAAAGCCTATTCAGACTTTGTAAAGTAAAAAATACAGTAAGTACACTATATAGTGTACTTACTGTATTATATAGACACCAGATCCACTGGATCTACAAGAACCAAGTGGGTCTGGGTCAAAAAAAAAAAATAAGAAAAGTAAAAATAAGAAAAAATATCCTCTATAAAAATATCACATGACCTAACCCCTCACGCAAATACCGTAAAAAAAAACCCCCCAAAAAATGGCGTAAAAAAGCCATTTTTTGCCACCTTGCATCACAAAAAGTGTAATACCAAGTGATCAAAAAGGCGTATGCCTCCCAAAATAGTACCAATAAAACCACCATCTTATCCCGCAAAAAATAAGTCCTTATATAGGACAATCGCCAAAAAAAATAAAAAAATATGTCTCTCAGACTATGGAGACACTAAAACAATTTTTTTTTTCTAAAATGCTATTATTGTGTTAAAGTAAAATAAATAAATAAAAAGTATACATATTAGGTATTTCCGCGTCCGTAAAAACCTGCTCTATAAAAATATCACATTATCTAACCCCTCAGGTAAATACCGTTAAAAAAATAAAATAAAAACAATGTAAAAAAAACATTTTTGTCACCTCACATCTCAAAAACTGTAATAGCAAGCGATCAAAAAGTTATATGCACCCAAAAATAGTGCCAATCAAACCGTCATCTCATCTCGCAAAAAATGATACCCCACATAGGACAATCACCCCAAAAAAATAAAAAAAATATGTCTCTCAGACTATGGAGACACTAAAACATGATTTGTTTTGTTTTAAAAAAAGATAATATTGTGTAAAACTTAAATAAATAAATAAAAAGTATACATATTTGGTATCGGCGCGTCCGTCGCAACCTGCTCTATAAAAATAACACATGACCAAACCACTCAGGTGAACACAACAAAAGAAAAAATAAAAATACGGTGTCAAAAGCAATTTTTGTTACCTTACATCACAAAAAAACTCAATATATATATTGCCCCGATTCTCTAGTTTGCAAAAACACCCCATATGTGGTCGTAAACTGCTGTATGGCCAAACGGCAGGGCGTAGAACGAAGGGAACGCCATATGGTTTTTGGAAGGCAGATTTTGCTGTACTGGTTTTTGATACTATGTCCCATTTGAAGACTCCCTGATGCACCCCTACAGTAGAAACTCCAAAAAAGTGACCCCATTTTGGAAAGTACGGGATAAGGTGGCAGTTTTGTTTGTATTATTTTAGGGTAAATATGATTTTTGGTTGCTCTATATTACACTTTTTGAGGCAAGGTAACAAAAAATAGAAATTCTGAAATTTAATCTCCATTTGCCAATAACTCTTGTGGAACACCTAAGGGTTAACAAAGTTTGTAAAATCGGTTTTGAATACCTTGAGGGGTATAGTTTCTTAGATGGAGTCACTTTTTTGGAGTTTCTACTTTAGGGGTACATCGGGGGGCTTCAAATGGGACATGGTGTCAAAAATCCAGTCCAGCAAAATCCACCTTCCAAAAACCACACGGCGCTCCTTTCCTTCTACGCCCTGCCGTTTGGCCATACAGCAGTTTACGCCCACATATGGGGTGTTTCTGCAAACTACAGAATTGGGGCAATAAATATTGAGTTTTGTTTGGCTGTTAACCCTTGCTTTGTTACTGGAAAAAAATGGATTCAAACGGAAAATTTTCCAAAAAATCAAAATTCAGAAATTTTATCTCCATTTGCCATTAACTCTTGTGGAAAACCTAAAGGGTTAATGACGTTTGTAAAATCAGTTTTGAATACCTTGAGGGGTGTTGTTTCTAGAATGGGGTCATTTTTGGTTGGTTTCTATTATGCAGGCCTCACAAAGTGACTTCAGACCTGAACTGGTCCCTAAAAAGTGGGTTTTTGAAAATTTCTGAAAAATTTCAAGATTTGCTTCTAAACTTCTAAGCCTTGTAACGTCCCCAAAAAATAAAATGGCATTCCCAAAATGATCCATACATGAAGTAGACATATGGGCAATGTAAATCAATAACTTTTTTGGGCGGTATTACTATGTATTATAGAAGTAGAGAAATTGAAACTTGGAAAATTGCTAATTTTTCCAAATTTTTGGTAAATTTTATATTTTTTTATAAATAAAAATGAAATTTTTCGACTTCTTTTTACCACTGTCATGAAGTACAATATGTGATGAAAAAACAGTCTCAGAATGGCTTGGATAAGTAAAAGCGTTTTAAAGTTACCACATAAAGGGACACTGGTCAGATTTGCAAAAAATGGCCGAGTCCTTAAGGTGAAATAGGGCCGAGTCCTGAAGGGGTTAAAAAACACTTCTGTATATGGACGGTCAGGCTGACCAAGCGGTTATTTAACCATGAAAACCAATAGATACTGTACATGAAGCTGTGTTGTGCACATGGCTCTTTATTTTTTTTCCTTTTGGAATTTCTTCCTTTTACCTTATTGTGTTTATTTATCTCATTGGGCATACAGAGGTTTTTTTTATGATGCCCAGAAAAGCAGAAGGATACATGTACGGAACGGCCAGGATTCTGCCTGCTAGTCCATATATACATTTTTTAATTACACACATATGCAATTTTTTGTTTTTATCTGGACTTTTATTATGATAGTTAAATCTATAAATTTCTCTCTTTGTATTTTATCCACATAGAAAATAAAGTGTGTGATGTATGGGGTTAAAATCAGGACCTGGGACTCAGTTTTCAAGGTTGCCACTAGTAATGATTTCAAATTACCCCCGCACCTGCTGACCCACTCCTACCGAGTGGCCAGGCGAGGAGGTGGGAGGTTTTTCCTTTTCCTTTTTTCTCTTACATAAGTGGTAACGTCAGAACACTCCTCAGTCCATGAATAAGAACGTCGTCATTTGAAACGCGTAGACTGACAAGGGCATCATTGGTTATGAATCATTCTGTACCTGATATATCGCATGACCAAATAAAGGAACCCACGACTTCATCAATTTTGAGTGCCGGATTTCCTTCCTTTCATCCCAACTATGGGTTGTGTCTGACAAACCCACCAACTGTTGGCTGGGGGTGTCCGATGTCACTTGGGATGAATTGGGTGACCAAGTTAACCAATCAATATCTGCTGGGTTGCTGGTCAAGACATGACCAGTAGATGACACCGGGAGCTCAGGGCTCTCGCTACAACTTCTTCTGCCACACCCCCTTAATCTACTGCAATCTCTACCTGCTACAGAAACATTTATGCCTCTGCCACTCCTCTGTGCACTTCTCTGTCTGACATAGTCTTAGCTGATCTAAAATAATTAAAAGCAAATTAAAACAACCCTAAAAGCCCAGAATATATTTCTCTTTTTGAACAGAAATAGGCCACTAACCACTTTGAGCACAAATAAAAGTAAACGTGAACTGTTTATATATTTCTATTTTTTGACTGAAATTGGCCACTAAATGATTATAGCGGAAATAAAAACAAACAAGACCTGGTTTTATATTTCTCGTATTAGACTGAAAAAGGCCAATAAAATGATTTTAGCGTAAATAACAGGAAAAGTTAACTGCTTATATTTTTGCTTTTGTTTCTTACAGATGGCATTAAACGTTGTTATCGCTAATAACACCAAAATGTTACGTGAATATATTTTTCACTTATTGTACTGAACTGGCAATAAATGGTTTGAACGCAAATAACACCAAATGTCAATTTGTAGTACAGACACTGTTTGCAGATGTATTTCAGTATTTCTTACACAAATCCACACACTATGGACACTAGATGGGGCCAAGAGTATTAAAGACAGTCTGCGGATGATGTACAGTATATGTCATTAAAAGGTATAAAATTAAAATATCTTGTTGCTGCCAAACACACACAGTAGTCCTTTAAAGGACTTTGGGGTCTTTGAAAATCTTTTAGTAGTAAAAAAAAACAGCAAATTTCTCTCCCTGCACTGTTCCTTCCAAAGCACTGTCCCTGAAATAGTTTTGTGCTCTAAAACACCCACACACACCCACAGTAGTCCTTAAAAGGACTTTTGGGTCTTGGAAAAGCTTTCTCAGAACAAAAACTGTGAAATTCTCCCCCTACTCTGTCTTTCTTTCTTTGGAAATATAAGTGTTCCAAACAACGTAATGTTCAGTACGAACGTGAACAGTGCGGTCTGGGTATTGACCCTGCATATATAGAGCAGAAGGTGGACCAGTCCTTGAGCCTATCAGTGTCTGGTACAGTTCATGGCAGTGGTAAATGATGTTCCAGTCCAGGCACACCGGCAACTTGTCCAGGTGATGGCAATGCCGCCTCATGCTGTGATTCGAGCACCAGTGAGTTCTTCTCGCTTCTCATCCTCACCCTTGTCCCCAGCCTCCACTGTAGGAACAGTTATGAGTTGTCCTTCAGCATACCACCTATGCAGAGCACGGCTGAAAACGAATCCTGGCTGTCTACTGGCCAACTGAAAATCGGAAGCATGGTCAATGACAACGGGATGAACATCATGTCTGTGCTTCATCAAAGAGGGCTGACCCATGTGCCACATGACCCACAACTTTAATTTGGTTGTAAAGTGTTTCCTGAAGTCTTCTACCCAACTGCAAGACATCCTAAAAATGGCCAAAAACTGTGCATGCACTTCAGCCACCCTTACACTTTAAGGCTCTTTTATACTTTCAGGCCCTTTGAGGAGGCCACTTTATTTGTCAGTTGCCAGGACTAAGGAATAAATGACGTCATTCCACATTGTCACACCCTGGAGCAGATACTGATAAATCTGGCTGGCCAGAGGACATGGTGCCTATATCTCACGGTCATCTGAGCCCTGTGGGGGCTGAACTGGGGGAGGAGGACATATACTAACAAGCAATGTATACAGAAATGGGTGTTTTTTCTGCATAAGTGACAGGAGAGGAGCAGGAGGAGCTAGAGGGCAATGAGGAAGACCAGACAGATGACCCAGACACACCATGGCAGTGTGCAGTGGAGATGGAGGCAGGGGGTCCCTCTAAGTCCCTTGCCCAAATGGCCAAATGCATGCTGAGTTGCTTGCGTAGTGACAGCCGTATTATCAACAGTCAGCAGAGGGATGACTACTGGCTCTACACCATGTTAGACCCACGAAACCCCTTCAAAATGGGGCCTTTTTTCCACCAGCTTAGATGAAAGATAAACTCCACTACTATTGAGACATCCTATGTAGTCAGTTGGCCACTGCCTATGTGCGCCATTGGCCATCCTCATGAAGGTCTGACCAGGGGTGCCCTCTGCACTCACGATCCGCTACCATAGCTGCTGGAGGGATATGGGGTGCAGGAGCAGCAGCAGCAGCAACAGCAACTTACATCTGGAGTCCCTAATGAGCACTTTTATTCACCTGTCTACCGAAGAAACCACCAGCAGCACCAAGACATAGAGTAGAATCTGAACCAGTAAGTGGTGGCATACTTGGATTGCACCCTCCCACCCAGGGTGCGGATCCGTCTACAAATGCATTGCGAGAACGGATGCGTCTCTCTGCTTGTCATGTGGATGGACGGATCCGTCTTGCAGTCTTTTTCACAGTTTTCCCAGTCTGCGCATGGATGGATCCGTCCTTCAGTTGTTTTGCAATGCCGGATCCGGCACTAATGCAAGTCATTGTAAATTAATGCTGGCATTCCGGCGATTGATCAGGCATTTTGGACGGACATAATACCGCAGCATTATTATCTCCTGCCAAAACTCCTGACAGTGACTGAACGGAAGGCCTACTGATGCAAACTGAATGGATTTCTATCCATTCAGATTGCATGGGAATATGCCTGATCACTAGTTCTTTTCCGGCATAGAGCCCTTTTGACGGAACTCTATGCTGGAAAAGAATAACGCAAGTGTGAAAGTACTCTTAACTAAGGCACCGGTTCCAGCTAAAGAAAAACAGCCCCAAAGCCTGATGCTGCCACCACCATGCTTCATTGTGGGGATGGGGTTCTGTTGGTGATGTGCAGTGTTGTTTTGGCGCCAAACATATCTTTTGGAATTATGGCCGAAAAGTTCAACCTTGGTTTCATCAGACCATAACACCTTTTCCCACTTGCTTTTGGGAGACTTCAGATGTGTTTTTGCTAAATATAGCCTGGCTTGGATGTTTTTCTTCGTAAGAAAAGGCTTTCGTCTTGCCCCTCTACCCCATAGCCCAGAGATATGAAGAATATGGGAGATTGTTGTCACAGGTGCTTGCCAGATATTCCTGCAGCTCCTTTAATGTTGCTGTAGGCATCTTGGTCGCCTCCCAGACCAGTTTTCTTCTTGTCTTTTCATCAATTTTTGAGGGACGTCCAGTTCTTAGTAATGTCACTGTTGTGCCATATTTTCTTGATGATGACTGTCTTAACTGTGTTCCATGGTATATCTAATGCCTTGGAAATTCTTTTGTACCATTCTCCTGACTGATACCTTTTAATAATGAGATCCCTCTGATGCTTTGAAAGCTCTCTGTGGACCATGGCTTTTGCTGTGGGATGTGACTAAGAAAATTTCAGGAAAGACCAATTAGAGCAGCTGAACTTTATTTGGGGTCAAATGATGGCACGTGTATGCTGACTCCTATGTAACATGACTTTGACTGTGATTGCTTAATTCTGAAACCATTTGCATCCCTAGTTATACGAGGGTGTGCACACTTATGCAACCACATTATTTTAGTTTTTTTTTTTTTTTCTTCCCTCCACCTAAAGGATTTCAGTTTGTTTTTCAATTGAGTGGTACAGTTTATAGGTCACATTAAAGGTGGAAAAAGTTCTGAAATTATTTATCTTTGTCTCATTTTTTTACATCACAGAAACCTGACATTTTACCAGGGGTGCGTAGATTTTTTATATCCACAGTAGTTACCCCAAGGATAACTCGCCTTTTCACCCAAAATGTTGAGAGACTGACCTTTGCACCTCATGCGGTTGCCACCCTCCCCACTCTGCAATGGGCCACTGTTTGGCTTTGTTGACATCACCATTTATTTGACCCTTCTTCTGATCTGTCAGACGGCTTGAAAAATGAAAAACACAATGGATCCTGTCTTTGGAGCATCCATAAGGCCAGTATTAATATTTTTAATCACGATATGCTCATGATTTCTAATATATGTTAAGAAGATCGAACCTCGGTGTGCACTACATATACTGAACATGAAGAGTCATTAAAATCGAATCCTACTCCCCCGTTATCTCCAAAGGTGGTGATAAAGAACAAGATCAATAACCCAGACATTTCCATTCAGAATATATTTAAGCCTTTGGGTCAGGGCAGTATTGACCAAATAGAGATAGAGGGTGAGAAAGAAATTGTCACGGTGGGGAGCCGGGAAAACCCCCCACCGTGCAATGTCCACAGCTGCTAAGCAGGAAGACAGGGAAAAGGGAGCTGGAAACCTCCTAAACATACCTAAATCCTCTACCTAACCTCCTGACTGAATGATCTGCCCTAGATGGTAAGTGGGCCTCATCTCATGAACCTGGACCCTACTGACCCTATCGGTCCCTGTGCACTGGCGTCAGGAGGAAGAGACCCCAAATTCCTCCAAGACACTGAGGGACTGGAGTCTCCCACAGGCCTCACAATAAAGGGAAGACAGTAAGCCAAAACATAGTAGCAGGCAAGTGTCCTGTGGCAAGGAAACCACAAACCACCAGCACCTGCAGCACCAACACAAACAGCTTATTGTCTAAGTGTTAAAAAACCCCTACGGGAAAGCAACCCCCTTCCGGATGACCACACGTGTGAATACGTCCAAGCTCCATGCAGGCCTGTACACACCTACACGGAACAAACACCAGACCTACCTCCCACTCAAACCCACACCGAAAACACAACACACAAGGTGGGGAAGGGAAAAGGCGGAACACACAGAGTGACAACACAGGACTTGCCAAGAAACCTTGATGACAGCCAAGGGTGGCTCACACAGGTAAAGGAACCACACAGGAAAGGAGCAGAGCTCCTACACCAGGCATGGCAAACATACCGAAGACCTCAGGCTCACATCTCCAGAATATAAAGAGCCCTGAGGCCACACCCAGCACACACCAATATAATTAGGAAAAGAGCACACACGTGCATAAACACGTTGCCACCGGCAACAGCATGTGTGTTCAGCATCTTGCCTAACACACCACACAACACACACACTGCCAACGGCAACCGCATGTGTGGCAACCATGTCACAGCCCACAACAATTAGGCCGTAACACAGCCCCCACACTGGCAACAGCATGTGAGGCAACAGAGTCACGACCTCAACAAAAGGTCGTTACAGAAATAGAGCAAGTGCCTCTAGAGAGAACAGCTGAAAGGGGTACACAAATTAAAGGTATAAAAAAAACACAGTAAAGATAGAAAACCAACAAGAAAGATGAAAATGGAGTAGAAATAAAAAGTTTAATTAGTATAAGGCCTCATGCACACGACAGTATTTTGTTTTTTTTGCTGATGATAAGATGTGGACCCATTCATTTCAATGGGTCCGCAAAAAATGCGCACAGCACACCATGTACTGTCCATATCAGTATGTCCGTTCTGTAGCCCTGCAAAAAAAATAGTGTATGTCCTAGTTTTTTTTCTAGTTTGCGGACAAGAATAGGCAATATTACAATGGATCCGCAAAAAAAACGTATGCCATATGGATGTCATCCGTTTTTTTTTTTTTGGATCCGCAATTTGTGGACTGCAAAACACATATGGCCGTGTACATAAAGCCTTACTGAAAGGAATAAGAAATCTATAATCAAAAAAACTATAAAACAAGATTTTTTCAGGTTCAAAAAAACGGAAACAAAAAAGGGGATATGGGGGGGGGGGGGCAATTCATCAAAAAGAAAGTATAAAAAGATAAGGGAATAAAGAAAGGTCTGGGACAAAAAATCTATAACTTAAGTCGATATAAACCTACTAAGGGAGAACGTAAAGTCCTAGAAAAAGGTTTAAAGTATGCCCCTACAGAAAACTAGCATTGAAAAAGTACTTTATAAAAAAAGAGCAAAAATAAAGAAGTAAAAGGTGATAAAGATGTATATAGAGAGAGAGAGAGATGAGTGTCGAGGATAATTTTAAACATACAGATTTAAAACTCAAATCTAGGTATCATCTCTTACAAGAGTACTCATCAGCTTTCAATACATTTATGACTAAAGTAACAAATGAAATAAGGGAAGTAAAAAACAAATTTAAAAATTCCCTAATATATGAGTAATGTTACCAAACTAGAGAAAAAAAAATCACTGGTCTCAATGCAGGAGAAGAAAAATATTATCATCCGCCCTGCAGATAAGGGTGGAGGAATTGTAATAATGCAAAACCAATATCGCACAACCACCAGTGCAAAAAAGAGAGGGATCAAAGTCGCATGTAAAATACATGTATTAAAAGTTTATTGGTTGCAAAAAATTATACAAACAGGACAGACCATCCACTATGGCCCAGTAACAATATAGGGCACTACCCGGAGACTGGTGCCTGGATAGGTGATACCACAAACCAAAGGGCAATATAAGTAATAAATACGCCACCAAAAGAAGTTGTCGAATGAAATACAAGACAACACACATAAAAAACCTTTATAAATATACCCAGGGGCAGGTATGATATAGGGTCAACAAACTAAATAACCCGGCTGCTGAACTAGTTAGCCGGGAAAACAATGGTGCACATGAATATAAACACAACCCACTAAATAAAGTGGGCGATGCACCACCCAAATGGACTGAACCATGTAACAAAAATTAACCCCAAAATATCATTAAAGGCAATAAGATGGCTACATCAAACATATAGTATAATTACCCATGGTGAGGGAACTGCTAGACCAGGCACCACCGACCACCTCGACGCGCGTTTCGCCTAAAAATGGCTTCGTCAGACGATGGATGGTCTGTCCTGTTTGTATAATTTTTTGTAACCAATAAACTTTTGATACATGTATTTTACATGCGACTTTGATCCCTCTTTTTGCACTGGTGGTTGTGCGATATTGGTTTTGTAGTAGAATCCAGTGCTGCTCTCTACTTCATGTATTTCTGAGGTATTATATAGGTGGAATTGTAATAATGAACAAAGAGGATTGTCATAAAGAAGCAAAGAATATATTAAATGACAGTAGAACATATAAGTGACTAAAGAATCCAACAGAACAGTTCAAAAAAGAACCGAGAGAACTTGTTCAAAAGGAAATAATCAGTGTATTCTAAGGAAAAAGGAAGCAACATTCATGAATATAACACACCCGGGGATTACTGCATTTTATCACAACCCCAAGATACATAAAAATATAAAAAATCCACTGGCAAGACCTTTAGTGTCAGGCATAGAATGTCTAACTAGTTCTCCCCCCAAATATACATATCAACATCTACAACCATATACGCAGTCTCTCCCTACATATCTGAAAGACACAAAACATACATTACAAATTTAAATGAAGTAAAATGGGAAAATGGATATATAATGGGTACATTTGACGTTAAGTTACTATACATTGTTATTGAAAATAAAAAAGGCTGTGAGGCTGCAAAATTTTTCATGAATGCAAAGGATGAGATGCCAGAAACACAAATTAATTATATAGGAGAATGTATTATGTTCATCCTACAAAAAAATTATTTTATTTCTGATGAAGACTATCTTCAGACGTGGGGGGGGTCGCGATGGGGACGAGATTCATACCGGAGTTCTCTAATTTGTATGTGGGATGGAGGGGACACCTATTCATACATCCAAATGGTGAGCTCCGGGCGGATCTCGTCCTATGGCAGCGTTTTATCGATGAGGTGATTTTTATCTGGAAAGTAAGGGAGGAAAAATTACAGGAGTTTTTTTTAAATATAAATAAAAATGAGTTTTATTTGGAATTCACACCTAGTTATAGCATATTTTAGATTCAATTTTTAGATTTGACTATTTGTATTGAAGCAAATAAATTATGTACAAAATATTTTAATAAACCAACATTTGCCAATAGCGAAAAATTGCAAAGACTTTGCATCTGTCATCATCAACTGTGCATAATAACATCATCCGAAGATTCAGAGAATCTGGAACAATCTCTGTGCGTAAGGGTCAAGGCCGTAAAACCATACTGGATGCCCGTGATCTCCGGGCCCTTAAACGACACTGCACCACAAACAGGAATGCTACTGTAAAGGAAATCACAGAATGGGCTCAGGAATACTTCCAGAAACCATTGTCAGTGAACACAATCCACCGTGCCATCCGCCGTTGCCAGCTGAAACTCTACAGTGCAAAGAAGAAGCCATTTCTAAGCAAGATCCACAAGCTCAGGCGTTTTCACTGGGCCAGGGATCATTTAAAATGGAGTGTGGCAAAATGGAAGACTGTTCTGTGGTCAGACGAGTCACGATTCAAAGTTCTTTTGGAAATCTGGGACGCCATGTCATCCGGACCAAAGAGGACAAGGACAACCCAAGTTGTTATCAACGCTCAGTTCAGAAGCCTGCATCTCTGATGGTATGGGGTTGCATGAGTGCTGTGGCATGGGCAGCTTGCATGTCTGGAAAGGCACCATCAATGCAGAAAAATATATTCAGGTTCTAGAACAACATATGCTCCCATCCAGACGTCATCTCTTTCAGGGAAGACCCTGCATTTTTCAACAAGATAATGCCAGACCACATTCTGCATCAACCACAACATCATGGCTGCGTAGGAGAAGGATCCGGGTACTGAAATGGCCAGTCTGTAGTCCATATCTTTCACCTATAGAGAACATTTGGCGCATCATAAAGAGGAAGGTGCAACAAAGAAGGCCCAAGACGATTGAACAGTTAGAGGCCTGTATTAGACAAGAATGGGAGAGCATTCCTATTTCTAAACTTGAGAAACTGGTCTCCTCGGTCCCCAGACGTCTGTTAAGTGTTTTGTGAGAAGAAGGCGAGATGCCACACAATGGTGAAAATGGCCTTGTCCCAACTTTTTGGGGATTTGTTGACACCATGAAATTCTGAATCAACATATTTTTCCCTTAAAATGGTACATTTTCTCAGTTTAAACTTTTGTTCCGTGATTTATGTTCTATTCTGAATAAAATATTAGAAGTTGGCACCTCCACATCATTGCATTCAGTTTTTATTCACGATTTGTATAGTGTCCCAACTTTTTTGGAATCCGGTTTGTAATAGTAAAAATGCAAAGAATGTGTAAGCTGCAGAAAGTAAAAAATATAATAAAATACAAAAACAAACATAGAATAATGATAGATCATATAAAGAGAATATTAGAGAATTCATTACATGTAATAGCTGGGCGGTGATATATGCAATAACATGCCCCGGTAATAAGATCTATATCGGCCGCACAAAAAGACGATTGAAAAAAAAAAGAGTGGGAGAACATATATATATGATATTCAAAAAATATTTGAGGGACACCCACTGTCTCGGTACTACAAAGAAAAACATGATGGGAATTTTATAGGGTCGACTTTCTGTGAAATAGAGGTAGTGAAACCAAACAAAAGGGGAGGTGATTTTAGTAAAAAAGTGTCCAGAATAGAAACAGAATGGATTATTTATATGAATGCATTGGCACCTGGGGGCTTGAACTCTAAAATAGAATTATTTACATTTGTGTAATTGAGGTATAGCAGAGTATGTCTGAACAGCTACCTAATCACACTCACAAGTGGGGAATTAAAAGGGTTAAAGATTTGAAGAGTGAATACAAATAAGGAACTGAGCAGGTATAGCAGAGTACAGTCATGTGAAAAAATTAGGACACCCTTTGAAAGCATGTGGTTTTTTGTAACATTTTTAATAAATGGTTATTTCATCTCCGTTTCAACAATACAGAGAGATTAAAGTAATCCAACTAAACAAAGAAAACTGAAGAAAAGTCTTTTCAAGATCTTCTGTAAATGTCATTCTACAAAAATGCCTATTCTAACTGAGGAAAAAGATAGGACACCCTCACATGTATTCCCTCTTAAATTGGCTCAGATCTCACACAGGTATATCACACCAGGTGCACATAATTAGTAGATCGTTACTCTGCATGTTGAATGAGGCTTGCCCTATTTAACCGCTACAGGACCGCCGCACGCAGGATTGCGTCCTGGCGGCGGCCCTGTAGCTCTGATCGGACGCATCGGCGCGTCATCTCGCGAGACGCGAGATGACGCGAGGACGCGCCCGCACATGCGCAATGCGCGCCATCGGCGCGCCGCATGTAGTTAGACTACAGCCTGCCAGCGCCGATCGTGCGCTGGCAGGCTGTATATGGCAGAAAAATCGCAGATCAGACGTTGTTCTGTGAACAGCGTCTGATCTGCTTGCTGCCTGCTTTCTCTGGTGGTCCCTTTGCTTGGGACCACCAGAGAAAAAATATCAAAGTGCACCAATCACCACACAACCCCCCACCGCCCCCACCCACCCACCACCCCCTGTCACTGATTAACCCCTGATCTCCCATGTCACCCCCTGATCACCCCCTGTCACCCCCCTGTCACTGATCACCCCTGTAAGGCTCATTCAGATGTCCGCATGTGTTTTGTGGATCCACGGATCCGCAGAATCCGCGGATCCGCAAAACACGGACACCAGCAATGTGCTTTCCGCATTTTGCGGATCCGCACATTGCCAGAACTATATAGAAAATGCTTTTTCTTGTCCGCAATTGCGGACAAGAATAGGACATGTTCTATACTTTTGCGAGATCTTCAACTACGGATCCGCAATTACGGATCCGAGCGGGACAAAGTCTGTCCCCATAGAATTGAATGTATCCACAATTCTGTTCCGCAAAATTTTATGGAACAGAATTGCGGACGCTTGAATGAGGCCTTAGGGTCCCTTAGCCGATCGCTAGCTGTTATAGCTTTTCCCTCTTTTTTGCAGTCACTATTTTTAGAGATTTTTTCATCCACATTGATCAATGTGAATGGAAAAATCTGTGACGCTCATTTTTTTCTTTCAGCGCAGAGGCTGAACGGAAAAAATTCTCATTACCCGTATGGTCAATATAAGGAGAATCGCAAAAACTCCTAATTCTGGCCATACGTGTAATGATTACGGAGACCCCTAAAATGCCAGGGCAGTACAAACACCTCACATGTGACCCCATTTTAGAAAGAAGACACCCCAAGGTATTCCGTGAGGGGTATGGTGAGTTCATGTAAAATTTTATTTTTGTCACAAGTTAGTGGAATGTGAGACTGTAAAAAAAAAAAAAAAAAAATACCATTTCCGCTAACTTGTGCCAAATTTTTTTTTCTGTGAACTCGCCATGCCCCTCACGGAATACCTTGGGTGTCTTCTTTCCACAATGGGGTCACATGTGGGTATTTATACTGCCCTGGCAATTTAGGGGTCCTAAAGCGTGAAAATCCAAATGCGTAAAAATGTCCTGTGAAATCCTAAAGGTACTCATTGGTTTTAGGGCCCCTTTGCGCATCTTGGCTGCAAAAAGTGTCACTCATGTGGTATCGCCGTACTCAGGAGAAGTAGGGCAATGTGTTTTGGGGTGTATTTTTACATATACCCATGCTGTGTGTGAGAAATATCACTGTAAACGACAACTTTTTAAATTTTTTATTCAAAGTTGTCAATTTACAGAGATATTTCTCTCACCAGCATGGGTATATGTAAAATACACCCAAAACATTGCCCTACTTCTCCTGAGTACGGCGATACCACATGAGTGACACTTTGCAGCCAAGATGCGCAAAGGCCTAAACCAATGAGTACCTTTAGGAGGGCATTTTACGCATTTTTCTTCTCACGCTTTAGGGCCCCTAAAATGCCAGGGCAGTATAAATACCCCACATGTGACCCCATTTTGGAAAGAAGACACCTCAAGGTATTCGCTGAGGGGCATAATGAGTCCATGAAAAATTAAACTTTTGTCAAAAGTTAGCGGAAAGGAGACTTTGTGAGAAAAAACAATAAAAATCAATTTCCACTAACTTGTGCCAAAAAAAAATCTTCTATGAACTCGCCATGCCCCTCACGGATTACCTTAGGGTGTCTTCTTTCAAAATGGGGTCACATGTGAGGTATTTATACTGCCCTGGCATTTAGGGGCCCTAAAGCGTGAGAAGAAAAATGCGTAAAAATGCCCTCTAAAGGTACTCATTGGAATTAGGGCCCCTTTGCGCATCTTGGCTGCAAAAAGTGTCACTCATGTGGTATCGCCGTACTCAGGAGAAGTAGGGCAATGTGTTTTGGGGTGTATTTTTACATATACCCATACTGGGTGAGAGAAATATCTCTGTAAATTGACAACTTTGAATAAAAAAATTTAAAAGTTGTCGTTTACAGCGATATTTCTCACACGCAGCATGGGTATATGTAAAAATACACCCAAACACATTGCCCTACTTCTCCTGAGTACGGCGATACCACATGTGTGACATTCTTTGCAGCCAAGATGCGCAAAGGGCCCTAAACCAATGAGTACCTTTAGGATTTCACAGGCCATTTTTATGCATTTGGATTCTCACACTTTAGGGGCCCTAAAATGCCAGGTGAGTATAAATACCCACATGTGACCCCATTTTGGAAAGAAGACACCCATAGGTATTCTGTGAGGGGCATGGTGAGTCCACAGAATTTTTATTTTTGGCACAAGTCAGCGGAAATTGTTTTTTTGTTTTTTAATTTTGTTTTTACAAAGTCTCATATTCCACTAACTTGTGACAAAAATAAAATTTTACATGAACTCACCATACCCCTCACAGAATACCTTGGGTGTCTTCTTCCAAAATGGGGTCACATGTGGGTATTTATACTGCCCTGGCATTTTAGGGGCCCCTAAAGCGTGAGAAGAAGTCTGGAATCCAAATGCGTAAAAATGCCCTGTGAAATCCTAAAGGTACTCATTGGTTTTAGGGCCCTTTGCGCACCAGGCTGCAAAAAGTGGCACACATGTGGTATCGCCGTACTCAGGAGAAGTAGGGCAATGTGTTTTGGGGTGTATTTTTATATATACCCATACTTTGTGTGAAAAATATCTCTGTAAACGACAACTTTTAAAATTTTTTATACAAAGTTGACAATTTACAGAGATATTTCTCTCACCCAACATGGGTGTATGTAAAAATACACCCCAAAACACATTGCCCTACTTCTCCTGAGTACGGCGATACCACATGAGTGACACTTTTTGCAGCCTGGGTCGCAAAGGGCCCAAATTCCAACGAGTACCTTTAGGTTTTACATGGCGGCTCACAATTTAGCCTCGCCCAAAATGCCAGAACAGTAAACACACCCCACAAATGACCCCATTTCGGAAAGTAGACACCCCAAGGTATTCACTGAGGGGCATAGTGAGTCCGTCTGAGATTTTTTTTTTTTTGCCAGAAGTTATCAGAAATTGAAACTTTTTTTTTTTTTTTTCTCAGAAAGTGTCATTTTCCGCTAACTTGTGAAAAAAATGAAATGATACATGAACTCACCAAGCCCCTCCGCGAATACTTTGGGGTGTCTTCTTTCTAAAATGGTGTAATTTGGGGGTATTTATACTATCCTGACATTCTAGCACCTGAAGAAACATGACAGGTGCTCAGAAAGTCAGAGCTGCTTCAAAATGCCGAAATTCACTTTTTGCACCATAGTTTGTAAACGCTATAACTTTTACCCAAACCAATAAATATACACTTATTGGATTTTTTTATCAAAGACATGTAGAACAATAAATTTAGAGAAAAATTTATATAGAAATGTAGTTTTTTGAAAAATTTTACAACAGAAAGTGAAAAATGTCATTTTTTGCAAAAATTTCGGTAATTTTTGATTAATAGCAAAAAAGTAAAAATGTCAGCAGCAATGAAATACCACCAAATGAAAGCTCTATTAGTGAGAAGAAAAGGAGGTAAAATTCATTTGGGTGGTAAGTTGCATGACGGAGCAATAAACGGTGAAAGTAGTGTAGTGCGGAATTGTAAAAAGTGGCCTGGTCATTAAGGGTGTTTAAGCTAGGGGGGCTGAAGTGGTTAAACCTCAGACATTTAGTTTGGTGTGCTCCTGACTGTTGAAGTGAGAGTGAGCACCATGGTGAGAGCAAAAGAGCTGTCAGAGGACTTCAGAAAAAAGATTGTAGCAGCCTATGAGTCTGGGAAGGGATTTAAAAAGATCTCAAAAGATTTTGAAATCAGCCATTCCACTGTCCGGAAGATAGTCTACAAGTGGAGGGCTTTCAAAACAACTGCCAACATGCCCAGGACTGGTCGCCCCAGCAAGTTCACCCCAAGAGCAGACCGCAAGATGCTAAAAGAGGTCTCCAAAAACCCTAAAGTGTCATCTCGAGAACTACAGCAGGCTCTGGCTACTGTTGATGTAGAAGTACATGCCTCTACAATCAGAAAGAGACTGTACAAGTTTAACTTGCATGGGAGGTGTGCAAGGAGGAAACCTTTGCTTTCCAAGAGAAACATCGAGGCCAGACTGACATTTGCCAGAGATAAAGTTGACAAAGACCAGGACTTCTGGAATAATGTTCTTTGGACAGATGAGTCCAAAATTGAATTATTTGGACACAACAGCAGAGGACATGTTTGGCGTAAACCAAACACAGCATTCCAAGAAAAGAACCTCATACCAACTGTGAAGCATGGAGGTGGAAGTGTCATGGTTTGGGGCTGCTTTGCTGCAGCAGGACCTGGTCAGCTCACCATCATAGAATCCCACGATGAATTCTACTGTGTATCAGAAGGTGCTTGAAGAACATGTGAGACCATCAGTTAGAAAATTAAAGCTGAAGCGGAACTGGACCATGCAACATGACAATGACCCAAAACATACTAGTAAATCAACCAAAGATTGGCTGAAAAAGAAGAAATGGAGAGTCCTGGAATGGCCAAGTCAAAGTCCAGATTTGAATCCCATTGAGATGCTGTGGGGTGACTTGAAAAGGGCTGTACGTGCAAGAAACCCCTCAAACATCTCACAGCTGAAAAAGTTCTGCATTGAGGAGTGGGGTAAAATTTCCTCAGACCGATGTCGAAGACTGGTAGATGGCTACAAGAACCGTCTCACTGCAGTTATTTCAGCCAAAGGAGGTAACACTCGCTATTAGGGGCAAGGGTGTCCTATCTTTTTCCTCAGTTAGAATAGGCATTTTTGTAGAATGACATTTACAGAAGATCTTGAAAAGACTTTTCTTCAGTTTTCTTTGTTTAGTCGGATTACTTCAATCTCTCTGTATTGTTGAAACGGAGATGAAATAACCATTTATTAAAAATGTTACAAAAAACCACATGCTTTCAAAGGGTGTCCTAATTTTTTCACATGACTGTATGTCTGAACAGTCACCAAAACAGAGGGGAAGTAAAGGGTTAAATGTGTGGTCAC
This sequence comes from Bufotes viridis, assembly GCA_033119425.1. Lineage (NCBI taxonomy): Eukaryota > Metazoa > Chordata > Amphibia > Anura > Bufonidae > Bufotes > Bufotes viridis. Next base: position 587,783,226 of record CM065589.1, on the reverse strand, counting down.
TAGAAGAGAGTGCATATAAAGAACTGAGCAGTGTTGGAAGGAAGTTTGGCTCTAGCAACTACCCGTAGTTTGTAAAGTGACGTCACTATTCGCTCCTTGAAAACGCGAGGTACAATTTATATGCACGATATAGTGAGCCTTCACGTTTGAAAGCTCACTGTCACTTTCCTTGAGCTGCAGGCACTGCGTACCCAGATGGAGATGCTCATGAGCTGCGTAGAGGGACCCACCTATTGTCTTCATGGGCCCTGCCACCCGCGATACTAGGGAGGCTCGTCCGCATCACCACCTGCCATTGGCTGCTTTTCCCCTGACACCAGATGTTTTGATCCGTGCACGGGGAGAAGCAGCAGCGGCGGTGCGGGGACCAGGAGCAGCGCAGGGAGCCCGGTAAGTAGATTCAGTGTGAGGGGCCCGGCATATGGGGGGAATTTAATATTCTTGGATAACCCCTTTAACTGTAGTACTGCATTGCTGTGCAACATGTGTCACAGGCCAATGTTGCTGTGTAGCCCAAGCTTTAATGTGTGTTGTAAGAGGGTGCAAGGTACCGTGGTCGATGGCAGGTACGCGTCACCGAGGTTCCTGGCCTCGGTGAGGTAAGAGCCGGGTTTTCGAGTGTCAGCAGCAGCTAGTGCTGTTTGACACTTTGATATTTAGTTTGGCTGCAAAGCCAATCCGGGCCGGCTCTTACTGGGAGTAGGCAAAGAGTTGGGTGGGTGCCTATTCCCCACGGTCCAGGCCGGGTTTTCCAGGGCCTTTAAAACACAGCCAGCACCAGCAGGTGTGGCTGTGATTGTCCTGGAGCTGCTAACAGTGCTGTGGAGCTCTCTGACCTGGAGGAAGGAGCTCAGCAAAGTGGGGTTTTTCCTGGAAGCCTGAAGATGGTTTGTCCTGCGGCTCGGCTGACAGCCAGGTGCAAACCCGCACCTTAAACCTCACAGGTGATTGGACCCTGCTTTGGACTCTTTCTGTTTTGCCTCATGACTTCTGACGTGTGTGTGAATTAACACCAAGAGACTGTTTATCATTTGTTTTGTGTCAGTGTGAATAAAACACTGTTTATTGCACGTTCTGGACTCCTTGTTTTGCCTCTGTACTGCACCCGCACCGCTATCTACCAGAGCGACTCCCCACAGTGTCTATGTGGGTAAAAGCACCTGCCTGTGCATGTTGCATATAAAAGTGTACCTTTGTAGAAACATAAATTCACTACAATAAAATAGTGGTGTGCTACACTGGTTTTCCAAGTTATTTTTCTGTTTGGGGGAATGGCAGGAACATGAATATAATAATTCTTAGGAATGTTTTTTCATTTTCTTAAAGCGGTTGTCTCATCTAAGACCATGGGGGCATATTGCTAGGATATTCCCCCATTGTCTGATAGGTGCGGGTCCCACCTCTGGGCCGCGCACCTACACTAAGAACGGAGTAGGGAAGGTGGTGGCTGGAGGACCCCAGGTCCAGCCACCGCCAAGCGCTCTCCCCTAGGACTAAATGGGAGCACACCGAACTTGCGTGGCCACCGCTCCCATTTATTTCTATGGTGGCCCCATAGAAATGAATGGAGGGCTGCTGCGCATGCTCAGTGCACCCTCCACAACCTTCAGGGGCCCGTTCACCTCTGGGACCCGCACCTATCAGTCAATGGGGGCATATCCTAGCGACATCCCCCCCCATTGTTTGAGATGACAATAACCCTTTAAAAACACACTCTAGTCCTCCTTTTAATCTAAACACATGTAGGGGAAAACAAGCTCCCAAATGTGAAGTAAAAGGGAATGTATTTTGGGGATAGACAGAAGTTGCGAGCAACTCAGTGATTTCATAGGAAACAAAACTGCATATGATTTGCATGGAACTGTTCACAAATTTCCCATCAAAATGAGACATTTCTGTGGCAGTTGCATACAGTTGAATAGAACACATGTAATCACAGCAGTATCACTAGTTTTTATGTGCTGGTTGGTGCGATTGTGCACATATTTCAGACTAACTTCTGATGCTTTATATAAGTGTGCTTTGTTCTGTTACTGTATCTATGCACAGAGCTAGGTTCTGTTATAGTATCTATGTACAGAGCTAGGTTCTGTTATAGTATCCATAGACAGAGTTAGGTTCTGTTACCGTCTCTATGCACAGAGCTAGGTTCTGTAACTGTATCTATGCACAGAGCTAGGTTCTGTTACTGTATCCATGCACAGAGCTACATAGGTTCTGTTATAGTATCTATGCAAAGAGCTAGGTTCTGTTACTGAATCTATGCACAGAGCTAGGTTCTGTTACCGACTATGCACATAGCTAGGTTCTGTTACCGTCTCTATGCACATAGCTAGGTTCTGTTATATTATATATACACAGAGCTAGGTTCTGTTATAGTATCTATGTACAGAGCTAGGTTCTGTTATCTATTAGTATCTGTTATCTGTTAGTATCTGTTAAGGAAGGGTTGAAATATATGCATGTATATTTATATATGCATGTGTAGGCATGCATGTGTGATATACATATACATATATAAATAGGCACAGTATAGGAGGATGTGCGCAGATGTGCCCATCACCTGCGCACATCTGCCCTTAGTATTCCCCAGGGGCTCATTGCTGCCCCTGTGGGAATGTGCCCCCTTTATATGAGATATATATATTCCCTCCATAGGATGCCCCCTGATCGACCTGAAACCAGATGCATCAGTGTGAATGTGCCCTAAGCATTCACACTGATGCAATCTGGTCAATGGCACCAGAATGACCGGACAAGGTCCGGTCCTCCTGGTGACTACAAAGGACTCAGATTCAAAAGAATCGGAGTGCTTTGTTTTAATTATCTCCAGCACTGCTGGAGATAATTATACATAATAGAGAGAAGGGAGAAACCTCCCCTCTCTCTATTATGCGCATTCCGGCAGCGCGATTACTATCGCGCGGTCCGGAATGCAGAGAGCTGCAGGCGGGAGATCAAAGGATCTCCCGCCTGTCAGCAAGTTCGCGCGGCCCTGCGGCGCGCGTGCCGAGAGGCGCAGACTGGCGCGGTGATGTCATCTCACCGCGTCAGCCCACGTGTCCCTGCCAGTAGTGTGCGCTCGCACGCTGCTGGGTGGGCGGGGCGGCAGTGCGGGCGGCCAGACATAAATGTCCGGCCAGCCCGACACTGAAGAGGAGAACGAAGCCGCCCCAGCAGCAGGATCATCCCCTGGACGAAACGAGCAACCCCTAGGAAACGAGCATTAAGGCTGAGTACCCACTATCCCACCAACGAATACCCCCTTAACCCTTCACTGCCAACTATCCACTGCCCAATACCCCACCAACGCTCACTGCCCACTCCACCAACTATACCCCCTTAACCCTTCACTGCCCACTATCCACTGCCCACTACCCCACCAACGATACCCCCTTTACCCTTCACTGCCCACTACCCTTTACTGCACCCTACATACCCTTTACCACCCAACCTGTATACCCTACCTCCCCGGTCAGCAATACCCCAGCTCCCCTGTGTATTTCCCCAGCCTGACTGCAATTACCACAGTCAGGATCCATTCCTCTGGTTATCTTTACTGGCCTGTAACCACATATTGCAGCCAGTTCAGTAACGCTATATTGCTCCCCTAGGGATAGTTAAGATCTAGGCAGGGGAGGCGACTATATCGTGTGTGTGTAATTTGTATTAGCTAGTGTTGTGGGTGGAAATTGGGATTGTGTAGTGTAGTTAGTATTGTATTTGTAGTGTTGTGTTATTTAGTACATATCTGTGTGCGTCAGTTTTAATAAATACCGTTTTACTGGTAGAATTGTGTAGCGTGTATTTATTAGCATTTAGCGTAATGAGTTAGGCGCATGCAGATAGTAAGTGTTAGCGACTTGGTGACGTGTTAGGTAATAGAAGCGTGTTGTTAAGAACATAAATAGGCGTGACTATCTATAGACGGTTTACGCCTATTTATGTATATTAATTACTGATAGTCACTTAATATTGGTAATTAATATTCTCCCTTTACATTGGCGAGCCAGGCCCACTGCGTGGATTTTGCGTTAATTTTTGGTGTTGTGGCTAAGGGTCGCTAGAACTGTAAATTATCAGGCAGGAGAGACGTGGTCAGCGGTGAGTCTGAACATCTTAGACCTGATAATTTCGGACAGGAGAAACGATCCTTCCCATAAATACTGAGAATCGACCAAAATCTTTTGCAGAGAATCTATAATCGATCTGAATACTAATATTTGTTCTATTCCTTTGCACGGTCACCACCGTTTGGAGTGGAAGGAGTATACGTCACGGGAAGAGATCCATCTGCGTGGGAGGTGTGTACAGGTCCGGCTGGGTGAGAAGAAGCGATCCGGAAGAAAGGACTTCTTTCAAGCAGCCACAAGGGACGGAAAAGTACAGCATCGCCAAGAAGATGGAGGCTCAGAAAAGTGTGAGTATGAACTTCTCCACACTCCAACACTTAGCTAGAAACAGCACTTTTAATCCCATTCCCCCTACTACATACAAATCCGCTGAGCTGCTGTGGTCCGCCTTGCTGGACCAGGCTTACGCTCATGATCGGGTTTGCATTAGTAAGGGTATCTTTAACAAGACAACCAAACGCCTCCAAATGTTAGCCAAATTGGTTCTCACCTATGAGGATATCATTTGGAAGGCGGAACACACGGATGCACTCGCCAGCGCAAGAAAGGCAGAGGAAGTTGCGGACAAGGCAAAGGAAGTTGCGGACAAGGCAAACTTCCACTGCAATTGTTGCGTTGATAACTATAGGAGAATACACACACTAGAAGCGCAATTACAAGAAGAGGCCCAGTGTACAGTTGAGAGGGGCTGAGAAATCTGCATGTTAGAGTCGAGACTATCGGACAAGGAGTGTCTCTACTCTGATGTGGACAGAGCTACTCCGGCTGTACACTGAGATCAGTATAGGAACAATGCGGCATCTATGGATGCCCTGATTGTTCAGATGAGGAGGGATCTGGCTGCAAAGACGCAAACTATTGCAGATTTGTCCAGGCCTAGTACCAACGATATGGTGCCCACGAAACAAGTTTGTGTTTCGGGAGTGGCACAGGGGGAGACAGCGGCGACAGCGCCAAGGTCTCCAACGGATACTACATCCGTAATGGTAGATACTAGGGGACAGGTGGAACGGTCGCTACGGTTCACCCCGACACCCAGGGAGAACACGAGTAGCAGCCGTTTCCAGGAACAGGACAACGGTTGGGGAGAGGAAAGTGGATGGCCATATACCACTTCCAATCCGCCAACACGTCCAGAGAAACAGGAAGAGGTGTATCCTAACCATTCCAGTATGGAAAGGATAAACTTCCTGTTGCGGATCTGCAAGGAGATCCCGAAATACGATCCCAATGTAGATCCGTTCACCTCATGCGATATTTTCGAAGGTCACTGTAACAAATATTCAGTGGCTCCGGAATATCGCATGGAGCTGTTCAAAGTGTGGTTACCGACACACCTTAATCAAAGGTATGAGGTAACGGGGAGGATGCAACCCATGAACGGCCAGTTTCATGACAAGGAGGAACGTCTCTCCATGCTCACGAGACTGGCCACGGGTCACTGGGATGTCACTCCAGAGGTCCTGTCAAAGTTCAAGCCTTCTATACATGATGAACCCTTATCATTGTGTAGTCGGTTTGAAGCTATGTACAGGAGGGTTACCAAAGATAAAGGCATGGTGCGCATGTTTGTGGAAAAGTTCCCATACCTTGATACTGCAATCCGACTGAGTGCAGCTAGGGAGCCATCCCTCACGGACGCGGCCATGATTATTGAGCAGTGTAGACAGGACATACTGCACAATAAGAAGTCCGTTAAAGTGAGGGAGCGTGTGCCGGTGCGCGTTAAGTCGCACGACGAACGGGTACAGCACACGAAGTTTACATCTACTGTTCGCCCCACGGCCCCGCCGTTGGAAAAGGCAGGAAACTTTAAGTGTTTTCTGTGCCTACAACAGCGGCATATACAGAGAAACTGTCCACAATGGTTAAAGATTAACCGGACAAATTCAGAGAGAAATGGCAACAATAACGGTTTCAGGATGAAACCTAATGTCGCCAAGCCTGTGGGGGAACAGATTGATAGGAATATGGGACAGTCATCAGGTCAAGCGCCAAAATACTTGGCGGTTGTGAATGTCCCAGGGGGGGTGGAATCAAAAGATTCCACACCCCAGGAACAAGAAAAGAGCGTACAAGTGGCAGTATGTACCACTCAGGTACCTACGGGAGTCTGGTGGATATCGAATGAGGATTAGGGGTCCCTAAAGAATTGGCACCAGTATGTCCAATCATACTGGATTCTTCAGGGAGACCCCATATAGAAGCCATGATAAAAGATAAGGAAACGAAAATCATGCTTGATACTGGTGCGGAAATCTTCATTACCAATATCAAACATGATTTACACCCCAACAGCCCTCAGTGTGTGGGGATCAGATTTGATCACCAACAAGGGGGGGGGGTGAAGGCCCACAGAATTGACGAAGTAATCATTCAGATTACCAAGTGCACGACCCTCAGGATACCCATGTGGTATTACCCCGGTTCTGATAACATTATCGGAACCGATGTAATGACACAAAATGGGTGGATCCTGGATCTGGCAAATTGTATCGTGTGGAAAGGTCCCAGACGAGCCAAGGTGTTTGTCATCCAACGCCAGTGTCTGGGACCACCTTTGCCAGCAGTAGACAACTCTACTGATGTGCTTGAACACAAATGGCCTGAGGTCTCAAACAATCCAGACCTCGAGCCTATTGTGTACGAGTACCCTGATCTGTGGGCCCAAAGCAAAAATGACTGTGGCAGGCTGATTGGCGTTCAGGTGGACATACAGGGTCCTGACCCTCCACCTCAACGCCAATATAGATTTCCACCAGAGGCCACCCATTCAATCATGGACACCGTCCATGAATTGAAGACCAAGGGTGTGGTCATAGAGGGCAATTCTAAGTGCAACAATGCCCTCTGGCCAGTTAAGAAAAAGGACACCAATGCATGGAGGCTGACCATAGACCTCCGGGTTCTTAACAAGTACACCCCAATGTCAGCACCAGTGGTGGCCCAAACTCCCGACATCATGGCCAGGATAAGCGGCAAAAGCCGCGTATTCTTGACCATTGATGTTGCCAACGGGTTCTTCTCCATCGAACTCACGAAGTCCTGTCGGTACAAATTTGCCTTTACGGTGGGGGACAAACAGTATATGTTTGCTGTACTGCCCCAGGGGTTCCACAGCAGCCCCACGTATTTCTATCAGGCATTGGCGGCTGTGCTAAGCGTGTTCTCACGGCCGGAATGCCTTCTACAATACGTGGACGACCTGCTTTTGCATACAGAGACCATGGAGGAACACTTGGTTCTGTTGAGAGAGCTGCTGGGACTTCTGGCAATGTCAGGACTCAAGCTGAGTCCACATAAGGCAAATTTGGCCAAAGCGGAGGTAATTTTCCTCGGGGTCAGAATCTCCTTTGGAACCAAAGGAATCATGACGGCCCGTGTGGAAGCCATGGTAAAGTTACCCAGGCCTGGCACCTTTTCAGGATTTGAGAAAATTCCTGGGGGTGGCCAACTTCATGAGGGAGTTCATAGAAGATTTTGCGGCCAAGGCGAAACCTCTTTATGAACTCCTTCGAGGAGAAGAACCCTCAGTCAAAGGTTGGTCCGATGCGCAGGAAGAGGCCTTTTCAACTCTGAAGAGGGACCTCTCCTCGGCGCCTGTGTTGGCCACTCCACATCCCGATGGAGAAATGGCCATACAGGCGCACGCAGGGATGGAGTCTATTTCAGCGGTCCTACTACAGAAAGTAGGGTACGAAACCAGACGGCTGGGATATTTCTCCAGGTTACTATCGCCCGTCGAACGAGGGTTTGATGAATGTGCCAAACAGCTGGCAGCCATACATTATGCCGTTAAGACCACGGAGCATATTGTTGGCTTCCGGCCCCTCACTTTGCAGACTCCCCATTCCCCGCTGGCACTTTTGCTCCGTGATACTCTCCCTGGAGTCTCCCAACAGAGATTCGGGAGATGGATCATGGATCTCAGCGGCCGGAATCTGCAGGTGGACCACAAGGCCAAGTATGTTCTGTCCCAGTTGCTGAACCTGACTGGAACTGAACACGACTGTGGCCAACCAGAAATGGACTACTCTCCACAGATGTTCAGGACTGACAGCCATCCAGATGACAGGGTCATCTTTGTAGATGGCTCTCGGTTTTATCTGAATGGGGAATATGTCACAGGTTTTGCTGTGCTGGATGACACCACTGGTACCCAGAGTCTGGTCCGGCTACCGGGTCACATGTCAGCACAACGGGCAGAACTGGAGGCTGTTAAGGAAGCCTTGCTTCTTCAGCCTCCAGGGAAACGAGCTATATATAGCGACAGCTCATATGTAGTTCGTTCTCTCACACTGCACCTTGACGTATGGAAGAGAAGAGGATTTGTGGACAGCCAAAACAAACCTCTGGCTCACGTGTCAGTCCTGAAAGAGCTGTGGGAGTGGGGCAAGGCACACATGGCAGAAGCAGCCATCATCAAAATCCCAGCGCATCAAAAAGGGGACGAACCTTTGGCAATAGAAAACAATCAGGCAGACGAACTGGCAAAACTGGCTGCAGTGTCTGGGAACCTTCGGAAACCAGGCACTGAGCCCCTGCCCAAGTACCGGATTGCAGCACGTACCCATCTGAGTGATGGCCCGGTGTCATTTGAGGAAGAGCAAGCTAAGGATCCTCCTCTAATGACACACATCCAGGCACCACAGCATCCCTGGTCCTTACAACAGGGGATCCTGTGTTACGACACCGGGACACAGTCGCTTCCTCTTCCAGTGGTTCCACAGCATCTGCAAGCAGAGCTGACTCGGTTGAACCACCAACTGTTTGGACATCTTGGCCGGAATAAGCTCTTGCCTCTCTTGAGAGACAAATTGTACTGGCCTGGGATGTCCAACACGGTAGAGGAGGTCACACAACAGTGCCTGGTGTGTGCTCAGGTTAACCCAAGGGCGCCAGCCCTGAAACCGGTGTTGCAGCGGGTTCCTCCTGCTGATGGTCCATGGTCCGCAATCCAAATTGACTTCATCGGACCTTTGCAAACCTGTCGTTACGCCCTGGTGATAGTGGATGTCTTCTCGAAATGGGTAGAAGCCATCCCTACGGTCAATGATTCGGCCTCCACTACTGCCCGTGTTCTCTGGGAACAAGTTCTGTCACGATGGGGGATCCCCCGAGTGATAGAATCAGACAGAGGGACCCATTTCACGGGTAAAGTCATGAAAGCGCTTTGTGGTCTCCTAGACATAAAGCAGAGGTTTCATGTGTCTTACCACCCTCAGTCAGCGGGCATAGTGGAACGGATGAACCGGACCATCAAAACCCGGCTTTCCAAGGCATTGCTGGAGAAAGGTTCCTCTTGGGTAACCTCTCTTCCAGCGGTGCTAATGGGGATCCGAGCCACCGAGGCCTCCAGTACCGGCATCTCCCCATTTGAACTCATGACCGGACGAAAGATGCCCATATGTTTACCAAACGAACCCCAAGTGTCGGAGCCCACAAAAAACGCCATCGCCAGGGACATGTTTCTCCAACAGGTTCAGCAGAACCTGAAGGAGTTACTGCCTCATGCCGCTATACGGTTGCACAAACCGTACCTACAGGGGGAGACACCAATGCCTGCTGTAGGAGAGATGGTAATGGTAAAAGTTTTTCGTCGGGCTGGTCCATGGGATGCAAACTGGGAAGGACTGGGAAAGTCCTTGAAGTAATGGGAGACACTATGCTGAAGGTACAAAGGCCTATCACAAACAAAAAAAATCCCGTAGACGCCAGGAAGTCTTGTGGATTCACATCGACCAGGCCAAAGCCACCCGAGCCTCCCCAACTCCATAGCGTATGACGTTCCGAGTTGGGTGAGGGGGGGGGGGGGGGGAGTAGGGCTTGGCAGGTCAATGATGAATCCATTACACATAACATTCCGTCTTGTTACAGATAACAAGAGGTAGACACTTCATGGGTCCACACTACCAAGAAAGAGATAGGCGGCCTCTGAATGGGATACGTATCCAGCTTGTGACACTGGTGGTAAGCATGTTGGTGGCGGGCTCAGCCTCTTCAGGGGAGGGACCAATATTGGTATGGCCAGCATATCAATTAATAGACCCGGCCTTTTAATGGTGGAATGTTTGGGTGGCAAAATCCTGGAACCATACGAGAACTTTACCTTTACACCAGGTCAATGGTATCTGTATGGTTTCCAGAGAGAGGGTTTTGCCAATGGTGTAATTCAACATTATACCCCGGTGGAGAATGTGTCTGCCATACAACATTACTTACACGCCCTCTGTCTCAAGGAATTCAGGCATTTTCAGGACTCAGACCCTACACCTATCAAATCCCTGAGATGGGTGTCTAGGGACTCACACTTGCATCCTTACCAGCAAGTGAGAGCCAACACTACCACAGTGTTGTGCACCAAGGAGGGTTTGCTGAGTCCTGAAGATGTCACTGGGGCAGAGTACAGCGGTTGGTACATCCTGAAAGCTACCTTCCTACGGTAGGATAGCAGAGACGGGTTAAGGGTTAGGACATATTTTGATAGGCCCATTCCAGTAAAAGGTACCCTGAAAGCTTATTGTATGTTATCACCAGGGAATCCAGTTATGTACAGGGACATGTGTCCACAGATTACTTACGAACCAGTGTAATGATGTTAAAGTTAAACTGCAGTGACTCTGGTCAGGTCATTTGGAATGATCAGAGTGGTCCGGTAAAACTAGAGGGCTTGTATAGAGCCACAGTTTTAAAGGTACGGACTCATGCCAAGGACCCTAGGTATGCTCAGTTAAAGGGATCTCCATCCATACGATCTTTCATGATCACAATCATGAGAGACAACTGCGTTCCTGAGGTGACGGGATACTACTTCGTCACCTATGCCCACTGGGATCAGGATAACCAGATGGTGATGTTGGACACTAATCCCTGGAGGTGGGATTTAGTGTGCAACAGGGTGGACAACCCTACGGTGGAGGTATGGATGGATGGTACCCCTATGACTGAGGAATACCGGGGTAGGTATGTGTCTTCTTATTGGAAAGACCCTAGAGGCAGGGACATTAACTTTGACATCAATATAGATGGTTCGTTTAAGTGGCCTTTTTGCGAGGCAGCCGATGAAGGGTGCTGGACATTTACTCAGTGGGTCTATCTGTCTCAATCCAAACCTGTAGGGAAACTAGTGTTGCAGGCTGGAGAAGACGAACAGTGGTATCCATTCAAGGGACGGGGACAGGTCTGTGTCACGGTAGTGAGGGTCCCCTATGAAACGGAAGGTCTCCAACCAGTAAAACCACACTCAGATTCTTGCACCGCCCCTATCCATCAATTGGCAGACCCCATAGCTCCTCAGCTGTCATCCCCTTGGAAGATCATCACGGATGCTAAATTCATCCTGTTCACCTGGAGAATTTCCGTAGATGACTTCCGAGTTGACCAATGGGATCATCGGTGTGAGGAGTTTGTTAGGAACCAAATTGATCTGGTAAGAGGTTGGATAGAGGCGGGGCAAGAGGTCAGGAAAGAAGACTCCCGGTATAGGAAGAACAGGGGGAGGAGAGATCTAGTGGCTATGGGACTCGGCGGAGGTGCATTGGGTGTGGGCGCCCTGAACACTATGGATATGGAAGTCCTGAGAAATAATCTTGGGGAAGTTGCGCGACATGCCGGGGAAGGATTTAAGACCCAGCTTGATGTAAACCACGTCTTAGAGGGTTTACAGCATTCACACATAGATGCCACTACCTCTCTATCTTCCGCTATACGTGAGAAGTTTAGGAGGTTAGTTGTGGGTCTCTTGGAGGAGCAGGATCGGGCTCAACTTGCCCTGGCATGTACGCAGGTCCAAAGCGAACTCTCGGACAACCTTAAACATATTGTCTCAGCGCTCCACAGCGGCCACTTCCCATTCAACCTCCATCAGCGAATAAGTCCACTGATTTCTCCTTTTGCCATGAATCACACCAACTGGTGGGTGGTTCAGTGGCATGGGTGTAAAAATCTAACCTGCACTGCTTCGTCCTCCACCAGTGTCTGGTCGCCTCAGACAGGGATACAGTGCCATCAACCTAGGTACAGTGATAACTAACCAGACGGTGCTTCATCCACAGCTCCCCTCGGGTGTTCTAACCTATGAAGAAGGCCATCCCTCCTTGTTTGACACGGAGGGATGTTGGATGAGAGAGGATGCCATCCTCTGTCAGGGTAGTCAGGATCGGGTGCTCAGACACCAATGTTGGAAAACCGAGGGGTCCTGTGAGATGAAGGCCAACCCAATACCCTCATCCTCTTTGAAATATTTGGGGCAAGGGTATTGGTACCAAGGGAGTGATCCATCATATGCAATTTTTGGCCTTAATTGCACCGAGCGAGGAGAACTCCTCCCCGGAGTGTACTGTACCCTAGACCCGTTCTAGGTCTGGACGTTGCAGAGCAGCAGGGAAGGACCCCGATTACTCCAGAGAGAAGACTTGACATCCGTCCCGATATTCCTGTGAGACTGCAGAAGATTCCTCTTGGCTTCGGTAAAGAACTTAGACATCTCCTGATGGACTTCGGCCAAGAGGAAGAGATTATTCAGCATCTTCGGGAGACGGAAAAACAAGCCACCATCCAACTCACCCATAACCGAACCAAGATTATCGCAGTTGCCATAGCACTGGGCAAAGACTCGAAGGTTTCTTGGTGGGAGAGTCTCTTTAGATACAGTCCCAAGGCAACTTCATTTTTCAATTTGCTAATACACCCAGTGATAGTGCTTCTGGTTCTGGTTGGACTCATGTATCTTGGACTTGGGTGGATGTATCAGAGAGTCAAGAGGCTAACGGACATACTAGACCAGAACCAGACAGCACTACACGAACTTAACCGCCGGAGACTCAGGACTTGACTTCTCTTCAAGTCCTGAAACCTAACAGACCATTTGAATATACAGGGTCTAGGATGGATACATCATAGTGTCCCGAGACCCCACGAAACTGAACTGGACCTTTTATGAGGTTTCTTGGGGGATATGTCATTGGACCTTCCTGAAACCTCATCCAACTGTATATAATTTTCTGTATAAATGTCTTGGGTTTGGGTGGAATACAGGGGAGGGGGGGGGGAATTGTGTATGATGTTTATAGGATGTATTTTTGTGTGAATGGGGATAAGATTAGGGCACGATAGGGACAGGCCCCCTCTGTTTGCCATTTGCCATTTTCAACCCTGGAACAGTGAGGTTCATAAGGGAAGGGCTGAATGTGTAGTGTGGTGGAAATGTTCCCGCAGTTAGAATTTAGATACCATGACATCACCTCGAAAAATCTGACCTGCCTTGTAAAGACCTATTCATCTGTCCATCAGAGAACCGCAACCATCCTTCAATCAAGATGGAACAAGAGATGTCGGACAAAAGTCGTGCTTGAAGAAAGTTGACGCAGTCAGAGACTGAGATTGTGAGGGTGAACCCGCCCCAGCCTTGGGGGTGGACTACGCCTGAAGATCGGCCGCAACACAGAGAGATAGTGAGGGTGTGGTCACTCCAAACTCAGTGGGGGTGACTAACACCGGAAGAAGAAAGACCAGTCAAAGACTGCGAGGGTCAAGCCGCTCTGGACAGTAGGAGGGGCTGATACCGAAACGATCAAAGCGAAAGATGTCAAGGAAGTTCCCGTGAGAAGAAAAAAACGGTGCATCCTGTGGATGGAGGAGTTGGTTACGGTGAAGGGCAGGTCGGAGGCTGAATGGGTGATGTCTAGGTACCTAAGGATCAGTGTGCACTACAGTTCTTCCTGAACTATCACCAAGGATGGGATTGAGGGGGAGCAAATATGTCTCAACCCTTCCCCCCAGAATATTGTCGTATTTCCGACAACAGGGGGATTGTTAAGGAAGGGTTGAAATATATGCATGTATATTTATATATGCATGTGTAGGCATGCATGTGTAATATACATATATATATATAAATAGGCACAGTATAGGAGGATGTGCGCAGATGTGCCCAGCATCTGCGCACATTTGCCCTTAGTATTCCCCAGGGGCTCATTGCTGCCCCTGTGGGAATGTGCCCCCTTATGTGCCACTTGTTAGCCCCTTTTATATGATATATATATATATAACTTCGTAAAAAAGCCACGGCACATCCAACTGTGCAACACCGAAATCTGGGTGTAGGCCGCTGGCACTCCGCCATTCAAGTTGGTGTGCAGCCTGAATCGACAGATATATATATATTCCCTCCATAGGATGCCCCCTGATCGACCTGAAACCAGATGCATCAGTGTGAATGTGCCCTAAGCATTCACACTGATGCAATCTGGTCAATGGCACCAGAATGACCGGACAAGGTCCGGTCCTCCTGGTGACTACAAAGGACTCAGATTCAAAAGAATCGGAGTGCTTTGTTTTAATTATCTCCAGCACTGCTGGAGATAATTATACATAATAGAGAAGGGAGAAACCTCCCCTCCCTTTATTATGCGCATTCCGGCAGCGCGATTACTATCGCGCGGTCCGGAATGCAGAAAGCTGCAGGCGGGAGATCAAAGGATCTCCCGCCTGTCAGCAAGTTCGCGCGGCCCTGCGGCGTGCGTGCTGAGAGGCGCGGGCTGGCGCGGTGATGTCATCTCACCGCGCCAGCCCACGTGTCCCTGCCAGTAGTATGCGCTCGCACGCTGCTGGGTGGGCGGGGCGGCAGTGCGGGCGGCCGGACATAAATGTCCGGCCAGCCTGACACTGAAGAGGAGAACGAAGCCGCCCCAGCAGCAGGATCATCCCCTGGACGAAACGAGCAACCCCTAGGAAACGAGCATTAAGGCTGAGTACCCACTATCCCACCAACGAATACCCCCTTAACCATTATACCCCCTTAACCCTTCACTGCCCACTATCCCAACAACGCTCACTGCCCACTCCACCAACTATACCCCCTTAACCCTTCACTGCCCACCATCCACTGCCCACTACCCCACCAACGATACCCCCTTTACCCTTCACTGCCCACTACCCTTTACTGCACCCTACATACCCTTTACCACCCAACCTGTATACCCTACCTCCCCGGTCAGCAATACCCCAGCTCCCCTGTGTATTTCCCCAGCCTGACTGCAATTACCACAGTCAGGATCCATTCCTCTGGTTATCTTTACTGGCCTGTAACCGCATATTGCAGCCAGTTCAGTAACGCTATATTGCTCCCCTAGGGATAGTTAAGTCTAGGCAGGGGGAGGGGCGACTACAATCGTGTGTGTGTGTAATTTGCATTAGCTAGAGTGTTGGAGGAATTTGGGATTGTGTAGTGTAGTTAGTATTGTATTTGTAGTGTTGTGTTATTTAGTACATATCTGTGTGCGTCAGTTTTAATAAATACCGTTTTACTGGTAGAATTGTGTAGCGTATATTTATTAGCGTTTAGCGTAATGAGTTAGGCGCATGCAGATAGTAAGTGTTAGCGACTTGGTGACGTGTTAGGTAATAGAAGCGTGTTGTTAAGAACATAAATAGGCGTGACTATCTATAGACGGTTTACGCATATTTATGAATATTAATTACTGATAGTCGCTTAATATTGGTACTTAATATTCTCCCTTTACAGTATCTATGTTCAGAGCTAGGTTCTGTTACTATATCTATGCACATAGCTAGTTTCTGTTATAGTATCTATGCACAGAGCTAGGTTCTGTTATAGTATATATGTACAGAGCTAGGTTCTGTTATAGTATCTATGGACAGAGCTAGGTTCTGTTACCGTCTATGTACAGAGCTAGGTTCTGTTACTGTATCTATGCAGAGCTAGGTTCTGTTACTGTATCTATGCACAGAGCTAGGTTCTGTTACTGTATCTATGCACAGAGCTAGGTTCTGTTACTGTCTCTATGCACAGAGCTTGGTTCTGTTACTGTCTCTATGCAAAGAGCTAGGTTCTGTTACTGTATCTATGCACAGAGCTAGGTTGTTAATGTATCTATGCACAGAGCTAAGTGCTGTTACCATCTCTATGTACAGAGCTAGGTTCTGATACTGTATCTATGCACACTGCCTAGTTCTGTTACTGTATCTATGTACAGAGCTAGGTTCTGTTACTGTATCTATGCACAGAGCTAGGTTCTGTTACTGTATCTATGCACAGAGCTAGGTTCTGGTACTGTATCTATGCTCAGATTGGTTCTGTTATCGTGTCTATGCACATAGCTAGCTTCTGTTAGAGTATATATGCATAGAGCTAGGTTCTGTTAATGTATCTATGTACAGAGCTTGGTTCTGTTACTGTCTCTATGCAAAGAGCTAGGTTCTGTTACTGTATCTATGCACAGAGCTAGGTTCTGTTACTGTATCTATGCACAGAGCTAGGTTCTGTTACCGTCTCTATGCACAGAGCTAGGTTCTGTTACTGTATCTATGCACAGAGCTAGGTTCTGTTACTGTATCTATGCACAGAGCTAGGTTCTGTTACTGTCTCTATGCACAGAGCTTGGTTCTGTTACTGTCTCTATGCAAAGAGCTAGGTTCTGTTACTGTATCTATGCACAGAGCTAGGTTGTTAATGTATCTATGCACAGAGCTAAGTGCTGTTACCATCTCTATGTACAGAGCTAGGTTCTGATACTGTATCTATGCACACTGCCTAGTTCTGTTACTGTATCTATGTACAGAGCTAGGTTCTGTTACTGTATCTATGCACAGAGCTAGGTTCTGTTACTGTATCTATGCACAGAGCTAGGTTCTGTTACTGTATCTATGCACAGAGCTAGGTTCTGTTACTGTATCTATGCACAGAGCTAGGTTCTGGTACTGTATCTATGCTCAGATTGGTTCTGTTATCGTGTCTATGCACATAGCTAGCTTCTGTTAGAGTATATATGCATAGAGCTAGGTTCTGTTAATGTATCTATGTACAGAGCTTGGTTCTGTTACTGTCTCTATGCAAAGAGCTAGGTTCTGTTACTGTATCTATGCACAGAGCTAGGTTCTGTTACTGTATCTATGCACAGAGCTAGGTTCTGTTACCGTCTCTATGCACAGAGCTAGGTTCTGTTATAGTATCTATGCACAGAGCTTGGTTCTGTTACTGTATCTATGCACAGAGCTTGGTTCTGTTACCGTCTTTATGCACATAGCTAGGTTCTGTTATAGTATTTATGCAGAGAGCTTGGTACTGTTACTGTATCTATGTACAGAGCTAGGTTCTGTTACTGTATCTATGTACAAATCAAGGTTTGGTTACTGTATCTATGGACAGAGCTAGGTTCTGCTATAGTATCTATGCACAGAACTAGGTTCTATTACCGTCTCTATGTACAAAGCTAGGTTCTGTTACCGTCTCTATGCACAGAGCTTGGTTCTGTTACCGTCTCTATGCACAGAGCTTGGTTCTGTTACTGTATCTATGCACAGAGCTAGGTTCGGTTATAGTATCTATGCACAGAGCTAGGTTCTGTTATAGTATCTATGCACAGAGCTAGGTTCTGTTATAGTATCTATGCACAGAGCCTGGTTCTATTACTGTATCTATGCACAGAGCTAGGTTCTCTTACTGTATCTGTGCACAGAGCTAGGTTCTGTTATAGTGTCTATGCACAGAGCTAGGTTCTGTTACTGTATGCATGTACAGAGCTAGGTTCTGTTACTGTATCTATGCACAGAGCTAGGTTGTTAATGTATCTATGCACAGAGCTAAGTACTGTTACCATCTCTATGTACAGAGCTAGGTTCTGATACTGTATCTATGCACACAGCGAAGTTCTGTTACTGTATCTATGAACAGAGCTAGGTTCTGTTACTGTATCTATGCACAGAGCTAGGTTCTGGTACTGTATCTATGCTCAGATTGGTTCTGTTATCGTGTCTATGCACATAGCTCTGTGCATAGATACAATAACAGAACCTAGCTATGTGCATAGACACGATAACAGAACCTAGCTATGTACATAGATACAGTTACAGAACCTAGCTCTGTGCATAGAGACGGTAACAGAACTTAGATCTGTGCATAGATACAGTAACAGAACCTAGCTAAGTTCTGTTACCGTCTCTATGCACAGAGCTAGGTTCTGTGCACAGAGCTAGGTTCTGTTATAGTATCTATGCACAGAGCTTGGTTCTGTTACTGTATCTATGTTCAGAGCTAGGTTCTTTTACCGTCTATGCACAGAGCTAGGTTCTGTTACTGTATATATGCACAGAGCTAGGTTCTGTTACTGTATCTATGCACAGAGCTAGGTTCTGTTACTATATGCATGTACAGAGCTAGGTTCTGTTATAGTATCTATGCACAGAGCTAGGTTCTGTTACTATATGCATGTACAGAACTTGGTTCTGTTGCCATCTCTATGCACAGAGCTAGGTTCTGTTATAGTATCTGTGCACAGAGCTAGGTTCTGTTATAGTATCTATGCACAGAGCTTGGTTCTGTTACTGTATCTATGCACAGATTTAGGCTCTGTTACTGTATCTATGCACAGAGCTAGTTTCTGTTATAGTATCAATGCACAGAGCTAGGTTCTGTTACTGTATCTATGGACAGAGCTAGGTTCTGTTACTGTATCTATGGACAGAGCTAGGTTCTGTTACACTGGGTTCAGACCTGGGCGTTTGTGCAGCGCGTTTAATTTGCACGTTTTTAACGCTCGAATTAAATCGCGCTGCACAAAATAGGAATCGCGCGTTTAACGTGTGTCCCTATTAAACTGTGTTTATGGGGATGCGCGTTAAACGGGCCAAAAAACGCAAACATACTTGCTTTTGCATCGGCCGTTTTTACACGCGTTCGAACGCGCATAAAAACGCGCAAGTGTGAACCAGGCCCATAGGAATGCATGGGTACTGTACAGTTGTGCGTTTTTATGCGCGTTCGAACGCGCGTAAAAACGATAAAGTGTGAACTGAGGGTTACTGTCTCTATGCACAGAGCTAGGTTATGTTCTGTATCTATGCACAGAGCTATTTTCTGTTATAGTATCTATGTACAGAGCTTGGTTCTGTTACTGTATCTATGCACAGAGCTAGGTTCTGTTACTGTATCTATGCACAGAGCTAGGTTCTGTTACCGTCTCTATGCACAGAGCTAGGTTCTGTTACTGTATCTATACTGTATCTATGCACAGGCTGGCTGTTTGCTAGGATATTTATAGGCACCTGTGGGCCCAGGCTGACTGGTTACTAGGCTAGTATAGGCACCTGTGGGCCCAGGCTGGCTGGTTAGTAGGCTAGTATAGGCACCCGTGGGCCCAGGCTGACGCCGATTCAGCTGATTTCACCTCTGGATCAGCTCTAGGATACAGCAGCATGGTATAGAGACTCCTTACTGCTGGGCGACGGCAGAATGTCTCAGGAGGGTGCTGGTATTCATATTAGGATCTGAGTAGTTTGCACAGGACCCACGATGCGGTCCGCGACATGTAGCGCTCTGGGATGAAGCAGAGTTTGGGCGCTAAATGGCCGACAACTAATTGGTTGTTAGTTGGCTCAAGCTATGCACGCTGTGTTTTGTGTATCAATGGTCGATTTAAAAAAAAAAAAAACGCAGCAGCATCATGTGGAGGCCCATTCATACCTGGGCATCGGCAAAAAGGGCCAGACGAATGCTGGCATTCACTGTAGAATTGCACTTGTTGGCATGGGACCCACAGTGCGGTATGCGATTCGCAGTATTTTTGTCTAGCTCTTTAGGAGCTTGTTGGGTGCTATTGCATATAGTTATTGGTGTAGCATGCGCCTAGAGTAGGTATGGTCGCATGTTTTCTGATATCTGTTTGATACGGAAAAAAAAAAAAAAAAAAGTGCATGGTTTTCTGTTACCTGTTTTACATGTGCAGCGCACTTCTGCAGTTAGCGCCAGACATGCAAGGTGTTGGTAAATGTATATCAGTGGTCTGTATATGGGGACACAAGCAAATCGGTTAAGGCGCCTGTATTTGAGTTCTGATGCTCTTGTATGTAAGTGTGTTTAATCTATAAACTGTATGTTATGGGCACGCATGTGTCAGCGGTTCTGTGCTAGGTTTATAGGTGCACTATTATATTGATTGATTGCATTGACGTTGCATCAGGGTTTATGTTCAAACACGTTTGTTTCTTAGGGGAACATGAGGTGGTGTTGTGGTGACCATCTTTAAAAAAAAAAAAAAAAAAACTGCAGCGTTTCGTGCTTGGGTAATGGCAGAAGGTGCCAGGCGAGTGCTGGCATTCACGAAAGGATCGGACTTGGTTACACGGTTAGTGACTTGTAGCGCTCTGGGGCGAAGGAGGTTGGGCGCTAATGGACGAATGATCATGGTTAGGTTCGTTAACTTCAAAAGCTACGTCCAGGTGTCTGCATTTACATTTTGTCCTATACTCCATTCACTACTAGAGCTGCGTTCATGCGTCTGCTGTTGCATCACAATAATACTCTGCTCACTTCAGATTGCATTCATACAGCTGCGTTATACCTTGCTCAGAGCTGGGCCCATACCATGTTTTAGGCACCACTCACATCCAGAGCGGCATTCGCCCACCTGTTCTTACATCAGATGTTATACTCTGCTTCCACTTAAAGCTGCATTTTCTTTTCATTGCTACATCATGGTTACTCAGTATTTTCACTAGGGCAGACAGCACACCCCTCTGACACTGCTCTCCCAATAAACATAGCTGCTTTCTTTCAGGTTTACGGTTCCTTCCTCGCTGGTGGTTGCATTCCATAGGCCTACTTTTTCTGTTTCACTTTAAAAAAATAAAAATAAAAAATTGCTGTTCTTTAGTCCTGGTTCGCATTCACTCAGATTGGTCTCCTGCCCCAGTTCACCATACAGTCCCTCAGCGGTCAGTGGGCTAATAGGAGTAAGTTTCCCATTTGGTTTCACAAGTTGTTCTTTTGTTTGTCACGATAAGGGTCTTTTCTTGGCAAATTGTAATGCCTCTGGCTCTTTTTTCTCCCATCTGTTCAGTTTCACGGTTGGTTTAATGTTTATTTAGGCACGTGGTTCGGTTCACTAATGTCTATGCATATCCCATCAGGTCTCGCATGTATGGCTCCGCCATTAGTCTCTCACGCATAGCTTCTCCGATTTAGTGTTACACATATGACTCCGCCATTAGTCTCTCACGCATGGCTTCTCGGTTATGTTTTACACACATGACTCCGCCATTATAGTCGCTCAAGCAACGCCTCTCCGATTTAGTGTCCACCATTAGAGTCCCTCACGCATGGCTTCTCCGATTTAGTGTTACACATATGACTCCGCCATTAGTCTCTCACGCATGGCTTCTCCGATTTAGTGTTACACATATGACTCCGCCATTAGTCTCCCACGCATGGCTTCTCCGATTTAGTGTTACACACATGACTCCGCCATTAGTGTCCCCCACACATGGCTTCTCCAATTAAGTGCTACACATACGACTTCGCCATTAGTCCCCCACGCATGGCTTCTCCGATTTAGTGTTACACATATGTCTCCGCCATTAGAGTCTCTCACGCATGGCTTCTCCGATTAAGTGCTAAACACATGACTTCGCCATTAGTGTCTCTCACGCATGGCTTCTCTGCTTTAGTGTCCTCCATGAGAGTCTCTCACGCATGGCTTCTCCAATTAAGTGTCTGCCATTTGAGTCTCATGCATGGCTTCTATGATTAAGTGCCCATTAGTCTCACATGCACTGCTTCTCCGATTTAGTGTTACACATATGACTCCGCCATTAGTGTTGAGCGAACAGTTCAAGCATAGTTCGGGTTCGTACCGAATTTTGGGGTGTTCGGGACACGGATCCGAAATTTTCAAAAAAAATTCGGGTTCGTTGTTCGGCGATTTCTTCCCGCTTTCTGAAGGGCTGCACAGCAGCCAATCAGCTAGCGTTTTACTTCTTGCCCTAAGAACCCATCACAGCCATGCCTACTAATGGCATGGCTGTGATTGGCCAAGTGCAGCATGTGACCCAGCCTCTATTTAACCTGGAGTCACGTAGCGCCGCACGTCACACTGCTCTGATTAGTGTAGGGAGAGGACGCAGCTGCTGTAAGGGCGAGATTAGGCAGGGAAAAGTCTGCAAAAGCACCTAATGAAGTGATCGACCTACAGCTGTGAATGATTGAACTTCTGCTAGTTACTTGCTCACTGGTTTTTAGGCTGCACAGAGCGTTTTTCTGTCACTTATTTTCTGGGGTGATCGGCGGCCATTTTGTGACTTGTGGTGCACCAGAACAAGCTGCCACCAAGTCCATCAATACTAGTTTTTTTTTGCTTTATCCTACATCAGGGGCTTGGCTGTGCTAATTGTCACCCCTAGAAACTCAGGATAGCAATTTCTATATTTTATTAAGGGGTTAAATACAATTGCCAAAATACCAATCCCCTAAATCTGGTGTTCCAGCTTTGGCTAGCCAAGTATAATACTTTCTGCTGTTTGGCAAAGGATAGATTATTCTCTGTGGTGAAATTCAATTGTCAAAATAGCAATCCCCTAAATCTGGTGTCCCAGCACTGGCTGGCAAAGTATAATAGTGTCCGCCAAAACATATATTTTGTTCTAGGGTGAAATTCAATTGCCAAAATAGCAATACCCTGAATCTGGTGTTCCAGCTGTTGCAGGCCTAGTTTAAATCTGTCCATAAAAGGATACCTTTCATCCAGGGCCTAAATACTAGCCCTAAAAGAGATATTCAACTAAATCAGTGGTTACTGCTGTGCCTGGATTAGTGTAATACGGTACATAAATAAAAATAGGCAGATAGTGTTAGGTGCCTGTAAAAAAAAAAAGGCCTGAATTTGAAATCAATACATTGGGCCAAATATTTTTTTTCTTATTGTGGTGCTTGATGAACGGTAACAATGAGGAAAACATCTAGTAAGGGACGCGGACGTGGTGGTGTTAGTGTACCCTCTGGTGCTGGGAGAGGACGTGGCCATTCTGCCACAGCCACATGTCCTAGTAAACCAACTACCTCAGGTTCCAGTACCCGCCAGAATTTACAGCGATATTTGGTGGGGCCCAATGCCGTTTTAAAGATGGTAAGGCCTGAACAGGTACAGGCGCTAGTCAATTGGGTGGCCGACAGTGGATCCAGCACGTTCACAACATTATCTCCCACCCAGTCTTCTGCAGAAAGCGCACAGGTGGCACCTGAAAACCAAGCCCATCAGTCTGTCACATCACCCCCATGCATATCAGGGAAACTGTCTGAGCCTCAAGTTATGCAGCAGTCTCTTATGCTGTTTGAAGACTCTGCTGGCAGGGTTTCCCAAGGGAATCCACCTAGCCCTTCCCCAGTGGTGGAAGACATAGAATGCACTGATGCACAACCACTGATGTTTCCTGATGATGAGGACATGGGAATACCACCTCATCTGAGTCCGCACGTCTCTGATGATGACGAACCACAGGTGCCAACTGCTGCGTCTTTCTGCAGTGTGCAGACCGAACAGGAGGTCAGGGAGGAAGACTGTGTGGAAGACGATGCAGGGGACGATGAGGTCCTAGACCCCACATGGAATGAAGGTCGTGCCACTGACTTTCATAGTTCAGAGGAAGAGGCAGTGGTGAGACCGAGCCAACAGCGTAGCAAAAGAGGGAGCAGGGGGCAAAAGCAGAACAGCCGCCTCCAAGAGAGTTCGCCTGCTACTGGCCACCGCCACCAAGGACCGAGCACCCCAAAGGCAGCTTCAAGGAGTTCCCTGGCTTGGCATTTCTTTAAACAATGTGCTGACGACAAGACCCGAGTGGTTTGCACGCTGTGCCATCAGAGCCTGAAGCGAGGCATTAACGTTCTTAACCTTAGCACAACCTGCATGACCAGGCATCTACATGCAAAGCATGAACTGCACTGGAGTAAACACCTTAAAAGCAAGGAACTCACTCTGGCTCCCCCTGCTCCCTCTTCTGCTGCTGCCTCGGCCTCTTCCTCCGCCTCGGGAGGAATGTTGGCACCTGCTGCCCACCAAACAGAGGATGTGCCACCGACACCACCACCTGCGTCACCAAGCATCTCCACCACGTCACACGGCAGCGTTCAGCTCTCCATCTCACAAACCTTGGAGAGAAAGCGTAAATTCTCACCTAGCCACCCTCGAGTCCTGGGCCTGAATGCCAGCATTTCTAAACTACTGGCCTTTGAAATGCTGTCATTCAGGCTGGTGGACGCAGGGCATCATTCTTTGCCTCCTGTAGCCTCCTCCTCCTACTCGGCTTCGTCCTCCTCTGCTTCCACCAGTTCATCCAGTCAGCCACACACCTTCACCACCAACTTCAGCACAGCCTGGGGTAAATGTCAGCAGGCCATTCTGAAACTCATATGTTTGGGGGACAGGCCCCACACTGCGCAGGAGTTGTGGCGGGGTATTGAACAACAGACCGACCAGTGGTTGCTGCCGGTGGGCCTCAAGCCCGGCCTGGTGGTGTGCGATAATGGGCGAAATCTCGTCACAGCTCTGGGACTAGCCGGTTTGACGCACATCCCTTGTCTGGTGCATGTGCTGAATTTGGTGGTGCAGAAGTGAAGCATCCCCAAGTCAGAGCAATGTGTGGGACTAACCTGGGGAATGCCAGTGATGGAGAGGCCGGCACGCTGTTCCTCTGGGTTCTGAAGGGACACAGCCAGGTGCAATGTGAGGTGCCCTTGGTGTTGTAGTTTAACGTGCCTATGGCTAAGTCCCTGATGTTTCGTGACGCCAGTGCCAGTAAACGGTGGCACACCATATTTATAGTAGGAATAATAGAGGTGCAGACTTGTATCTTGAAACAGAATTCCAAACTTTACTGAAACAGTGGTAATACAGAAGGCACTCTCAAAACAGTTCTTGTTGCAGACAATAGGCTTTTGTACAGTCTCAGTTACAGCAGGCTTATATCCAGCAGGGTAAACAGAGGGTTAAATAACAGGACTTTGAATTGCAGGTGAACCTTACTTTCTTCCTGGCTTGTCCTGACTGGCAATTATACTTCAAGGCCCCAATGCCCTACTTCTGGCTTATATCCTTGAATCTCCAGTTTGCAGTGTACCTCCTCTGACATTACAGTACCTCTTGCTCTAGGGATTGCCTCAGCTTGGCTCCTGCTGATCTGCCTAGGCCCGTGACATGTGGCCTTCACAGACTCCAGGGTCTGCACTGACTCCACAGGCCCATGGCCTGGAGTAGACTTCACAGGCTCATGGCCTGCCCTTGTCTTAGACACAGTCTGAACTCCCTTTCCCTTCCCTGCCTGGGCCTTATATAAACTAGGGCTCCCTAGCTCCCTCTAGTGACTAGAGCTGGAATGAAATCCCTAGCAGGCCTGAATATAGCAATAAACACAGTAACAGGGAAGTACATAACATTACATTTTATGAATAGGACTTATACCAGCCTCCCCATAAATGAGAGGAACGACAGCATCCAAGTGACCCTTCTGTAGTGACGGGTATTACAACTCCCGTACACTACAGAAGTTCATTCACAACTACCCTGACATGTCAGAGCTGCTGCATAAAGTGCAGGCCGTCTGTGCGCGCTTCCGGCGTTCACATCCTGCCGTTGCTCACCTGTCTGCGCTACAGTGGAACTTCGGCCTTCCCGCTCACCGCCTCATATGCGACGTGCCCATCAGGTGGAACTCCACCTTGCACATGCTGGAGAGACTGTGCGAGCAGCAGCAGGCCATAGTGGAGTTTCAGCTGCAGCAGTCACGCGTCAGTCGCACTGTGGAACAGCACTACTTTACCACCAATGATTGGGCCTCCATGCGAGACTTGTGTGCCCTGTTGCGCTGTTTCGAGTACTCCACCAACATGGCCAGTGGCGATGACACCGTTATCAGCGTTACAATACCACTTCTATGTCTTCTTGAGAAAACGCTTAAGGCGTTGATGGAAGAGGAGGTGGCCCAGGAGGAGGAGGAGGATGAGGGGTCATTTTTAGCACTTTCAGGCCAGTCTGTTAGAAGTGGCTCAGAGGGAGTTTTTTTGCAACAGCAGAGGCTAGGTACAAATGTGGCCAGCCAGGGTCCACTACTGGAGGACGAGGAGGATGACGAGGAGGTGGAGGAGGATGAGGATGAAGCAGGTTCACAGCGGGGTGGCACCCGACACAGCTCAGGCCCATCACTGGTGCGTGGCTGGTTGGATACGGAGGACGATGACGATACGCCTCCCACAGAGGACAGCTTGTCCTTACCTCTGGGGAGCCTTGCACACATGAGTGACTACATGCTGCAGTGTCTGCGCAACGACAGCAGAGTTGCCCACATTTTAACGTGTGCGGACTACTGGGTTGCCACCCTGCTAGATCCCCGGTACAAACACAATGTGGCCACCTTACTTCCTGCACTGGAGCGTGATAGGAAGATGCGCGAGTACAAGCGCACACTGGTAGACGCCTCCTGAGAGCATTCCCAAATGTCACAGGGGAACAGGTGGAAGCCCAAGGCGAAGGCAGAGGAGGAGCAAGAGGTCACCAACGCAGCTGTGTCACGGCCAGCTCCTCTGAGGGCAGGGTTAGCATTGCAGAAATGTGGAAAAGTTTTGTCTCCACGCCACAGCTAACTGCACCACCACCTGATACGGAACGTGTTAGCAGGAGGCAGCATTTCACTAACATGGTTGAACAGTACGTCTGCACACCCCTCCACGTACTGACTGATGGTTCGGCCCCAGTCAACTTCTGGGTCTCCAAATTGTCCACGTGGCCAGAGTTAGCATTTTATGCCTTGGAGGTACTGGCCTGCCCGGCTTCCAGCGTTTTGTCTGAACGTGTATTCAGCACGGCAGGGGGCGTCATTACTGACAAACGCAGCCGCCTGTCCACAGCCAACGTGGACAAGCGGACGTTCATAAAAATGAACCAGGCATGGATCCCACAGGACCTGTGCCTCCCTTGTGCAGAATAGACATTTATAACTGCCTCCCCCTCAACCATGTATTCTTGTACTCCGGGGCACTTCTTTATTGAATCCTGATTTTTTTAACTTTACCATGATCTTGCGGTGCAACCCAAAGTTGAATTAACCTCTCCTCTGTCTGGGTGCTGGGCCGAAATAACTAAAAGCGGCCTTCTCCAGTGGTGGGTGATATGACGTCTTATTCCTTGCTGTGGGACCTCTCTCCTCTGTCTGGGTGCTGGGGCCGAAAAAACTGAAAGTGGCCTTCTCTAGTGGTGGGTGAAATGACGCATGATTCCTTGCTGTGGGACCTCTCTCCTTGGTCTGGGTGCTGGGCCGAAATAACTGAAAGTGGCCTTCTCCAGTGGTGGGTGATATGACGTCTTATTCCTTGCTGTGGGACCTCTCTCCTCTGTCTGGGTGCTGGGGCCGAAAAAACTGAAAGTGGCCTTCTCTAGTGGTGGGTGAAATGACGCATGATTCCTTGCTGTGGGACCTCTCTCCTTGGTCTGGGTGCTGGGCCGAAATAACTGAAAGTGGCCTTCTCCAGTGGTGGGTGATATGACATCTTATTCCTTGCTGTGGGACCTCTCTCCTCTGTCTGGGTGCTAGGGGGGAAATAACTGAAAGTGGCCTTCTCCAGTGGTGGGTGATATGACGCATGATTCTCTGCTATGGGACCTCTCTCCAATTGATATTGGTTAATTTTTATTTATTTTATTTTAATTCATTTCCCTATCCACATTTGTTTGCAGGGCATTTACCTACATGTTGCTGCCCTTTGCAGCCCTCTAGCCCTTTCCTGGACTATTTTACAGCCTTTTTAGTGCCCAAAAGCTCGGGTCCCCATTGACTTCAATGGTGTTCGGGTTCGGGATAAAGTTCGGGTCGAGTTCGGATCCCGAACATTCTTGGGAAGTTCGGCTGACATTCTCGAACCCGAACATCCAGGTGTTCGCTCATCTCTATCTCTCACGCATGGCTTCTTTGTTTTACACACATGACTCTGCCATTAGTCTCTCACGCATGGCTCCACCATCAGAGTCTCTTATGCATAGCCTCTTCGATTAAGGGTTGACACATGACTTCGCCATTAGAGTCTCTCATGCATGGCCTTCTACGTTTAAGTGTTTTTTTTATGACTTCACCATTAATGGTCGGCCACGTGGCCCCACCACAGGTAGGTTCAATGTATTTTTCCGCCACTCGGGCGAGGGTGTTGGTGTCGGGCCTAAGTCCTGGGTATCGGTCTGTTTTCCAGTAGGAGGTACAGTAATAAGGCGCAATTCTCAATGTCTCATGGCTACAGGCACTGCATACATAGTTTAACGACCTTAAACTTATTTCTGGTCACAACTGCAGGTATAGTGTGTTCGTTTCTCTGTCTTCATTACAGGCAACATTAGCTTGTTAATTGAAATAGCCATGTATTCGTGTTGACGGTTCCCCAGGCCTGGTGAGTTTACACATTCCATTTAAATCTACTAATAGAGGAACACGGCATACGCCATGTTCTAACTTTTTGGCCCTTTATATATAAAAGGCGTGGCCTGGGGAATAAGTAGAGGTGTAGTAGTTTGCAACCAGGAATAGTTGGTGCCCGATCAGGGCCCTCGGCGAATGCTTGGAATTCATTTAGGCCTTCCAACAGATTCACCATGGTTTATTTCAGTCTGCAGCTCTCTGGATTCAGACTTTCGCGTAATATGTTCATTTGTGGTCGGGGCTACATGACACGTAACCGTCTACCTGCCTACCTAACTAGGCTAAGCGGCTTGAGTTGTGCCATAACCGCTGCGTAGAAGGAATGCCTGAAGGGGGCCAAAAAAGCCAACAACGGATACACAATAGTACGTAACAACACTAACCTGACCAATCTCTGGAATGCAAGAACATCTCTCAACTAGGCTGAGGTATGAACCTATTGAACACGCAGAGTGCCTAATTTCCAGATAACATGGAACCAGAACTATTGTTCCCAGAGGCAGCACATGCTGCACCTGACCTGAAGGAAAGGCCGGATAGCTGTTGGTTTGGACCCTAAAATTGGACACCGGGATAGGACATGCCGCATAACTGAGAAGCGGTGAGGGGTGCCGTGAGGACCGCGACAGAGTACTCTTAGGTCTTGGTCTGTTACGGCTGCCAGTAATTACTAAAAGACACAAAGCCGGGCACTCTGAAAGGAATGTCGGAAAGAGAATGATTATATTGGGGCCAAAATGGCAATGAAACCAGTGCCAGCAACAACACCAACATGACCAACCTCTGGAATCCAAGAACATCTCTCAACTAGATTGAGGTATGAACCTAATAAACATGCAGAGCGCCACTGACCTAGCTACCGGATAAAATGGGCCAGAACTATCGTACCTAGAGGCAGCATATGCCGCACCTCACCTGAAGGAAAGGCTGATAGATGTAGGTTTCAACCCTAATTTGGACATGGGCATGCGGTCATGCCGCACGACAAAGGTGTAAGTAGAGATGAGCGCAAAGACCTACATTCGACCTTGCAACGTCAGACAACAACCTGCATCACATTTGTCGCGCTTTCGCGATATAGCAATATTCGTTATTTCGCATGCAATATCATGACTAGCGACTAATTCGAGTAATATTTGCGTGCGCATAAATTGTTCGTTATTAATAATGTTTAAACAGCTTTACATGTATAGAAAGCTTGAAATGGCGGGAGTCATTTAAGTGAATGGAAGGGGCGAAAAGGCATGTGGAAATCCGTAGAATACACTCAGCGTACTGGAGTCTGACACGACCTGTTAACGCTAGGTAGGTAAGGGAATACAAACCGCGAATAGATTAATGCGATTATTCAAGTGACAAACATTATTAAATCTCTATTGTTTAATCTCTACTGTGACAGGAATAGTGGGAACTGAGAAAGAAGCAACTAAGGTTGGGGAAATTATGTCTGAATATAATTTTATTTTTTTTTCTTCCAGATACAGTTTCCTTATCACTCACTATCCATCTCAAGAGCGAATATACGTAATTGCGAATATGGGGTCAAGTATTTAACATATTCGCAAACCTCGAAATCACAATATTCAAGATCAAACTCACCTTGCGAATACTTGCTTCCAACACCAGTGGCGAGTGGGCCATGGGAACCGCAACAGAGTACTCGCAAGGCCTTGGTTTGTTACTGCTGCCAGTAGTTGCTGATAGACACGAACCGGGCACCGTGAATAGAAAGTCGGAAAGAAAATGATTATATTGGGGGGCCAAGAAATGGTAACAAAACCAGTGCCAGCGAAAGCATCAGAAGAAAAAAATAAAATAAAATGGTTGAAACCGCCGTGACCTGAGCGACGTGTACAGTTTGACGTTGCGATACTGCAACCTGATGAAAACGTGACTTACCCAACACTGAACCTATAGCAGTCTTTGAAGAAACATCAAGTAGCGATGGAGAATAAAGTATGTGTGAAACTTTAGTCCCCGCCCGCTACCTTAGCAACAGATGTAATTGACCACACCAACTAAGAATGGAGAGCTGTTACGTGACCTGAAGAAGCAAATGACATGCAAAGATGCTCCTGGCTGTGGTAGTATGCCGACACTGACGTGAGGCCTGTAGGCATCAGAACCAACAAAATGGTTGACACCGCCGAGGCCCGAGTGACGGGTCAGGTCTGATGTTGTGACACCGCAAACTGATGAGAAATGACTTACCCAACATTCTGGACCTATAACAACCTAAAAATAAAACATCAAGTAGTAAAGCCCGCAACCTAATGGGAAATCCACACATGATGTGATTTTATTTATTTTTTTCCTACTACCTTAGCAACAGATGTAATTGACCACACCAACTGAGAATGGCGAGCTGTGACATGACCTGAAAAGCAAAATTACATGCAATGAATGAAGCTGGCTGTGGTAGTATGCCGACACTGACACGAGACATCGGAACCAACAAAATGGTTGAAACCGCCGAGGCCTGAGTGACGGGGTCAGGTCTGATGTTGCGAGACCGCAAACTGATGAAATGTGACTTACCCAACATTCTGGACCTATAACAACCTAAAATAAACGTCAAGTAGCAAAGCCCGTAACCTAATGTGAAATCCGCCCATAATGTGACTTTTTTTTTCTTCCTACTACCCAAGCACGAGAAGTAATTGACCACATCAACTGAGAATGGTGAGCTGTGACGTGACTTCAAAAGCAACGAATGACATGTAAAGACAATCCTCACTGTGTTAGTATGCTGACACTGACACGAGGCATGCAGTAATATAAACCACCTGTACCACACCACTCCGCTATAGGTGAGTACATGCAGGCGTCGCCACTATCAGCACATGCGCCCAGTAGAGATGTGGGCGTATAAGCCGTAAAACAAACTAAACTCAGTTCTCGGCAAAAGCCACGCTTCTATCTATTTTTAGCACAAATAAAGCAACAAAACGAGGCAAAAATAACAAAATAAAGGTCCTCATGGGTCTCTGCAATTACCTTTGTAGCAAGCAGCTCCCCCAGTGTCCAGCCGACACTCTGAACTGAAGATGGATCCCCAGCACCTGCACAGGTGCTTATTAAGTGCACAAACTCAGGTTCACAATCTTAAAGTAATACACACACATTTTACATTTCCAAAACAAATGAAACAAGACAAATGAAATATACCTCAACACAGAGGAGCTCACCGTCTACTCAATGTACACATCGCAAAATAGCATTTATACTAAAGAAACAATAACACTATGAAAACAGCAACTCTGCTCCACCTGGATTAATCAGCTGCCTCACCCTCTATAATGCGAGTAAGGGGATAATGCTGAATGTCAGTGTGAACAAGGCCTTAGTGTGTCTGCAGAAATAATAGCGGATAGCGAGAGAGGTTTGCTAGGAAGATCCCTCAGCACAGAGGAGCTCACCGTCTACTTAAACACGCATCATAAATAGCATTTATACTAAAGAAACAATAACACTTTGTAAACAGCAACTCTGCTCCACCTGGAGTAATCGGCTGCCTGAACCTATCCCTCTAAAATGCAAGTAAGGGGATAACGCTGGATGTCAGTGTGAACAAGGCCTTAGTCTGTCTGCAGAAATAATAGCGGATAGTGAGAGAGGTTTGCTGGCAAGCAGCGAAGTGAAAAGCAGACAAGAAAGACATGCAGATATACACGGACAAACTAAGCAAGGTGACCTGTGCAAGATATGGAAGCCTGCGAGAAAGCGAGACGGAGTCACGCTGACCCCTGCTGCCTAGATGTGCCGCCACGTGGACGCCAAGCGTGGGCTGTCAGGCGCGAGAAACCGAGACGGAGTCACGCTGACCCTGCTACCTAACCGCATTGCCACGTGGGCACCAAACGTGGGGGTGCCAGGCAGGATCACTCCGGTGCAGTGCTGCTCCTACTCACCAAAGAAGCCGACACACCGCCGGCCGGACTAATCGTGCTGCCGCGTGGGAGCCAAACATGGGCTGTCAGGCAGAATCGCTCCGGTGCAATGCCGCTCCTCCTCACCAAAGGAGCCGACGCATCGCCGGCCGGACTGTAACGGGACAATGCTGCACGAGCTGGTTGCAAACCCTCACCCGACCGGAACGACCTCAACTGGGATCCTGGACGCTGACTGGGTATGGAAGCTGCAGATTCAGCCCATGTGCTGCAACAGGTGGCTCTGCCTGCACACAACTACGCAGCAGCCATCGACACGCCCAAGGGAGGCGCCTGCCTGGTATAAATGTGCTACTTACGCCCCTCCCACAAATACAGGCCAATAAACTGGCCTTCTAACATGTTGTTGGTATACACAGGAATAACTCGTTTCTGATTACCGGCCACTCCTTCAATCGCATCAGCGTTAGTCACATCCAAATACGATGTGCCGGTGCACATGACAGAGGTAAGGTAGATGGTAATCACTGTGATATGTACGGTACATTCCGCACCTTCATCGGGGAATGTCTTTTACGTTCAAAGTGAGTGTAGTAATGGTATGTATATATTTTGCTCTAACCTAAGGTCTGTTCTTTTTGGCCCCTTTAGGCTGCCCTACCGCAGCAGTTATGGCATAATTCTACTGCTTGTTGTAGATAAGGTTAGATAGGTTAGGTACAACCTTTCTGATAGCCGATCCGACCACAAGTATTAAGCAAATATATTTGCTGTGTTTGTGGGAGGGGAGGCTGATTACATGCACCTGTGGGCCAGGCTAGCTGTTTCCTAGGCTATTTATAGGCACCTGTGGGTCCAGGCTGACGCCGATTCAGCTGATTTCTCCCACCCACCCACACCATCTTACAGTCATTTCATACTAGAGTGGCCCCCTTTAGGCTGCCCTACCGCAGCAGTTATGGCGTCATGGGGGCGCTGGTTGTATCAGCATGTAACAGAACAGGTTGTGGAGAGATCTATGTGGAATCAGATGACAGTGTAAAGGCAGTGCGCTTTTTCACTCTATTGTACAATCTTGGCCTCTGCTCAGTTCTTTACACCTTAGTTAGTATATAAAATGAGGATGCTCGGACTGGGAGAAAATGTCTGTATGTGGGTAAGTAACTGGCTGCGTGACAGAAAACAGAGGGTGGTTATTAACGGTACACACTCAGATTGGGTCACGGTCACTAGTGGGGTACCTCTGGGGTCAGTACTGGAGGCGTCACTGTCACTAGTGGGGTACCTCAAGGGTCAGTATTGGGCCCTATTCTCTTCAATATATTTATTAATGATCTTATAGAAGGCTTGCATAGTAAAATATCAATTTTTGCAGATGGAGGAAAAATGCAAGTCACCCGTACATACTAAATGGTAAAACACTCGGTAACACTGACATGGAAAAAGATCTAAGAATTTTAATAAACAGCAAACTAAGCTGCAAAAGCCAGTGTCAGGCAGCTACTGCCAAGGCCAATAAGATAATAGGTGGCATCTAAAGGGGCATAGACGCCCGTGATGAGAACATAGTCCTACCACTTTACAAATCACTAGTCAGACCACACATGGAGGACTGTGTACAGTTCTGGGCTCCTGTGAACAAGGCAGACATAGCAGAGCTGGAGAGGGTCCAGAGGAGGGCAACTAAAGTAATAACTGGAATGGGGCAACTACAGTACCCTGAAAGATTATCAAAATTAGGGTTATTCACTTTAGAAAAAAGACGACTGAGGGGAGATCCAATAACTATGTATAAATATATCAGGGGTCAGTACAGAGATCTCTCCCATCATCTATTTATCCCCAGGACTGTGACTGTGACGAGGGGACATCCTCTGCGTCTGGAGGAAAGAAGGTTTAGAAGAGGATTCTTTACGGTAAGGGCAGTGAGACTATGGAACTCTCTGCCTGAGGAGGTGGTGATGGTGAGTACAATAAAGGAATTCAAGAGGGGCCTGGATGTATTTCTGGAGTGTAATAATATTACAGGCTATAGCTACTAGAGATAGGTCGTTATTCTGATTGCCTGATTGGAGTCGGGAAGGAATTTTTCATCCCCTAAACTGAGGAAAATTGTCTTCTACCTCACAGTTTTTTATTTTTGTCTTCCTCTGGATAAATTTGCAGGATAACAGGCCGAACTGGATGGACAAATGTCTTTTTTCGGCCTTATGTACTATGTTACTATGTTACTATGACACTAACATTGACCTGTAAGGATAAGTTAACACTTGAGTTATTTGATCAGTTTTGGCCCCGTAACTGACCAAATAAGAGAAGTGAGAACTGAGAGCGCCGCCTGTCATCTGCCTGTCATACTGATGCAGAGTAAGGCCTCATGCACACGACCGTTGTTTGATTCCGTGTCCGTTGATCCGTTTTTCGTGATTTTCTGCGGACCCATTGGTTTTCAATGGGTCCGTGGAAACCTCAGCAAATGCACCGTTTGTCCTCCGCGTCCGTGGTCCGTGATTCCAGTCCGTCAAAAAAATATAACCTGTCCTATTCTTGTCCGTGAAAAACGGTTCACGGACCCATTCAAGTCAATGGGTCCGTGAAAAATGCGGATGGCCATCCGTGTGTCATCCGCGTTCCGTGTCCGTTTTTTTTGCGGATCCCTTGGCAGGCACTTGGGAAACATTGTCAGCCTGTCTTTTGGTAAAATCTTTTGGGTCATGTCCGCTAAAAAAAACGGAAGACACACGGAAACACAACGGAAGGCAAAAACGGACACGGATCACTGAACAACGGAACCCCTTTTTGCGGACAGCATAAAAAAACGGTCGTGTGCATGAGGCCTTAGGCTACATTCACACGACCGTATTTTTTTCATCCGTATTTTACAGACGCAAAAAACGGAAGCCGTATGTCCGCATTTTGCGGAAGAAGGCTTCCGTATGTCTTCCGTTTTTTGCGGATCCGCAAAATACTGAACTGGAACATAGGGGCATGTTCTTCAATAAAATATTCTAATAATAATACGGAAACGGATCCGCAAAATACGGATAACATACGGAAACCTTTCCGTATGTTATCCGTTTTTTGCGGACCCATTGACTTCTATGGGGCTGCGGATCGATTTTTGCGGACAATTATAGGACATGCTTCATATTTTTGCGGATGAAATATGCGGACACACGGATGCAGACAACTTACGGAAAGGTGTCCGCAAATTTTAAAAGGCCATAGAGATGAATGGGACCGTATCTATTCCGCAAAAAACGGAAACGGATGCGGATCGGATGCGGAATGAAAAATACGGTTGTGTGAATGTAGCCTAACACTGGGTTCAGACCTGAGCGTTTTGAAGCCTAGCGTTTTTGGTGCGTTCAAGACTGGCGTGTAGGCGCGTTTTTTCAAGCATTTTGGTAAATAGTGTAGGCGCATTTGACGCGCGTTTATGTGATTGACTGCATAGTTGGCCAATGACCAAACAGCCCTCCCTATATAGTTTGGCCAATCTGAGGTGTGAATTTTGAAAAACGCGCGTCCATTACGCTGCACAAACGCCCGAACAACACGCCTATCGCGTTTCCCATTGAAGTCTATTAGCACCAAACGCTCGAAAAAAGCCCGAATTAACGCGAACATACTTGCTTATGCGTCGGACGTTTATAGGCGCCTACGAACACGCATAAAAACGCGCAAGTGTGAACCACCCTCATTGGAATGCATGGTTCCTTTACTGTTGTGCGTTTTTATGTGCGTTCAAAAGCGGCGTTTTACGCGAAAGTGTGAACTGAGTGTAACTGTTTCACTGTCCCAGCAGACTACCTGTGCTCGTTTCTGCAATGCTCAGTGTTGTACACCAATATACAGGATCTCTGCAGCCAGGAAATACCTGAATTTTAACGCGCTTCATCACAAATAGTTAAGGCTTATTTATCAGCCTGTATTTGTGGGAGGGGCCTCTTATTCTTAAGGCCGCTCCCCTCCAGGCTCTCCACGCCACGAGCCGCTTGCGAGCTGCTTGCTCCTACGTTCCTGTGCGGCTGACGTCAGCTCCCCTACCTCACTTCCGGGTTCCGCCGCCCGGCGTCCAGGTTGCCGGGACAACGCTCACCTCCTCGCATCTCGCGTCCCTTCCCCGGGTAAGTAGAGGAGGCTTCACGGCCGGCGCCGCGTCTCCCTCCAGCTCGGGCGACTATCACCGGGATCAGCGGTCAAGCGGTCCTCTGCCGGCATTTTCCTTCCCACAGGGGTCAGCTACTGGAGTAGCTCTCTCTCACTCACCGCCGCACTGCAGGTCAGGTGATCCATAGCGGTATGTGTGTTGGCATATGGGCGGCTCTGGGCATGAATGTAGCAGAGCTGAATTTGTTATTAAAATATTGGCGGCTGCTGCCCCCTCAAGAGTTGGGCCAGATGTCAGGTGTAGCTCGGCTGCGTTCATGACAGAAAGTTTATGGTTTGTTCATGTTTTATATAAATGATGACGCTGGAGGGGAAACGAGTACCTGACACTGCTTATACCCACAGCTAGGGTACAGTCGGTGCAACACTGTTGGAGTGCAGCTTCCCCGGCTGCATGCATTGATCGCAGCATTCTTGGCACCAGGTCTGCTTTTGCACAGGGTCCGGTACGCCGGGCTTCAGAGCACTTGGATCCCCAATCGGGTAAGCGTGCTTGAAGCGAATGCGGCTTCCGTTCTACACATGCCGCCGGGGGAAGCATATCCGCGGTCCGGCTAGGGTCAGGTTAGGTCTATGCACGCTCTGCCCCACGCTGCACTGGTTCCTCTGTCAGCACATCTCTATATATTCAAGTTCGGCCTTGCCCCGCACCACCGCATGGGCATTTCCATTCCCGCCGCAGATCAGCCAGTTTAGCGTTCGGGTCCGATTCCCCGGTACAGGGTTAAAAAAAAACTGCGTCCTCCTCCATATCAGCTTACCTGAACAGTTCTATTTTCCTGCACCGGGTTCCCGCTTCCAATTAGTCAGCCAGCAGGGTAAGGGTCCGGTCATTAATGTATCATGCTTGTTTTTGTCATAGTTAGCCACCCAGCTCGGGTTTCTTATTTTCAGGTCCTTTTGTGCCACGGTCAGCTCAGACATATCTCCCAGGATCGCCAGGCCAAGCCACGGGTACGTCAGGTTACCTTCATCCTCACATGCCGCTATTTTGAACCCACAAGGTCGGGAGGCTCCCGGCCCAGTGGCACTTGGGGTACACATTCACCTGGGGTGAAGCCTTGGTCACTCATCCCGGTGACTACCAATTTCATGCCAACCATCATGCCACGTCACCCACCCACGGGGCCCACCCCTCGTACCGTTCAGGGGCTAATTTTCGCTATCGGTTCTCAGTTCTATCGTGCTCAGCTTCTGAAACGTTCAGTCTATCTTCCTTGGATCGCCCAGGTCCGTTTGTCTTCTGGTTCACTCAGGTCTGTTGTCTCCTGGATCACCCAGGTCTGTCATCTCCTGGATCTCCCCGGTCTGTTGTCTCCTGATTCGCCCCGGTCTGTTGTCTCCTGGATCGCCCGGGTTTGTTGTCTCCTGGATTGCCCAGGTCTGTTGTCTCCTGGATCGCCCAGGTCTGTTGTCTCCTGGATCGCCCAGGTCTGTTGTCTCCTGGATCGCCCAGGCCTACTGTCTCCTGGTCCGCACAGGTCTGTGGGTGCTACCAAGCCTCTTCTCTAGGGTCCAGTCCATCACCGCATCTTCACTCATGCTTTCCACATACATTTTGTTCACTGGTTTATTCACCTGCGCTCACAATTAGTCGGTATAAAACCCTGGCTGAGTCAGCTACCGTCACTTCCCACTTACGCTGGTCTTTCCCCTAAGCACTCTTCTTCAGCCCATCGGGGGGGCACTCATCTTCAGCCTGAGTCTGTCATGTTTATTTCATGATTCTCATCCTCCAGATTCCAGCCCTGTTTCTCTGTCCTCCATTTTCTGTCAAGCCAGTGGTAGAATAATTCCAGGTAAGTCGGTTACTTTCGGTGCTCGAATTGGGGTGGTTGTTGTGCCTCTCGTGCTGAGGGTTTTGTTCTTCTAGCTTTGCCACGTCAAGCGCAGGATACAATTTCCGAAGCCCCGCATCCATACTCCACAGGTGAAGATGTCTCACGTCTCGGAGTCAGAAGATAATCTGTCGTTGCCCAGGTCATCCGCATTCGGCCACGCTAGCACGGCTTCATTAAGAAACTGGACTGTTCCCAGAATGATCGCGGAACTCAACCGTAGGGGGATCCGTCATCCCGCGTCCGCCCGCAAGGCAGAGCTGTACCGCCTGTTGATGACGGCTCCTAGCTCCGCGGAGGATCAGTCCAGAATGGCTTCTATCCATGAAGCACTAACACAAATCCAGACCTCTATTAGCGGCCTCGCCAGCTCGATGTCTGATGTTCAGGCCAGGGTGGCAGTGTTGGAGACCAGGCTATCAGTGGCCCCCTCTTCTCCGGTCACCCCAGCCCCTCCGGTGTCCCCCCCAGAAGTTGCAGGTAGGCCGGTTCCCAGTCCTCAAATCGCGCCCTCCCATTTTATTCCTGACCACATCAAAAAAGATATATTAGCCTGGAAGGATGTTAATCTAGCCTCCATTCTAATTGCTTCCCAAGACGTTTCAGAGAATCGGGTCATCAGCTGCGGAGAGGTCGCGGTGGTACTGAAGGCCAAGGACGCCCGGCGTAACCGGAAACTTTCCATTTCGGAATTCGTTCTGGCCTTCAGTCTCTACCGGGACATTGTCTGCTCGGCTCAGCCCAATCGCAGGGAGGAGTTAGATACCTACCTGTAGCGGGTTACAGATCTAGGTCATAAATACGGCGGCACCGCCTTCTATGACTATCATAGATCCTTTTCAGCCAAGGCTGCGGTGGCCCTGGCACAATTCCAGTTTACCACCAACTGGGCTGAACTGGACATGGAGCTCTTCTGCAGCCATTTTGCGGGACTCCGCGCCCCGGCTTGCTCCACCTGCCAGTCTATCTTTCATACATCAGATTGGTGCCCCAACTTGGCCCATCCTCCCCAGCCAGGGACGACCCCGGGTATTCAGGAACCTCCAAGAGCGCAGCTTCAGTGGACAAATTGGGCAGGCCTATCGTATTTTTAGGCAGTAGTCAAATTTGCAACAACTTCAATGCTGGGGGTTGTTCATTCAATGCGTGTCGGGCCCTGCACATTTGTTCAGCCTGCTTCCGGGCTCATCCCCGCTCGGCCTGTCCCCGGAAGTCCAAGACATCCTGACTAGCCGACATTAACATAGATTTGCTAGCAGTCCTCTTGTCAGACCATCCAGACCAGAATTTTGTGGCTTTTCTGTTGGCCGGCTTCAGGGAGCACTTTCACACAGGCCTGGTCACTTTACCTCAGGTCTC
Organism: Bufotes viridis; assembly: GCA_033119425.1. Lineage (NCBI taxonomy): Eukaryota > Metazoa > Chordata > Amphibia > Anura > Bufonidae > Bufotes > Bufotes viridis. The sequence goes on along the minus strand of CM065589.1, from coordinate 587,743,590 downwards.
GTGGGAAGGCTCTAACCTGCGCTCGGCCGACAGCGATCCCGAAGCAGTCAGTGCTCTCATACAAGCCGAGGTCCAGAAGGGTTTTGTCATTGGCCCTTTCTCCAGCATACCATTTCACACTTGGAGAATTAACTCTATCGGCTTGGTTACCAATCAATCATCAAATAAAAAACGACTAATATACAATCTGTCAGCGCCTCATATGTGTGCTACCCCTAGCCTGAATTCCCTTATACCATCTGAGGAATATTCAATGCAGTATTCCTCGGTGGATGAGGCCGTTCAGCTTATTCTTCAGTCAGGGGTGGGGTCCTGGCTTGCCAAGGTCGACATTTCCGACGCCTTCAAGTTACTCCCCGTGCACCCCCATCTCTGGAGGTTCTATGGCATCAGATGGTCAAACAACTTTTATTTTGCCAACCGGCTCACCTTCGGGTCCAAGAGCAGCCCCTGGTTGTTTGACCAGTTCGCCAGGGCCCTCCACTGGATCCTGGTGCAGCACGGCAGTCTCCCTATGGTAATCCACTATCTTGATGACTTCTTGCTCATTGAGAAACCCCAACAGGCCCCGTCTATCCCAGCCACCCTCATCGAGATCTTTTCCCAACTTCAGGTTCCAGTAGCCACTAATAAAACCGAAGGGCCAGCCACCAAGGTTACCTTCTTAGGGATCACCCTGGATTCAACGAAAATGGAGGCCAGCCTTCCACCAGAAAAGTTATTGAAAATTAGGCAGGCCATCTCCAAGGTGGCCACTTCTAGGCTGTTGACTAAGGCCGAGCTCCAGTCCCTGTAAGGTCTCCTTAATCACGCCACCAGGATCATGCCACAGGGCCGCTCCTTCCTGTCCAGGTTGTTGCAACTCCTGCCAGCAGCCCAGGACCAGGATGCCGTCATCCATTTGGACAGCCACGCCATCGCGGACCTGGCTATGTGGAATTCGTTTCCCACTGACTGGAATGGCATCTCTTTATTCGTTCCACCCAATTATACCCCATTGTAGCTGCCGCCTTGGTCTGGGGTGCCAGCTGGTCTAATGCGGCAGTCCTTTTTGTATCTGACAACCAATCACTGGTAGACATCATCAATGCAGGGAGGGCTAATTCCCATAAAATCATGGCACTCTTACGCAGGCTAGTATAGCTCTCCCTCACATTTAATTTCCACATACGCTGTGCCCACATCCCGGGGGAATCTAACGTGGCTGCCGATGCCCTGTCCCGTTTTAACTTTCCGGTATTCTTCCAGGAGATGCCCGAGGCGGACCACTCAGGCGCCCAGGTCCCAGCCTTCAATGCATTCACCCTGGATTAGCGGTTTACGTGGCGCAAGCTGAAGGCCTGGTGGAGAAGTCACTGTCCCGTAACACCGCCAGGAATTATCAAGCCGGGGTGAAGGCCTTCGAGAAATTCAGGGCCAGGTTTCCAGAGGTTCAGATAGATGAAATAGAATACATCATGGCATTTATCGCATATTGCAACTCCCAGCTGGGTCTCCCACCCAATACCATCACGCTTTACCTCGCAGGGCTGCAACACCAGCGAATGCTAGCTAATCCAGCGGGGGGCTCTATTCTCTCCATACGAATCGTTAAAGCAGCTCTCAGGGGCCTGGAGAAGGGAAAAAGGGGAGTTCGGGTCCGGAGGTTGCCAGTCTCCGGTGAACTGTTCCGGGCTCTCTCGCTGGCCCTAGACAACTGTCCTTTTGGGCACTCTCTTAGTCTGGTTTTAAAAGCAGCCATGTACCTCGGGATTTATGGCTTCCTCAGGCCCGGGGAATTCTCAGTTGGGCCTGGGCAGAAGAATTTCCTTCAAAAACATCACCTGGAAGGGGTCAGCGAACATTTCATCCTCCACCTGCCTGCTACCAAAACCAGTCAAACGGGTCCTCCAACGGAAGTTAGGTTCTACCCCACAGGTAACCAGTGGTGTCCAGTTCAGGTCCTCGGACAGTTACTGTCACTCCTTTTTGCTCTCCCGCCGGACAGCCCACTGCTCCCCTGCGGGGCAAGACCCCTTTCCACCTCCAAATTCATTGCATACATCCGTTCACTGGTTCAGGGCATGGGACTCGATCCCACTCATTTCGAATAGGGGCAGCCTCCGCCGCATCCCAGCATAATGTTCTGGCCCACATTATCCGGTCTATGGGGCGCTGGCAGTCCTCCTGTTTCGACAGGTACGTGCCAAATCTCCATGCAGAAATTTCGCAGGTGTTTTGTACTCTAGCTCTGTAATTACATAATAAATATTTTGCATCTATTCTGAGTCTCTTGCCCCCTTTCTTGGCATACCCACGTACGTGGCTCCCGTCACACCTCAGCCACTATGGTTCTGGTTAGGGGCTCCACGCTCCGGTCTCCTAGCCCTGACCATAAATAGTTAAGGCTGATTTATCAGCCTGTATTTGTGGGAGGGGCCTCTTATTCTTAAGGCCGCTCCCCTCCAGGCTCTCCACGCCACGAGCCGCTTGCCCCTCCCTCCCCTCTTTTTTACTATTCATCATCAGGCACCATTCTGTGGGGTATGCCCCCTTTCTTGGCATACCCACGTACGTGGCTCCTGGCACACCTCAGCCACTATGGTCCGGGTTAGGGGCTTCACACTCCGGTCTCCTAGCCCTGACCATAAATAAATTTAGATCGAATCAACTTTTTTGGTAAAATTTGGAAAATCTTTGGTCATCTCTAATCAATGTTTTTTTCTGCCAGCGGCAGCACCCCAGCAACGATGCCAGGTTGTTTTGACCACCTCATGATTGTCGGCCTGGCTTCCATAGAATGCACTTATCCGCCTCCTTCTCCATGGACACGTTTCCATCACCAACAGCAGCTGGGCACTGGGTTGCTCACACTACCACTCCTTCCTATCACATGTTTCAGGTCAAGCTAAGTACATCAAGCAGTAAACATCCCGCTGGCTGTCACCTCGCTGAAACTGGGCAAAGTGGTCAGCGACAATGGGCAAACATTGTGGCTGCCCTGAATCTAAGAGAAATAACACATGCTCCCTGCATGGCGCATGTCATCATTCTGGTGGTGCAGTGCTTTGTAAATAAGTAGATTTGCTTGAACAAAGTGCAGGAGACTGTTTAAGCACTTCAGCCACTCTTATGTGGCGAGCCATACTCTTCTGGACCTGCAGTGACAGAACAGCCTGTCGCTACATGGCTTAATCCGAGACAGGACAACTTGCTGAAATCAACATTGCACATGCTCAGGGGTCTGTACGAGGAAAGACGTGAACGATTTTATCATGAACCAGAAAGCCTCAGGGAGCATGTGTTACTCTGAGGTCATGCAGTGGCAACTCATCAGAGACCCCCTATCGGGTGCTGAAGCCCTTTGAAAAAAAAAAAAAAAAAAAGTTTGTCAACAGGAACAAGTGCAGCATGAATGACTTCATCCTTCTCATATTTATCTTAGAACAGATGTTGAGGCTCATGCAGCAGGTGATCACGGCTGAAGAGCAGCTGACGCACCATAGCTGCTGAAGACACCCAAAGGGAATATGTCATGGAGGACAAGGATGATGAAGATGATGAACATGAGAATGAGGACTTGCATTTGCAAGAGGAGTTGGAGGCAGAGTAGCAAGAATACTATGAGGATGTCACCAGCCAAGACACCCAATGATCTAAGTGTGTGTGTGTGTGTGGGGGGGGGGAGCCAGATAAAAGTGGTTACTCAGGCAAGTAGGTCAGAATGGCCACCTGTATGCCGGCTTGCTTATGCAGTGACAGGCGTATAGTTGATATCAAGCAGTCTGATGATTATTGGATAGCCATGCTTTTAGACCCTCGCTACAAAGGCAAAATGGGAGAATGTTTTTCTCTGGCAGAAAGGAAGGACAAATTGCGTTATTACCATGAAACACTGTGTGCGCAGTAATATATTGTAGCTGGGCACACTCAAGAGATCAGGGCCACAGAGAAATGTTAGTGGATTTAATGAACGTAATATACACAAATAAAATCAAAGTTAAAATCAAAACTGCAATATTTTACAAAAAAATATTATAATCAGAATTGAATACTCTTATCCTTTGATGGGTGGCATAGACGTTGGTTTACTATTAATCCGTGGTGGATTAATAGTAATCCCTGGGAACCCAACAGGTATTGTCCAAATATAGCATGCATTAATATTTCCAAACAAGTTCAGTCTGCTATTTATGGTGCACTAATAATATGGATCCTGTGGTATGGTATAATTATAGGTTGGTGGAATTAAATAGGACTGTATTAATGTGTTTAGTCTTTTCAACTAATATACAGCGTTAGAGATCTCTTATGGATATTCGATCATTCAGTCCTTATTTAAATCCACATATTGGCAGGTCTGTGGATGAATAGAATTAGATAGGGATCCCCCTTTGTATAGATCCGGAGCGGCGTCCCGCTCCTACTTAGTATGTGGCGGCGTCCCGTCACTACTAGTGAATGTAGGCTCTTTAGGTTAAAATACAGGGTAGATCTTACCCGACCGTAGGGTAGCTATACTCCCTTCTTTGCGATGTTCTCCCCTCGATATCAGGAGTCTCTCTCTGTAGTGGCAGGTCTCCGGTCAGCGGCGTCTCATCGGAGTAGCACGTGTATCTCCTCTCTTGCCAGCATATATTAGTTGTATTCCCGCTCGGTGTCCGCACAATTTCCTACAGAATGATGAGGGTGTACTTTTTGTATTCAAAGTTATGGGGGGCTTCAACATCCAGTCTCTGTTTACAGGGAAAATAACACCATACGCGTTTCGGGGTTTGTATTTCACCCCTTCCTCAGTGTTTTTCTCTGGCAGAAAGGAAGGACAAATTGCGTTATTACCATGAAACACTGTGTGCGCAGTGTAACGGAACGCCTGGCACCCGACTGGGCACCTAGAACTTCCCGAGGGCTCCAAGCACTCCACCAGACAACATAACCACCACAGACCCCATGAACCGCCTGCTGCTTGGTTGGGGTCTAGTCGCCCTCCACCCACTCTGGACCCAAGACCGGGCTTCAGCTTCCAGTGGGTGGACCTCTCCTAACTCCAGAAAGCAGGAACCAGGAACAAGCTCTTACAAGAGCTTATACTCAGGGGAGTATTGTGATATAGCAATCCCCAAGAGTGTAGTTATCCCATCCCCCAACCATGAGCCAAGACTTCATGAAAGGGTAAAGCAGAACTTCTCCTTTATTGATGGCCACAGCTTGGCCTTTTATGCAAGTCCTCCAGAAAGGGTTACTCCCCTGGGGACCTGATAGAGGACAGGCACACAAAATACAGTGACCAATCATCATACAGCCAGATATATCACAACCCCCGATGCATTGCCCATTGTGCTTGCTGATTGCGTCCCAGGCAATGCCCATTTCTGCTTGCTAAATGCCTCACAGGCAATGTTTATTGTGATTGTTAATTTCGTCACAGGCAATGTTCATTTTACTTACTGTCACCGGGCCATAGTCACTAGGGATGAGTGGCAGGGGCAATATTCGAATTTGCAATATTTAACGAATATTTGGGTGAATATTCGCCATATATTTGTGAATTCACGAATTCCTGATCTTCAGACATTATTTTCTTGATTGCAAAAATTCACATTAAAAAAATTTGCATAAAATTTGGATAAAAATTTACATAGACTGGTATTTAAAAAAACGCGAATATTCGTAATTACGAATATATTTTCAGATATTCTAAATATTCGCGAATTCTCGAAGTGCAGATATTCACGATTAAAATTCGGAATTCGAATATTCATGATCAACACTAATAGGCCTCTCCAACTCCCAGTGATAAAGGTGCTTTCTTCACACGCAGCTTTCCGCAGCTCACGACGAGCAGACACTTTCTTTCTTTCCACCATGCCTCAAAGGGAGGCCCCTCCTAGAGCCCCACAGATTCACACTCTGCAGCCGACAGGAGCAGCAGAAACTGCAGAAGCAGTAGAAGCCATTTTAGTCTCCCCAACATGATGGAGCAGTTTTACCATGTGCTCCGCCAGGCTGAGGCCACTCAGCAAGCTCCCACCTCAATGGCCAACCTAAACTATGGCTACTCTCTGTCATATACCAATTTCCCTGACCACATGGATTTCTGGGCAGGCAGCCTGGAACAGTGGCCAGAACTAACACAGCATGCTATTTATCTTCATTCTTTCCTGCCTCCAGTGTGATCTCACAGAGGGTTTTCAGTGCCATGAGGGGCGTGGTGACACCCAAACGGACCAAGTTGTCCTCCGCCAGTGTCCAAAACATCACTTTTGTCAAAATGAATCAAGCCTGGATTCAGGAGGATTTTCACACTTCTCCCACTGATTCCGATGCATTGAACTCACCCACTTTCCTTTGCTGGTGGTGCTCTATCTTGTCACTGGTCCTATCTGTCTAACAAAAAAAAAACATCTTTAAGACCCCTTGCAGACAAATTATACGGATTAGGTTCAGATACATTGCGGGTGCATCAGTGAAACTCGCACCATTGTGCAAGCAATTTGTTTGCGATTGCGTTCAGTTTATTCAGTTTGTTCAGTTTTTTCTGTGCTGGTGAAATGCGTTATGAATGATGCATTTTTCATGTGCGTGATAAAAAACTGAATGTTTACAAACATCTCTTAGCAACCATCAGTGAAAAATGCGGATGCAATGCGTTATTCACACAGCTCCATTCACTTCTATGGGGCCAAGAAAAACGCTGAATATAGAACATGCTGCGATTTTCACGCAACACACGAGTGATGCGTGAAAAACAATGCTCATGTACACAGCCCCATTAAAATGAATAGGACAGGATTCAGTGCGGGCGCAATGTGTTTATGTCATGCATTGCTTTCGGGTGAAAAAATTTCATTAAGCAGCATACATACAGTTGTGTTCAAAATCATTCAACCCCCAATGCTGTAATGGGTTTTAGGGAATTTAGTGTACATTTGTAATTGTGTTCAGAATGAAATCTTACAGGGACTTTTTAAAGAACCAAATGCAACTAAAATGACATCAATTGTTTTTGTAATACAGTATTAAATGTTTTTTTTTTGTGATTTCTTCATTGACACAATTATTCAACCCCTTAAAGACGACCACTCTTAAGAACAGAGGTTCATTCAAGTGTTTTCGATCAGGTATTGAAAACACCTGTGGATGTCAAGGAGCAGCAATCAAGAATAATAAGCCCCAATTAGGCCGATGTAAAATGACTGTGATACTCAGCTCCTTCTAGACATTTACTGGTGTGTTTACAGACATGGTGAAGTCAGGAGAATGGTCCAGGAAGACAAGAGAAGAGGTGATTTCTCTTCACAGGAAGGGCAATGGCTATAAGAAGATTGCAAAGATGTCAAACATACCAAGAGACACCATAGGAAGCATCATTCGCAAATTCAAGGCAAAGGGCACTGTTGAAACGCTACCTGGTCGTGGCAGAAAGAAGATGCTGACTTCGACTGCTGTGCGCTACCTGAAGAGCAAAGTGGAGAAAAGTCCCCGTGTGACTGCTGAGGAACTGAAAAAAGATTTGTCAGATGCGGGTACTGAAGTTTCAGCTCAGACAATAAGGCGCACACTGCGTAATGAAGGCCTCCATGCCAGAACTCCCAGGCGCACCCCCTTGCTGTCTCCAAAGAATAAGACGAGTCGACTGCAGTATGCCAAAAGTCATGTGGACAAACCACAAAAGTTTTGGGATAGTGTTCTGTGGACTGATGAAACAAAATTAGAACTGTTTGGGCCAATGGATCAACGCTATGTTTGGAGGAGGAAGAACAAGGCCTATGAAGAAAAGAACACCTTGCCCACTGTGAAGCATGGCGGGGGGTCAATCATGCTTTGTGGCTGCTTTGCTTCTACAGGTACAGGGAAGCTTCAGCGTGTGCAAGGTACCATGAATTCTCTTCAGTACCAGGAGATATTGGATGAAAATGTGATGCAGTCCGTCACAAACTTGAGGCTTGGGACACGTTGGACCTTTCAACAGGACAATGATCCCAAGCATACCTCCAAGTCCACTAGAGCATGGTTGCAGATTAAAGGCTGGAACATTTTGAAGTGGCCATCACAGTCACCAGACTTAAATCCGATTGAGAACCTCTGGTGGGACTTAAAGAAAGCAGTTGCAGCGCGCAAGCCTAAGAATGTGACTGAACTGGAGGCTTTTGTCCATGAAGACTGGGCGAAGATACCCGTAGATTGCTGCAAGACACTTGTGTCAAGCTATGCTTCACGTTTAAAAGCTGTTATAACTGGAAAAGGATGTTGTACTAAGTACTAAGATTGAATGTCACTTGGGGGTTGAATAAAACTGATAATGATGTGAGCACAGAGAAGACATTTGTGGTTATTTCATTATAAATGTTATGTTATATTTGTCTGACTTACAAGGGCCTCTTTGATTTAATTGTAAACAAGATGACTGAAATGATCAAAATCAATGTCAAACCAAGGAGCAGCAATCAAGCATAATAAGCCCCAATTAGGCAGATGTAAAATGACTGTGATACTCAGCTCCTTCTAGACATTTACTGGTGTGTTTACAGACATGGTGAAGTCAAGAGAATGGTCCAGGAAGACAAGAGAAGAGGTGATTTCTCTTCACAGGAAGGGCAATGGCTATAAGAAGATTGCAAAGATGTTAAACATACCAAGAGACACCATAGGAAGCATCATTCGCAAATTCAAGGCAAAGGGCACTGCTGAAACGCTACCTGGTCATGGCAGAAAGAAGATGCTGACTTCGACTGCTGTGCGCTACCTGAAGCGCAAAGTGGAGAAAAGTCCCCGTGTGACTGCTGAGGAACTGAAAAAGATTTGTCAGATGCGGGTACTGAAGTTTCAGCTCAGACAATAAGGCGCACACTGCGTAATGAAGGACTCCATGCCAGAACTCCCAGGCGCACCCCTTGCTGTCTCCAAAGAATAAGAAGAGTCGACTGCAGTATGCCAAAAGTCATGAGGACAAACCACAAAAGTTTTGGGATAGTGTTCTGTGGACTGATGAAACAAAATTAGAACTGTTTGGGCCGATGGATCAACGCTATGTTTGGAGGAGGAAGAACAAGGCCTATGAAGAAAAGAACACCTTGCCTACTGTGAAGCATGGCGGGGGTCAATCATGCTTTGTGGCTGTTTTGCTTCTACAGGTACAGGGAAGCTTCAGCGTGTGCAAGGTACCATGAATTCTCTTCAGTACCAGGAGATATTGGATGAAAATGTGATGCAGTCCGTCACAAACCTGAGGCTTGGGAGACGTTGGACCTTTCAACAGGACAATGATCCCAAGCATACCTCCAAGTCCACTAGAGCATGGTTGCAGATTAAAGGCTGGAACATTTTGAAGTGGCCATCGCAGTCACCAGACTTAAATCCGATTGAGAACCTCTGGTGGGACTTAAAGAAAGCAGTTGCAGCGCGCAAGCCTAAGAATGTGACTGAACTGGAGGCTTTTGCCCATGAAGAATGGGCGAAGATACCCGTAGATCGCTGCAAGGCACTTGTGTCAGGCTATGCTTCACGTTTAAAAGCTGTTATAACTGGAAAAGGATGTTGTACTAAGTACTAAGATTGAATGTCACTTGGGGGTTGAATAAAACTGATAATGATGTGAGCACAGAGAAGACATTTGTGGTTATTTCATTATAAATGTTATGTTATATTTGTCTGACTTACAAGGGCCTCTTTGATTTAATTGTAAACAAGATGACTGAAATGATCAAAATCAATGTCAAACTGGCCAAAACACTCAATGTCAGTGGGGGTTGAATAATTTTGAACACAACTGTATGTGATTACTGCGTCACTGCAGACATTTTATCACAGTTATGGCAATGCTGGGGACTGCATCGTGTCACTAAGGCCTGAGGGTCAGCTCCATGTACTCACTTTTTACTTGTGGGGAGCGGGTGCTGCATTTCTTTTAAGCACAGCATAAATGTAAAGGATTATTTCATCAATGTTGCCATTTTTTCACAACCCAAGCAAAGCTGAAGTCTGCAATGCATCATGTCATTGCCACTAAGCTGGGGTAAGTTCCATGTACTCTCTTTCCACATGGTTGAAATTCTATTTTTTTTGCAGGGGATAGTTAAATTTGTTTAAGACACTGCATAAATAAACTCCATTTTTCACAGTCCAGGCAGGCTGAATGCAAATAATAAACCTCTCCTTGCTGCCAGAGCCCCATCTTGCTACTCTTGCTGCCTGCCTGCCTACCATCAGGTTCTGTACGGCTGCTGCGGCCTGCATCCTGCCACTAATGTCACTTGTCAACCGTCATGTTCTCTCAATCCAAATTTTTTTAAAATCTCATAATACTCTGCATTCAAACATCATCCATCTACCCTTGATCAGGAACAATTGTTTGAATCTTTGGAATATGAAAAAGCATGAGAGCATGTGCTGGCACGGTGTGAAAAAAATCCCCAAAAAATAAACAAAAAGAGAAAACTAGTCCTAGGAGGTTAGAGAAACGTTTTGGGTCTGAACCAAACTTTTTCAAAGATTCTGCAAACTGGACCCAACAAATCATGACTGGTTCACTCATCTTTATTTATTACCTTATGTGTATCTGGATGAGATCTGGATCCCTTATCATATCTTCTTCCAAACAAATACATCTCATGAAGAGCATGAGCCAGGCTGTATACTGCACTGTACATATAGTGGTTATTGGCAGCATGGAAATATAAATGTTCAGCTTGGATCTGAAGATTTAGTCCTGTGCAGTTCTGTATAGGAAATTTATTAAGGTATTGTAGTATCTTCAGTCTATACTCATTTGAGATATTACATTGTTTAGCATAATACCAGATGTCCTCCAGTAATGGATCTGTTGGGTGAGTCTTTGGGTTTACTGTACTTATAAATGTGTTCAGTCCGGGGACAATCTTACCTGCAAATGAAAAACTTATACTACTATTAACCGCTTGTACAAATCCTGGTTGCATATTGTTATAAATTAGCCATGTACCGAACATAATTAGTGTTATGTATCGCTGGATGAATTCCGAAAAATTCAAAATATATAGAGACTCGCTCAAAATTTTACTGGCAACAATTATAACCCTAGAGGTGGATTTTTCTATAATTCTCAATTTTTCCTTAACGGTGTGACCATGAGTGTCAGGGACTGTAATAATATACTCAAAGCAGATTCCTTCTTTTTTTAAATATTCTACCATTTCCATCAGTTCTGTTTCTCCATAGAGATCTGTTGATGCAATTAGACCAATCCAGTTCCATCCAAAATGTTTCAAGTACAAGATTGAAGCCTTCATGATGGACATATTATCTCGCAGATCTGTGTACAATAATCTTATGAACTTCATTTCCATCGGTGGTGGAACAGTAACCATGTGGCTGATCTGAAATAAAGTGCAGCGATGAACTAGACACAATCAATCAGCAATCAATTTCTAATATTTGGTCTGAAATCATTAGAGATGAGTAATTTTTTGGAAGCTTGTTTCGAGGCAGATTCTAATATAATATAAAATAATAAGAATAAGTTAAAAAGAAAAAAGTCCCAAAATGATTCCTTTTGGATGAAGATGTTGGCCGTGTATATTTGTTCTGTTGTTTTTAACTAGCTGTTCAAAAATAATTCCTTTTTGAGAAATATTAAATTGTTTAGTATTCAGCAAATACCTTTGCTGTATTTGTGGGAGGGGAGGCTGATTACAAGGCTAGCTATATGCACCTGTGGGCCCAGGCTGGCTGGTTACTAGGCTAGTATAGGCACTTGTGGGCCCAGGCTGACGCCTATGCAGCTGATTTCACCTCTGGGTCAGCTCTAGGATACAGCAGCATGGTATAGAGACTCCTTACGGCTGGGTGACGGCAGAATGTCTCAGGAGGGCGCTGGTATTCATGGTAGGATCTGAGTGGTTTGCACGGGACCAACGCTGCGGTCCGCGACATGTAGCGCTCTGGGATGAAGCAGAGTTTGGGCGCTAAATGGTCGAGCAATGGTTGTTCATTGGCTCAAGCTCTGCACGCTGTGTTTTGTGTATCAATGGTCGATTAAAAAGAAAAATGCAGCAGCATCATGTGGAGGCTCATTCACACCTGGGCATCGGCAGAAATGGCCAGGCGAATGCTGGCATTCACTGTAGAATTGCACTTGTTGGCACGGGACCTACAGTGTGGTATGCGATTCGCAGTACTCTGGGTCGAAGCAGAGTTGGGTGCTAACGGTCAAGTGACTGTTGTTAGTATTTTTGTCCGGCTGTTTAAGGGCTTGTTGGGGGCTATTGCATATAGTTATTGGTGTAGCATGCGCCTAGAGTAGGTATGGTCGCATGTTTCTGATATCTGTTTAGAGATGAGCGAACACCTGGATGTTCGGGTTCGAGAAGTTCGGCCGAACTTCCCGAAAATGTCCGGGTTCGAGATTCGAACTCGAGCCGAACTTTGTCCCGAACCCGAACCCCATTGAAGTCAATGGGGACCCGAACTTTTAGGCACTAAAAAGGCTGTAAAATAGTCCAGGAAAGGGCTAGAGGGCAGCAAAATGTAGGTAAATCCCCTGCAAACAAATGTGGATAGGGAAATGAATTAAAATAAAATAAAATAAATAAAAATTAACCAATATCAATTGGAGAGAGGTCCCACAGCAAGGAATCATGCGTCATATCACAGACCACTGGAGAAGGCCACTCTCATTTATTTCAGACCAGCACCCAGACAAAGTATACAGGTCCCACAGCAAGAAATAAGGCGTCATATCAACCACCAACGGAGAAGGAAACTCTCATTTATTTCGGACCAGCACCCAGACAGAGGAGAGAGGTCCCACAGCAAGGAATCATGCGTCATATCACAGACCACTGGAGAAGGCCACTCTCATTTATTTCGGCCCAGCACCCAGACAGAGGAGAGAGGTCCAACAGCAAGGAATCATGCGTCATATCAACCACCAACGGAGAAGGCCACTCTCATTTATTTTGGACCAGCACCCAGACAGAGGAGAGAGAAGTCCCACAGCAAGGAATCATGCGTCATATCAACCACCACTGGAGAAGGCCACTTTCAGTTATTTCGGCCCAGCACCCAGACAGAGGAGAGAGGTCCCACAGCAAGGAATCATGCGTCATATCAACCACCACTGGAGAAGGCCACTTTCAGTTATTTAGGCCCAGCACCCAGACCGAGGATACAGGTTCCACAGCAAGGAATCATGCGTCATATCAACCACCAACGGAGAAGGCCACTCTCATTTATTTTGGACCACCACCCAGACAGAGGAGAGAGGTCCCACAGCAAGGAATCATGCGTCATATCAACCACCACTGGAGAAGGCCACTTTCAGTTATTTAGGCCCAGCACCCAGACCGAGGATACAGGTTCCACAGCAAGGAATCATGCATCATATCAACCACCAACGGAGAAGGCCACTCTCATTTATTTTGGACCAGCACCCAGACAGAGGAGAGAGGTCCCACAGCAAGGAATCATGCGTCATATCAACCACCAACGGAGAAGGCCACTCTCAGTTATTTCGGCCCAGCACCCATAAAAAGGAGAGAGGTCCCACAGCAAGGAATCATGCGTCATATCAACCACCAACGGAGAAGGCCACTCTCAGTTATTTCGGCCCAGCACCCATAAAAAGGAGAGAGGTCCCACAACAAGGAATCATGCGTCATATCAACCACCAACGGAGAAGGCCACTCTCAGTTATTTCGGCCCACCACCCATAAAAAGGAGAGAGGTCCCACAGCAAGGAATCATGCGTCATATCAAACACCAACGGAGAAGGCCAATCTCAGTTATTTCGGCCCAGCACCCATAAAAAGGAGAGAGGTCCCACAGCAAGGAATCATGCGTCATATCAACCACCAACGGAGAAGGCCACTCTCAGTCATTTCGGCCCAGCACCCATAAAAAAGAGAGAGGTCCCACAGCTAGGAATCATGCGTCATATCAACCACCAACGGAGAAGGCCACTCTCAGTTATTTCGGCCCAGCACCCATAAAAAGGAGAGAGGTCCCACAGCAAGGAATCATGCGTCATATCAACCACCAACGGAGAAGGCCACTCTCAGTTATTTCGGCCCAGCACCCATAAAAAGGAGAGAGGTCCCACAGCAAGGAATCATGCGTCATATCAACCACCACCGGAGAAGGCCACTCTCATTTATTTTGGACCAGCACCCAGACAGAGGAGAGAGGTCCCACAGCAAGGAATCATGCGTCATATCAACCACCAACGGAGAAGGCCACTCTCAGTTATTTCGGCCCAGCACCCATAAAAGGAGAGAGGTCCCACAGCAAGGAATCATGCGTCATATCAACCACCAACGGAGAAGGCCACTCTCAGTTATTTCGGCCCAGCACCCATAAAAGGAGAGAGGTCCCACAGCAAGGAATCATGCGTCATATCAACCACCACCGGAGAAGGCCACTCTCATTTATTTTGGACCAGCACCCAGACAGAGGAGAGAGGTCCCACAGCAAGGAATCATGCGTCATATCAACCACCACCGGAGAAGGCCACTCTCATTTATTTTGGACCAGCACTCAGACAGAGGAGAGAGGTCCCACAGCAAGGAATCATGCGTCATATCAACCACCACTGGAGAAGGCCACTTTCAGTTATTTAGGCCCAGCACCCAGACCGAGGATACAGGTTCCACAGCAAGGAATCATGCGTCATATCAACCACCAACGGAGAAGGCCACTCTCATTTATTTTGGACCAGCACCCAGACAGAGGAGAGGTTCATTCAACTTTGGGTTGCACCGCAAGATCATGGTAAAGTTAAAAAAATGAGGATTCAATAAAGAAGTGCCCCGGAGTACAAGAATACATGGTTGATGGGGAGGCAGTTGTAAATGTTTATTCTACACAAGGGAGGCACGTCAGCTTGTCCACGTTGGCTGCGGACAGGCGGCTGCGTTTGTCAGTAATGACGCCCCCTGCCGTCCTGAATACACGTTCAGACAAAACGCTGGCAGCCGTGCAGGCCAGCACCTCCAAGGCATAAAATGCTAATTCTGGCCACGTAGACAATTTGAAGACCCAGAAGTTGAATGGGGCCGAACCATCAGTCAGTACGTGGAGGGGTGTGCAGACGTACTGTTCAACCATGTTAGTGAAATGCTGCCTCCTGCTAACACGTTCCGTATCAGGTGGTTGTGCAGTTAGCTGTGGCGTGGAGGGAAAACTTTTCCACATTTCTGCCATGCTAACCCTGCCCTCAGAAGAGCTGGCCGTTACACTGCTGTGTGGGCGATCTCTTGCTCCTCCTCTGCCTTCGCCTTGGGCTTCCACCTGTTCCCCTGTGGCATTTGGGAATGCTCTCAGGAGCGCCTCTACCAGCGTGCGCTTGAATTTGCGCATCTTCCTATCACGCTCCAGTGAAGGAAGTAAGGTGGGCACATTGTCTTTGTACCGGGGATCCAGCAGGGTGGCAACCCAGTAGTCCGCACACGTTAAAATGTGCGCAACTCTGCTGTCGTTGCGCAGGCACTGCAGCATGTAGTCGCTCATGTGTGCCAGGCTCCCCAGAGGTAAGGACAAGCTGTCCTCTGTGGGAGGCGTATCGTCATCGTCCTCCGTATTCCCCCAGCCACGCACCAGTGATGGGCCTGAGCTGTGTCGGGTGCCACCCCGCTGTGAACCTGCTTCATCCTCATCCTCCTCCACCTCCTCCTCATCCTCCAGTAGTGGGCCCTGGCTGGCCACATTTGTACCTGGCCTCTGCTGTTGCAAAAAACCTCCCTCTGAGCCACTTCTAACAGACTGGCCTGAAAGTGCTAAAAATGACCCCTCATCCTCCTCCTCCTCCTCCTGGGCCACCTCCTCTTCCATCATCGCGCTAAGTGTTTTCTCAAGAAGACATATAAGTGGTATTGTAACGCTGATAACGGTGTCATCGCCACTGGCCATGTTGGTGGAGTACTCGAAACAGCGCAACAGGGCACACAGGTCTCGCATGGAGGCCCAATCATTGGTGGTGAAGTGGTGCTGTTCCGCAGTGCGACTGACACGTGCGTGCTGCAGCTAGAACTCCACTATGGCCTGCTGCTGCTCGCACAGTCTCTCCAGCATGTGCAAGGTGGAGTTCCACCTGGTGGGCACGTCGCATATGAGGCGGTGAGCTGGAAGGCCGAAGTTACGCTGTAGCGCAGACAGGCGAGCAGCGGCAGGATGTGAACGCTGGAAGCGCGCACAGACGGCCCTCACTTTATGCAGCAGCTCTTACATGTTGGGGTAGTTGTGAATGAACTTCTGCACCACCAAATTCAGCACATGCGCCAGGCAAGGGATGTGCGTCAAACCGGCTAGTCCCAGAGCTGCGACGAGATTTCGCCCATTATCGCACACCACCAGGCCGGGCTTGAGGCCCACCGGCAGCAACCACTGGTCGGTCTGTTGTTCAATACCCCGCCACAACTCCTGCGCGGTGTGGGGCCTGTCCCCCAAACATATGAGTTTTAGAATGGCCTGCTGACGTTTACCCTGGGCTGTGCTGAAGTTGGTGGTGAAGGTGTGTGGCTGACTGGATGAGCTGGTGGAAGCAGAGGAGGAGGAAGCCGAGTAGGAGGAGGAGGCTACAGGAGGCAAAGAATGATGCCCTGTGATCCTTGGCGGCGGAAGGACGTGCGCCAAGGAACTCTCCGCCTGGGACCCAGCTGCCACTACATTTACCCAGTGTGCAATTAGGGAGATATAGCGTCCCTGGCCGTGCTTACTGGTCCACGTATCTGTGGTTAGGTGGACCTTGCCACAGATGGCGTTGCACAGTGCACACTTGATTTTATCGGATACTTGGTTGTGCAGGGAAGGCACGGCTGTCTTGGAGAAGTAGTGGCGGCTGGGGACAACATACTGTGGGACAGCCATGGACATCAGCTGTTTGAAGCTGTCTGTGTCCACCAGCCTGAATGACAGCAATGACAGCCAGTAGTTTAGAAATGCTGGCATTCAGGCCCAGGGCTCGAGGGTGGCTAGGTGGGAATTTACGCTTTCTCTCCAAGGTTTGTGAGATGGAGAGCTGAACGCTGCCGTGTGACATGGTGGAGATGCTTGGTGACGCAGGTGGTGGTGTCGGTGGCACATCCCCTGTTTGGTGGGCGGCAGGTGCCAACATTCCTCCCGAGGCGGAGCAAGAGGCCGAGGCAGCAGCAGAAGAGGGAGCAGGGGGAGCCTGAGTGAGTTCCTTGCTTTTAAGGTGTTTACTCCACTGCAGTTCATGCTTTGCATGTAGATGCCTGGTCATGCAGGTTGTGCTACGGTTCAGAACGTTAATGCCTCGCTTCAGGATCTGATGGCACAGCGTGCAAACCACTCGGGTCTTGTCGTCAGCACATTGTTTAAAGAAGTGCCATACCAGGGAACTCCTTGAAGCTGCCTTTGGGGTGCTCGGTCCCTGGTGGCGGTGGCCAGTATCAGGTGAACTCTCTTGTCGGCGGCTGTTCTGCTTTTGCCCCCTGCTCCCTCTTTTGCTACGCTGTTGGCTCGGTCTAACCACTGCCTCTTCCTCTGAACTATGAAAGTCAGTGGCACGACCTTCATTCCATGTGGGGTCTAGGACCTCATCGTCCCCTGCATCGTCTTCCACACAGTCTTCCTCCCTGACCTCCTGTTCGGTCTGCACACTGCAGAAAGACGCAGCAGTTGGCACCTGTGTTTCGTCATCATCAGAGATGTGCGGACTCCGATGAGGTGGTATTCCCATGTCCTCATCATCAGGAAACATCAGTGGTTGTGCATCAGTGCATTCTTTGTCTTCCACCACTGGGGAAGGGCTAGGTGGATTTCCTTGTGAAACCATGCCAGCAGAGTCTTCAAACAGCATAAGAGACTGCTGCATAACTTGAGGCTCTGACAGTTTCCCTGATATGCATGGGGGTGATGTGACAGACTGATGGGCTTGGTTTTAAGGTGCCACCTGTGCGCTTTCTGCAGAAGACTGGGTGGGAGATAATGTTGTGAACATGCTGGATCCACTGTTGGCCACCCAATTGACTAGCGCCTGTACTTGCCCAGGCCTTACCATCCTTAGAACGGCATTGGGCCCCACCAAATATCGCTGTAAATTCTGGCGGGTAATGGAACCTGAGGTAGTTGGTTCACTAGGACGTGTGGCTGTGGCAGAATGGCCACGTCCTCTCCCAGCACCAGAGGGTACACTAACACCACCACGACTGTGTAAGCGGACACTATGAAATCTGGCCTGAAACTGTTTGGACACCAGATCCAGGGTATTGCTATATTGGCAGGTTAATTTAACCCCAAAACAAAATATATGTGTAAGCGGACACTATGAAATCTGGCCTGAAACTGTTTGGACACCAGATCCAGGGTATTGCTATATTGGCAGGTTAATTTCACCCCAGAAAAAAATATATGTGTAAGCGGACACTATGAAATCTGGCCTGAAACTGTTTGGACACCCCAAAATTCGGTACGAACCCGAACGATGCTCGAACTGTTCGCTCAACACTATTCTTTAATCCTGGTGCTCATTCACTCAGACTGGTCTCCTTTACTTCTGGTTCGCATTCACTCAGATTGGTCTCCTGCCCCAGTTCACCATACAGTCCCTCATCGGTCAGTAGGCTAATAGGAGTAAGTTTCCTACTATGTTTTACAAGTTGTTCATTCGTTTGTCACGATAAGGGTCTTCTCATAGCGAAATGTAATGCCTCTGGTTCTATTTTCTCCCATCTGTTCAATTTCACGGTTGGTTTAATGTTTTATTTATGTACGTGGTTCGGTTCACTAATGTCTATGCATATTCCATCAGGTCTGGCTCACATTTTAATTACTTATCGTCACTGTAATGTCATCCAGTTCATTCTTGGCTTCGGGGGCCTGATGACCACTTCAGCCTCATGGCTCCGTGGGGCCTATGACCGTTCTTCACGTTATCCGTTAGGGGTACAATATGGTTGTAAGCTGGTTAGTGTCCTAGGTTTACTGTCGGAGGGGGTCATGGTTATGCGAGTCCCCAAGTCATACTGGTGCTGCATAAGTAGTTTAGATTTAAAAAATATATATATAAATCCGCCATTAGTCTTGCATTCATGGCTACGCCATTAGAGTCTCTGGAGCATGGCATCTCCGTTTAAGTTTGACACACATGGCCTCGCCATTAGTCTCTGACGCATGGCCCCGCCATTAGAGTCTCTCACGCATGGCTCCACCATTAGTGTCTCTCACGCAGTGCTTCTCCGTTTATGTTTACACACATGGCTCTGCCATTAGAGTCTCTCACGCATGTCTCTACCATTAGAGTCTCTCGCGCATGGCTCCGTCATTAGAGTCTCTCGCGCATGTCTCCGCCATTAGAGACTCTAGCGCATGGCTCCACCATTAGTGTCTCTCACGCAGGGCTTCTCCGTTTATGTTTACACACATGGCTCGGCCATTAGAGTCTCTCACGCATGTCTCCACTATTAGAGTCTCTCGCGCATGGCTCCACCATTAGCATCTCTAGCGCATGGCTCCGCCATTAGCGTCTCTCGCGCATGGCCCCGCCATTAGCGTCTCTCGCGCATGGCCCCGCCATTAGCGTCTCTCGCGCATGGCCCCGCCATTAGCGTCTCTCGCGCATGGCCCCGCCATTAGCGTCTCTCGCGCATGGCCCCGCCATTAGCGTCTCTCGCATGGCTTCTCAGTTTATATTTTACACACATAACTCCGCCATTCGAGGTCGGCTGCGTGGTCCCGCCACAGTAGGTTCCATGTCTTTTTCTGCCTTCAGGCCCGCTTGCATGGCTCAGTCAGCTGTGGCTCGCAATACAATTCTTCTTGTGGAGGCTCACATGCGTGAATTTTGACATTAGAGCCTCACTCACATTATTGTTGTAGGTCGTTGGGTCTTCATTGTTTTCTTTTCAAGCAGTCATCCCAAGCCTTCCTTTTCGGACATCACCTTCTCCCAGGTTAGCATTTTCTCCCACTTACCCTCTCTAGGTTCTTGCTTCCCTCGCTCCCTGCTTTTACTTTTCTCTTGCCCGTCCTTGCATTATAGATCCATTCTCCCAGGAAGCTGACCCTGTGGTCTCATCATTTTTTCACGTTTCTCAAATTCCGCCTCTCCAGGGGTTGTTCAGAAAAAAAAAAAAAACTATACTATGGCATCAGTTTCGTCCGCAGGGAGTCCTGTCACCACTACAGGCGATTTACGAAGTCTATCACATTTACTGACACGATAAGTCCTAGCACGACTACAGGTGCAGCATTCGTAGTCTATCTTAAGCTTTTTCTGTCATTGCGGCAGGCTTTGTGTGTACATTATGTCTTCATTACAGGCATGCTTACTTCACCTTCAAACTCGGGCTGAGGGTGTTGGTGCCGCACCTAGTTCCTGGGTACCGGTCCATCTTCCAGTAGGAGGTACAATAATAAGGCACTATATACGTAGTCTGTCACGTCTGCGAACACGACCAGTCCTATCACTACTACAGGCGCAGCATACATAGTTTATCACGACCTTAAGCTTATTTCCTGTCACAACTGCTAGTATGGTGGGTACGTTTTCTGTCCTCATTACAGGCAACATTAGCTCGTTAATTGGAACAGCCATGTATTCGTGCTTATGGTTCCCCAGGCCTGGTGAGTCTACACATTTCACTTAATCCATTACTAGAGTTAGACGGCATCCGCCATCTTCTAACTTTTTGGGTCCTTTATAAAAAAAAAATAACAATTAAAGCGGTGGCCTGGGGAATAAGTATAGGTGAAGTATTTTGCTAACCGTAACAGTTGGTGTCCGAGCAGGGCCCTTGCTGGACTTCATGGTTGGACTTCATTTAGGCCTTCCATCAGATTCACCATTGTTGTTTCAGTCTGCAGCTCTCAGGATTCAGACCTTCTCGTAATATGTTCATATGTTGGTCAACATAGGAGTAAATCGTTTCTGATTTCCGACCACTCTTTCAAAAGCATCAACATTAGCTACCTCCAAGAACGACGTGCCGGCGCACGTGACAAAGAGGTAAGGTACATAGAAGTCTCTGTGATATGTACGGTATATTCCGCACCTCCATCGTGTAGTGTCTTTGCTTTTAAAGCGGGTGTCGTAATAGTATGTATATGTTTTGCTCTAAACTAAGGTCTGCTCTCTTTGGCCCCTTGGGCTGCCCTACCGCAGCAGTTATGGCATAATTCTACTGCTTGTTGTAGATAGGGTTAGATAGGTTAGGTACACCTTTCTGATAGCCGATCCGACCACAAATGTTATTTTAAATTACATATATAGGAAAAAAGAGAGGCAGCACTGACAAAAATATTGAAATAAATGGGTGCAAGCTCAAAAAGGGTGAAGCATACCCTAATGAATGCACAAGGAAAAAGAGCAGCACTCTGAGATTAAAAGTAAAAATCGTGGCTTTATTCACCCGTGGTGCAGCAACGTTTCAGCTCAATCCCTGCGCTCTTTCTCAAGCAATGTGAACAGGACTCAAACAAACATTATGTAGCCAAAGTGCAATTACATCATGATGTCACATGATCACAACAATTGATACCAAGTGTGTGTAATAAACAAAGTGAAAAGCAACAAATCACATCATTATTATGTGCATTACATAGTTTGAATAAAGTGCAAATGCATTCAAACATACTGTGTACCTTGTGTACCTCACTTTTAAAATTAAGGTGAGCCCAGCATGCATGTGGAACCTACACTCCCTGAATTTATGGTAGCTCTCATGGCACATAACAGGTAGAATTTAGTGTTAGGTTCCCGTCTTACAGAGATCGCTTTGACGTGTGGCAGACGGGCTCAAACAATTTTATACAAAATGTATTTGCCAATCATCTCTAATTGACAAAATAAGTGTAGCTTTAGCATTAGAATACTGTTTTGTGGATTATTTGGTTTGCAGAGTGCTGTTGCATTGTATTTTGTATTGGGTTTTCAGCCATAGCAACGTGCGCCTGCACTTTGGGATGTGCTGAATGACCCCCTTTTCTTTGCAGTCTAAACCTAAGCACCACCTGCATGTTCCGCATCTAACCGCAAAGTACTGGCTGCAGTGGAGTATACGCTTCAGGAACCATGGAAGATTGGAGTGTCCTCCTGGTCCCTCCTCTGCTGTGGTCTTGGCATCTTTCTCCCCTCTGGAGTGACTGTGGACCTGCCACCCCAAAAACAGAGGATATGGCAGAAACACCACCACCACTGTCACAGTCACTGAGCATCTCCACACTGTCCCACGGAAGTGTTCAGCTTTCCATCCCCCAATGCTGGCATTTCAAAATTGCTGGCCTTTGAAGTGCTGCCATTCTGTCTGGTGGAGACTGACAGTTTTAAAAATTTCATAATAGCAGCTGTCCCACGGTATATGATTCCCAGCTGCCACTACTTTTCCAGGTGGGATATCCCTGCCCTGCATGAACAAGTAGGTAACAGTATAGTTGGCACTCAGTCCCAATGCATGCTGCCGCGGGAAGGAAAGGGTCCCACAACGTGATATTAGAAATTCCCAGCGGATGCTTGAAGTCGTTAATTCATACGCTCTGTATTGTTACATGAACATATCAAATAAAGAAGAAAGCATGCGTTTCAGCCCATCCAGCCTTCATCAGCTAATGTAATGTATGACTTTACAATCTTAAATACCATTCCCCTATCAC
Organism: Bufotes viridis; assembly: GCA_033119425.1. NCBI lineage: Eukaryota > Metazoa > Chordata > Amphibia > Anura > Bufonidae > Bufotes > Bufotes viridis. Next base: position 587,721,027 of record CM065589.1, on the reverse strand, counting down.
GTGTGCTGACCTCAGATGATTGCCAGCTGCCACTACTTTTCCAGGTGGGATATCCCTGCATGAACAAGTAGTGGAATAAAATAATATGTGTGCTACGCAACGCCAACAGTGTCAAGCTCCACATAACCACCGACACATAGACCAGTAAGTACGGGCAGGGACGTTATATTTCTCTAACTGCTCACTGGGTAAATGTAGTGGCAGCTGGATCTGAGCCGGACAGTGGTTTGGCACATATTCTAACACACAGCCTTCCTGCTGCCTGAAGCAAAAACAGCACTTCCCCATGACAAATTATTGACTTATGAAAAAAGATAGCCATCCCAATAATAGTTAAATTACACAGCTTATTCACCCCAATTTGAGAATCAAGGTTCAATGGAATTGCTTATCTATTAAACAAGGTTGACACTATTCAATTAGATACCTCAGTGCCCTACACAGGGATTGATGCAAAGTGGCCTGTCTCCTATGGATCTCATAAGCTTCACATTACAGAGAACAAAGGTTAAGGGATCCAGCTCACCTGCTCATGTATGCAATCATTCAGCGTCCCATTAGGCAGTGCACGGACTTCAGGGATAAGACCCCAGTTGAATCCAAAGTAAGAAGACAAATCCAGCACTTTCAAATTATTTTCAATTTTTATGGTTTCTTTATTGATTACGGTACAAAAGTTCATACGTGTAACAGGAAAAGTCTCCTTCTGTGGATCTGCACTTGGTCTACGCGTTTCGAGCACACCTGCTCTTAATCATGACTCCATGTTGGACATTGACTCGCTCAGTTTTAAAGATACCTGAAATCCAAGCTCCTTGGAGGAGGAGGAAAAGGGCTCAGGTGTATGATAATCTATACTAATAAGCTTAGTCACGGACCAACATGGAAACTGCATAAGTTACAAATATGTGCTACCCATGTGATGCAAAAAAACAACATATAAAAGGTTATATAGCATATTAAAAACAGTCTTTTAAACAATTCTTTGCAAGAATAAAAATAAAAAGTGGTTTGCAAAAAATCGCATCATGTGAACACACATTTAGCAATTGTCGAAAACGGCTAAGCATAATGTTAGGAGAAAGTGTGGAAAGGTTGAGGGGGGAGTACCTCTAATAAAAGTACATCAATTCTTTTTAATAATTCATTTCATTTGGATATCGTGTTTTTAAACGGAAAGTCCAATATGCTTCCCTTTGTCGAACTTTTCTTGCCATAGTCCCTGCTCTTAGTGAAGTTTTAACTCTTTCTATGCCGAAGTCCTGAAACATGTTCGCACTTCTATTGTGTCCGACATTGAAGTGTTTTGCTGCTCCCGATACATTTAAACTAGATGTATTGGTGACATTATTCCGATGCTCTAAAATTCTATTTTTTAGCTTCCTAGTAGTACTTCCCAGATATAATAGATCACATTGTACGCATTTATTGACATAGACCACGTTCGTGCTATTGCAAAATAATATAAGATTTAATGGCAAAGCTGGAACTGTGGTCTGTAACTTGGAAAGTTTCAGTTGGGGTTACATATTTACATGTTTTGTATGGATGTCCTCCTCAGCGGACAAAACCCACATGGTTCATTTGAACTAAAGAGAGACGGAGACAAGACAGCGGCAAATGTGCGAGACGATTTCTGCTCGACTTCAGAAGAGACAGATGGGATATGATAGAAACTTTTAAATACATAAAGGGAATCAACACGGTAAAAGAGGAGAGAATATTTAAAAGATGAAAAACTGCTACAAGAGGACATAGTTTTAAATTAGAGGGGCAAAGGTTTAAAAGTAACATCAGGAAGTATTACTTTACGGAGAGAGTAGTGGATGCATGGAATAGCCTTCCTGCAGAAATGGTAGCTGCAAATACAGTGAAGGAGTTTAAGCATGCATGGGATAGGCATAAGGCCATCCTTCATATAAGAGCGGGCCAGAGGCTATTCATAGTATTCAGCATATTGGGCAGACTAGATGGGCCAAATGGTTCTTATCTGCCGACACATTCTATGTTTCTATGTTATCCCTTGTGGATGATCTCACGAGAGAAAGCGACTGCATTAAAAAATATATAGTCGACAATTTGACAGGATCAAACAAATCATCATGCATGGTATTTCTGCTCTGTATGAAAATGAACAAATTCATGATCTGTTGAGGGGTGGATTCCGAATAGTATTAAAATAAATTAATACATTTTTATTTGTAATTATATTTAAAATATTGAGGATTAGTCAACTGACAATGTATATATATGTCCAGGCTACTAAGCCAGTGATGTGTGGAGCGGGAATTATTTATAGCCTTACACACACACCATTAGCTTAGAAAATCACCATATGTCTCATCACATATGTGCAGTGATGAGGACATGCAGATATTGGCCTTAGCTCAAAGCGAGATTAGGTAAACGTTTACCCTGTCTCTCTTTGGAGAGTATAATTTAGGAGGTTGGTACCAATTTTAGTGTATATAGTTCAGTAAACGGTGTTAGGACCAGTGGCTACTGCTGTCTTGATGAAGGTGATAGCCCGTTGCTTACAACATACCAGCAAACAGGAATCACAGACTTCAGATAGCAACGCACACTTGCGCTCTAGACCAAACCCAGTAATATACCAAATATGCACCTAACCTGCCCGGTGATGGGTGACCACCTTGCTCGCTATGTTGACAGGCAGAGTTACCCTGGGAAGAGCGCACGCTTGCGCATAATTACGTTAGGGGAATCTAGGTTGTGGCTAAGTCCTTTTGTTGAATCCCAATGTGGTATATCACAGGGAACTCCCAGGTACTGTCCGTCATATTACTAAAACGATTGTCTCTAATCGCCATTCGTAGAAGAAGGAAAAGAGGAAAACATTGTACCTGCATTAACAAAGGACGTAGCGATGGGCACACACATCAATTTATCGTATCAATAGGATCGGAGGAAGCAGGGGCAAACAATAACAAAGTGAATGCCTGAGCATATATTTAATGACAGGCTCATTTCATAACAATAGCATTAGCTCTGTGTATGTGCTGGGATATGCCGCTTGTGTACATTTATATTCGAGTGATGGCTAAGTAACGCCAATTAGATTCTACCCATTGTGTATATTGGGGTATACATCTTACACCTAACTTTTAATGTGAGCCCAAAATTTGATACTGGCTCCATACACATTGAGCTTCCCAGTCATGTATCTCCACCTCTCATCCTTTGCTACAATGGATGTATGCCTTGTTAATGCAGAGTTTGATATCACGGAAGGTATCATGCACAGTAGAACATAACTCCAGAGGGCAAGAAAATCTCATCCCTTTATCCAATAAACGGGGCAAAAGGCAGAGATTCATTTAGTCCTTGTGGATATACCGTTTGTAAATTAAAAATCCACATGGTTTCTTTCCGCAGTAGGGGTATATCAATATCACCTCCTGGAGCGGATCTATGAAAATGCTCATATCCCTTGTACTCTGATCACTTTAGGATCGCCTGAATGCTTCTCACACACATGGCGGGCGACAGAGGTGTCTCTCTGATTTCTAATGTCCGAGATATGCTCGCCAATTCTCCTCCGAAGTTCACGCTTGGTTTTTCCTACATACTGTAGGCCACACTGGCATGTAATCAGGTATATTACCCCCGTCGTGGTGCATCTGATCATGGATTTAATAGCGTATCTTTTACCAGTGGCACTGCTCAAAAAATGTGCTCCTTTGGTGATGTTGTTACAACAGATACATGACCCACAAGGAAACGTGCCTCTCAACTTATTGGAGAGCCAGGTTTCTGCTGATGGTCGAGTGTACAGACTATGTACAAGACGATCACGAATATTGGAACTCCGACGATACGTTACCAGTGGACGTTCCGATATTGACTCACCCATATGGGGGTCAGACCAGAGAATTGGCCAATGTCGTTTTCAAATTTCCTGCACGCTCATGTGAGCTTTATCAAAGGTGGCTATTATTCCTGGGACTGCCATTGCTTCAGATTTTGGTTTGGGAACAAGTAATTGACAACGGGCAACACATATTACATGGTGGAAAGCTGATTTTAGGGTTTCTTGCAGATATCCCCGATGCAAAAACCGGGTCTTGAGTTCAGAGGCCGCAGGCCTTAATTCCTCATATTTGAGCAGTTCCTCATGGCCCTGAGGTATTGTCCTTTCGGGATACCCTTTTTCAGAGCCAGGGGGTGACCGCTCTGCAAATGTAACAGACTATTGGTAGCTGTTTCTTTTATTAATAGTCTGGTGGCAATTTTTATGTCTTTCTTAATCGTGATCATCAGATTAAGGAAGGTGATTTCTTTTGCATGTATCTCGGATGTGAAGAGCAGGCCCAGGTCATTCTTGTTTAGTGTGGCGACAAATTGGGAAAATTCATCGTCACCGCCTGTTCTGTTTCACTATCTTGAATTGTGTATTGGTATGCTCCTTTCTTCTCCTCCCCCCTCTGTTTCTGCTTCTAGTTGGTTCAGTCTAGCCACTTCCTGTTTACCCTGTCATGCATTGCTGTTTTGTGTGCTCTATTCTGAGGAGATTCTGAGGAGAATCTGAGGTGAATCTGTGTATCTCATGTTCTTATCAAGGAGAATATTAGTGGCATAATTCTTTTACCATCTGGATTCCCTGCATATCTTGTAATACAATCTCCAGATTAAATGACTACTTGATTAACTCCTTGGTGTCTGATGCGTAAGCTGTAAGTGGAGGATGTCTGATTCAACAAGTCACCTCACAGATGCGTAATTGTATAAAGCTGACATTTCGAAACGCCACAGTAAAAGAATTGTCTTAGTACTCTCCTTCTCCCTCTAAGAAAAGAATATTCTCCTCCTCCAAGTAATAAGCAATCATCATTTGTCTCCGTTATGCTACAGTAGTATGAGTAATATCTTATACTGCTCAGTACTGCATTCACTTGGATCGCAGAAGCTTCTAGCAATTCCAGTTTCATACAGGCTTTTCTGAGGTAAATATTGTCTGCCTGCTGTGGGCTATTAAAAGACTGAACCACCACTAGAGGTCGCTGTTGTGTTACAGATGAAAATGCAGGACACAGCTAGAAGGATTTCTAAACCCTCATTAAAAATGAAACAGGCCCTCTTAACCAACAAAATTGAGATATGTGATAATTTGTTCAGTTTGTGGGAAAAGACTGAACAATGTATGGATGCAGCACATGGATCAGGCTATAATGAAGATCAATTAAAGGCCATGTGTACAAAATTGAATAAGACCTATGATAGTTATAATAGACTGTCTGAAAAATATTCTTCTCTGTTATCAAGTCTCAACTCAGAGGAATTCATCCTAGAATTAAAGACCCACACTGCACTTAATGATGAAAGATATAGCAGATTTATGGCAGTCAAGTCAATGCTAGAGGACAAGATATCACAACAATATGAAACTGCGTCCCGCCATTCTAACCTTTCAAGGCACTCCAAGGCTTCATCCCGTTCCTCGAAATCTATTGATCAGTCCTCATCGTTAAGGTCTCGCTCACAGCACTGTTCGCTGAGTACCTCATTGGTGTTGGCACGCGCAAAAGCGGAAGCAGCAAAGGTACAAGCTCACTGCATTAGAAAGGAAGCAGCCATTAAGGCACAAGTCGCAGAGAATCAAGCAGCTATACGGGCTCAGGCGCAATCGACCAAAGCCAAGGCCGAAGCTGAGTTGTAGGTCCTTCAGAAGGAAAGGGAAGAAGCAGCAGCCATGGCTGAACTCAGAGTTCTTGAAGAAGCTGCTGAAGAAGAAGAAGCTTATCATCCTATGTCCAAGATATCTAATGACTCAGAAGGCCATACCCTGCAATTCGTCCTAGACCAAAGCAAAGTCAATGCATTTGCACCAGAAGATTTGGGCTCTGAACGCCAGCCTGCTGAACTCATGCGGATGGAAAAAGAGGCAGCTGATAACCATACAGTTGACCCCAGTCCAGTGGACATTTCTCTTTCTTTAAAACCTCTGGCTAGAGATGGCCCGAACTATCCGCCGGCGAACAGTTCCCGGCGAACATAGCTTGTTCGCGTTCGCCTCTGCCGGGCGAACATATGCGATGTTCGGTCCGCCCCCTATACATCATCATTGAGCAAACTTTGACCCTGTACCTCACAGTCAGCAGACACATTCCAGCCAATCAGCAGCATACCCTCCCTCTCAGACCCTCCCACCTCCTGCACAGCATCCATTTTAGATTCATTCTGAAGCTGCAGTCTTAGTGAGAGGAGGGAGAGTGTAATTGCTGCTGATTTAATTGGGAAATCGATAGCTAGGCTAGTGAATTCAGTGTCCACTCCAGTCCTGAAAGACTCATCTGATCTCTGCTGTAAGGACAGCGTCCTGACAGCACCCCAAAAGCCCTTTTAGGGCTGCAACATTAGTCTGCTTTTTTTTCTTTATATACATATTGCAGTTGCCTGGCCTGCCTGTGTGTGAGGAGCTGCAGGCCCACAGACTGTAGTGTGCCCACTGCCAGTGCCCACCCCTGTCATCCCGTGTGGCACAGGACTTTGCATCAAAAAAAGGCATTTAATTTTTACACTTTAATCTAAGGTTAGTTGCCTGCCAGTGTGTGTCAGGCTGACTTCCACTGACTGTAGTGTGCCCACTGCCAGTGCCCACCACTCATACCGGCTGGCACAGGACTTTGCATAAAAAAGGCATTTAATTTTTACACTTTAGTGTAATTTCAGCTGCTTGCCTGACAGGCAGAGGCAGGCCACCCCGCAGGGGCCGTCGTGGTCGTGGTGCTGTGATTTCCACTGTCCCTGGAATAATGCCCAGTTTTCAGAGGCCACGTACCCTGAACCCGAAAAATTCAGAGGACGTAGTTGACTGGCTTAGACAGGACACCCAATCTTCAACAGCTTCCGCTAAGAACCTTGACGCACCATCCTCCTCCAGCTCAGCTTCGGTCACCTGCTCTCAAGTTACCACGCACCCGCCCGTCGCCACCACCACCACTACCACCACAGCCACCACAGCCGCTTCACTTGATCCGTCAGAGGAGTTATTTACACATCAGTTGGATGCAATTAGTGATGCGCAACCATTATTGCCAGATGATGTAGATTACAGGGATATGTCTCAGTCAGGCAGGATTACACACATGGACGTACAGTGTGATGATGATGATGATGATGTTGTACCCGCTGCTGCTTCCTTTGCTGAGGTGTCAGATACAAGTGAAGCGGTTGATGATGACTATGTGTCCACGGATGCCACGTGGGTGCCTGCTCGAAGAGAAGAAGAGGGGTAAAGTTCTGAAGGGGAGACAGAGAGAATGAGGAGACGAGTTGGAAGCAGGGGGAGGTCGTCGCCAGGAGTTAGTGGCACAGTCAGACAGCATGTATTGGCACCTGGGGTCAGCCAGACAGCACGCCAGTCAACGCATGCTGTTGCCACCACTAGAATGCCGTCATTGCAAAGCTCAGCAGTGTGGCATTTTTTTTGTGTGTCTGCCTCTGAAAAAAGCAATGCCATTTGCAACCTGTGCCAAAAGAAACTGAGTCGTGGGAAGTCCAACACCCACCTTGGTACAACTGCTTTGCGAAGGCACATGATCTCACATCACAAACGCCTATGGGATCAACACATGAGTACAAGCAGCACACAAACTCAAAGGCACCATGCTCCTCCTGGTCCAGCATCTTCAGCCACGTCAACCACTGCTGTCCTCCCTGCCCCCTCTCAACCACCCGCCACTCCATCTCTCACCTTCAGCAGTTCCTGCTCATCTGCCCACAGTCAGGTGTCTGTCAAGGACATGTTTGAGCATAAGAAGCCAATGTCACAAAGTCACCCCTTGCCCGGCGACTGACAGCTGGCTTGACGGAACTCTTAGCCCGCCAGCTTTTACCATACCAGCTGGTAGAGTCTGAGGCCTTCAAAAATTTGTCGCTATTGGGACACCACAGTGGAAGGTACCCGGACGAATTTTTTTTTCAAAAAGGCAATCCCAAACCTCTACCATGTCATTGAAAAGGAAGTCATGGCATCTCTGGCATACAGTGTTGGGGCAAGGGTCCATCTGACCACTGATACCTGGTCTGCAAAGCACGGTCAGGGCAGGTATATCACGTATACTGCGCATTGGGTCAACCTGCTGACGGCTGACAAGCATGGAATGCGTGGCTCCGCAGCGGAGTTGGTGACACCACCACGACTTGCAGGCAGACCTACTGCCACCTCCTCTACTCCTACTCCATCCTCTTCAATATCCTCCTCGGCTGAGTCCTCTTCTGCTGCGGCGTCTGGCTGCACATCAACTGATTCCCCCAGCTCCCCAGGGGCTATTCCACATCCCGGATACGACAGTGTCACGCTATCTTGGGGTTGACTTGCCTGAAAGCAGAGAGCCACACAGGACCAGCACTCCTGTCCGCCCTGAACGCACAGGTGGATCAGTGGCTGACCCCGCACCAACTGGAGATCGGCAAAGTGGTGTGTGACAATGGAAGCAATCTGTTGGCGGCATTAAATTTGGGCAAGTTGTCACATGTGCCGTGCATGGCACATGTGTTGAATCTCATCGTACAACGTTTTGTGTCTAAGTACCCAGGCTTACAGGACGTCCTCAAGCAGGCCAGGAAGGTGTGTGGCCATTTCAGGCGTTCCTACATGGCCATGGCGCACTTTTCCGATATTCAGCGGCGAAACAACATGCCAGTGAGGCGCTTGATATGCGACAGCCCGACACTTTGGAATTCAACACTCCTAATGTTCGACCGCCTGCTCCAACAAGAAAAAGCCGTCAACGAGTATTTGTATGACCGGGGTGCTAGGACAGCCTCTGCGGAGCTGGGAATCTTTTGCCACGTTACTGGACACTCATGCGCAATGCCTGTAGGCTCATGCGTCCTTTTGAGGAGGTGACAAACCTAGTCAGTCGCACCGAAGGCACCATCAGCGACCTCATCCCATTTGTTTTCTTCCTGGAGCGTGCCCTGCGAAGAGTTCTGGATCAGGCTGTAGATGAGCGTGAAGAGGAAGAGTTGTGGTCACCATCACCACCAGAAACAGCCTTGTCATCATCGCTTGCCGGACCTGCAGCAACGCTGGAGGAGGAGTATGAGGAAGAGGAGTCAGAGGAGGAATGTGGCGGCTTTGAGGAGGAGGAAGACCAACCACAGCAGGCACCCCAGGGTGCTCGTTGTTGTCCCCTATCTGGGACCCATGGTGTTGTACGTGGCTGGGGGAAGAACAGACCGTCAATGACATCAGTGAGGACGAGGAACGGGAAATGAGTAGCTCTGCATCCAACCTTGTTCAAATGGGGTCTTTCATGCTGTCATGTCTGTTGAGGGACCCACGTATAAAAAGGATAAAGGAGAACGATCTGTACTGGGTGGCCACGCTACTAGACCCCCAGTATAAGCAGAAAGTGGCAGAAATGTTACCAAATTACCGAAAGTCGGAAAGGATGCAGCAGTTCAAAACCAAACTAAAAAATATGCTTTACACAGCTTATAAGGGGGATGTCACAGCACAACGGGAATCTAACAGGGGAAGAGGTGAGTGTAATCCTCCACCTACCACGGCGGCAAGGGCTGGACGATTTACAGATGTGTTGTTAATGGAGGACATGCGGAGCTTTTTCAGTCCTACTCATCGCCACAGCCCTTTGGGATCCAGCCTTAGAGAACGACTCGACCGACAGGTAGCAGACTACCTCGCCTTAACAGCAGATATCGACACTCTGAGGAGCAATGAACCCCTTCACTACTGGGTGTGCAGGCTTGACCTGTGGCCTGAGCTATCCCAGTTCGCGATAGAACTTCTGGCCTGCCCTGCTTCAAGTGTCCTGTCAGAAAGGACCTTCAGTGCAGCAGGAGGCATTGTCACTGACAAGAGAAGTCGCCTCGGTCAAAAAAGTGTTGATTACCTCACCTTCATAAAGATGAATGAGGCATGGATCCCGAAGGGACTGACAGTGGGGGATACGTTTGACTAACAAAAGGCCTGATTACATGCCTTGGCCTCAAAATGGTCCCCACGCTGCTGTATTTAATGTCTGCATACCGGATGACTTTCGTGAATTCTCCACCACCAACTAGGGTTCAAGCCGCAATGTTTTAGTCACTTTTCTGCCTGGAAAACATAAATTTTTCCGGCCGCTGCTACAATAGCGGCTGCAACAGTGCCATTATTTTTCAGGCATGTGTACATGCCTAATTTTTTCTGTCCTATGGTGCAGCACTGTGGCTGCAAAAACAAACCAAAAAAAAAGGCACATACAAGTGTCAATTCCCCTTCGTGATCGTTACCTTGTTGTGGTGAAGGGGCTTGGGTATCACAATGAAGCAATCATCATCACCTCTATAAGTGTGTTGGCAATGTTGCCACACCCCAGATGATAAGGCCGTTGCTTCATTATGGTCAGACCAAAAGCGATCGGACGGCTGGATAATATTTCATAGAAAAAACATTAATTTACCTTTTTTTTTTATATGTTGTATGGGTTTTTAATACATAAAATAAAAAATCATAATAAAGTCTCTTAATAGTTTATTAGAAATGATGCAGGCAATTAAAAAAATCCCCATCAATTCCAATACAAAGCAAGTACAGACCTCAGAACTAAATTATTTCATGATGTCGTAATGGTTCGCTAATTCGACAATGGTTAATCAATTCGACCGGATAGGGTCCGTAACAGGGATTAAACTGATAGTAATAGTACTAGTTAAGACACCACTCATATAGGGTGTCACAGCACATTGCTCTGTGCACGCGCAGTGCCCCAATTTGGGAGTAAGAGGACCGACCAAGCTGCTTTTTCCATCTCCCGGTTCCTGAAATCAATTCAGTTTAGTGTATGAGAGTTTGGTCTGTCACTGTGAAGGCAGTCGAAGGTACCCGGCCTAAATTTTTTTTCACAAAAGGCAATCCCTGATATGGGACGTAACAGGGATTAAACTGATGAGAATAATACTACAGAAAATACCACTCATATCGGGTGTGACAGTAAATTGCACGGCGCAGACGCAGTGACCGTGGTTTAAAACAGAGTGGAGGGAGCCAGCGTTTTTTTAACCATCTCCCCGTTCGAAAAATCTATTCGATAAATGGCCCCCAGATTGGGGACGTTAGAGGGATTAAACTGATGAGAATAGTACTACAGAAAATACCACTCATATCGGGTGTGACAGTAAATTGCACGGCGCAGACGCAGTCACCGTGGATAAAAACAAAGGGGAGGGAGCCAGCGTTTTTTTAACCATCTCCCCGTTCGAAAAATCAATTCAATTGACCTTTCGGGGACCCTTGGTGTTGTACGTGGCTGGGTGGAGGAAGAAACCTTCAATGACATCACCGGGACGTGGCTAGCTTGGTATCCAACCTTGTGCAAATGGGGAGTTTGCAGTTGTGCAAATGAACTGTTTGCGGTGCATTAAAAGAGGAGTTTGGTCTGTCAATGTCTGTGAAGCGGGCGTAACCCTTACACTACCTGATCGATACAACATCATACCTGATCGTATACACACACTGGATGTTTTAAAGCACATTATTCCAAACAATTTAGGAATCTTAGTTGATTTATGTCCTTTATGGATTAAAACCCGACTCTGCGTCCACTACGTAATTTTCCATGGGAGTTTTGCCATAGATCCCCCTCCGGCATGCCACAGTCCAGGTGTTAGACCCCTTGAAACAACTTTCTCATCACTATTGTGGCCAGAAAGAGTCCCTGTGGGTTTTAAAATTCGCCTGTCTATTGAAGTCTATGGCGGTTCGCCCGGTTCGCGAACATTTGCGGAAGTTCGCGTTCGCTGTTCGCGAACTGAAAATTTTATGTTCGCGACATCACTACCTCTGGCACCTTACACAGTATTTCAGGCGCCATTAGAGACCAAGCCGCTTCAAGCTCATCAAATCACATTAAAACCTCCTGAGACTAGTTACATAGCAACCAAGACGCTGGCACCAAGATTACCAGATGTGAAGCCTTCATTTACGCTCAACCCAGCTGCCACTCCATTCCATCTTCCAACCCCCAAACATAGGGTATCAGATGGTGCCAACAACACCAGTGAGGGAGAAGTTCCCATCGCCATGATGCAGGAAAGAAATCAGAAATCGCTAAGTACCTCACTCTCAGGGACCTCATCAGTACTAGCCTTACGAACTTTGATGATCGCCCAGAGAACTATAGAAGTTGGAAGGCCACCTTCAAGACAACAGTTCAAACCCTTGGTGTACCACCTATGCAAGAACTTGATTTACTAATTAGATGGCTAGGTCTATGGTCGTCAAACTGTGTTAAGAGACTCAAAACCGTTCATATCTACGAACCAGTCAAAGGCCTTCGTCTCGCATGGGAAAGATAAGAGCAGACATATGGCGGCTCGGAAGTAGTTGAACGTGCCTTATTTAAACGACTATACGACTTTACTGGATTATCCAATACAGTCTGCCAAGGGTTCCAGGAATTAAGCGATCTTCTTCTTGAGTTTGAAATCGTCAAGGGAGACCCGCAGCTACCAGGTGTCAGCTTTCTTGATACCTCCCATGGTGTGGGCCTGATCGTGGAGAAATTACCCCTCAATATTCAAGACCAATGGGCAACAACAGGTTCAAAATACAAGGAGCAACATCTTGTTCCCTTTCCACCATTTGCATTCTTCTGTAAGTTCATCAAGGACTTAGCTAGAGCTAAAAACGATCCGAGCTTCAACACCTTGGGAACCAACATCTTTGGCTCTACTAAACAGAGACACAAGACTTTTAGTCCCAGACAGGGGGGCTCTAAAGGTCTAATTTCAGTAAAAAAGACAGGGGTTGTGCCCACTACTAACAATGGAAATGAAAGCCCCAAGGAACCCGATCATCCTTGCCCTATCCATGATAAACCACATCCTTTAAGGAAATGCCGTGTCTTCATAGCAAAGTCCTTTGAGGAACGTAAGGAGTTCCTAAGGAGTCATAATATCTGCTTCAGATGCTGTGCATCCACTGAGCACTTCCCCAGAGACTGTAAGGTTCCAGTCAAGTGTTCTGAATGTAATAGTGTTCTACACATGTCTGCTGTTCACCCGGGACCAATCAGGCGGAACCTAGAACCAGTTAACTGGCACAAGCCCCATTCCGATTAAGACGGGTAGAGTCATGGCGGGGAGAGTGCCGACCGACCAACCACAACCGTCACGCCCAGATGCACAAAGGTATGTGGAGAAGAACTTGTGTGCGGTAAGTCTTGTTCTAAGATTTGCCTCGTGGATGTGTTTCCTACTGCACAACCAGAGAAAACCATAAGAATGTATGCTATTCTAGGTGACCAAAGTAATCATTCCCTAGCTAGCCCTAAGTTTTTTGATCTGTTCAGGATAGAGGGAGAGACTACACCCTACACCCTAGGAACATGCTCCGTTCTTGTGACAACCTCAGGAAGAAGAGCTAATGGTTTCACCTTAAAGCCCATCAAAGGACATAAGAAACTCTCTCTTCCAACCCTTAATGAGTGTGACAAATTGTCGGACACAAGGGATGAGATTCCCACACCTGAAGCCGCACAGCATCACCCTCATCTCAGGAACATAGCCAGAGAGATTCCTCCCCTTGACAACCATGCCGAGATCTTACTCTTGCTAGGTAGAGACATTCTTGAGGCTCATAAGGTCCTTGAACTTCGCAATGGCCCTTTCAATGCTCCATATGCCCAGAAACTTACAGTGGGTTGGATCATCGTGGGGGATGTATTAGTTCAAGGAGGAAGGCATTGTGACATTGGCAGTGTTCGCCTCTCTGCAGTAAGAACACCTCCACCACCCTACAGCCACTTTCGTGGGGTATAGAGCTGCAGAGGGCCTCAACATCCAGACTGGCTATTCGCACCCCCTCGTCACAGTGAATCCCATCAAGTCTTCGCAGCACATCCATAGTGTCTCGGGCAGGCATAAGACGGAAGGCCAGCCACAAAGGGTCGTAATTAGTGTTGAGCGAACAGTTCGAGAATAGTTCGGGTTCGTACCGAATTTTGGGGTGTCCGTGACACGGACCCGAACCCGGACATTTTCAAAAAAGTTCGGGTTCGGGTCCGGTGTTCGTCGATTTCTTCCCGCTTTCTGAAGGGCTGCACAGCAGCCAATCAGTTAGCATTTTACTTCTTGCCCTAAGAGCCCATCACAGCCATGCCTACTAATGGCATGGCTGTGATTGACCAAGTGCAGCATGTGACCCAGCCTCTATTTAAGCTGGAGTCACGTAGCGCCGCACGTCACACTGCTCTGATTAGTGTAGGGAGAGGACGCAGCTTCTATCAGGGTGAGATTAGGCAGGTTAAAGTCAGCAACAGCACCTAATGAACGGATCAATTTACAGCTGAGAATCATTGAACTTCTGCTAGTTACTTGCTCGCTGGTTTTTAGGCTGCACAGAGCGTTTTTCTGTCACTTATTTTCTGGGTTGATCGGTGGCCATTTTGTGACTTGTGGTGCGCCAGAAGAAGCTGCCACCAAGTCCATCAATCCATCAATACTAGTTTTTTTTTTTTTGCTATATCCTACATCAGGGGCTTGGCTGTGCTAATTGTCACCCCTAGAAACTCAGGAAAGAAATTTCTATATTTTATTAAGGGGTTAAATACAATTGCCCAAATACCAATCCCCTAAATCTGGTGTTTCAGCTTTGGCTAGACAAGTATAATACTGTCTGCTGTCTGGCAAAGGATAGATTATTTTCTGGGGTTAAATTCAATTGCCAAAATAGCAATACCATAAATCAGTGGTTTCAGCTGTGGCTGGCAAAATATAATAGTGTCCGAGGTAACGCACACACGTACAGACGCATGTACACGATTCTTGAATAGTTGTATTATCGCGATAATAAAACTAACAGTGTAAAGTTGACTGTATTGCTCTAAGTTATATTCGCATGCGAATGTAACTTCTATTACAGCACACCAATACTAAAACTGACTAAGAGACAGCTTTAAGTTCTATTCGAACGCGATTGCAACTTTGGAACTTAAAGTGGTGTACGATTTTAAAAGTTGAGTACTAAAAAGTTGGAATCGCAATGCGATTCTTATGTATTTGCTTAATCGCATTGCGATTACAACTTTGAGCTACCGATCACCATGGGAACGCCTCCTCCAGTAGAATGTACTGTCGGATGTGAGAATTAAGTTGAAATCGCAATGCGATTATTATATATCTGCTTAATCGCATTGCCGTTTCAACTTAGCTTTGCTAAATAATTCCATCCATATTCGTTAACTTACTGACTCAGGTTACACGTGATCCTAACACCGTTTACTGAACTATATACACTAAAATTGGTACCAACCTCTTAAATTATACTCTCCAAAGAGAGACAGGGTAAACGTTGATCTAATCTCGCTTTGAGCTAAGGCCAATATCTGCATGTCCTCATCACTGCACATATATAATGAGACATATGGTGATTTTCTAAGCTAATGGTGTGTGTGTAAGGCTATAAATAATTCCTGCTCCACACATCACTGGCTTAGTAGCCTGGACATATATATACATTGTCAGTTGACTAATCCTCAATATTTTAAATATAAGTACAAATAAAAATGTATTAATTTATTTTAATACGTCTTTCAGGCTGTGAGATACTATTTATGTAGCGAGACGTACACACGCATATCCTATTCTTTGAGTGACACGTGGAATCCGAATAGTACCAACAAAGTCGCCCACACTTGCCGCTGTCTTGTCATCGTCTTTCTTTAGTTCAAATGTAGTGGGCAATAGCCGCACATGGTTGAACCATGTGGGTTTTGTCCGCTGAGGAGGACATCCATACAAAACATGTAAATATGTAACCCCAACTAAAACTTTCCAAGACACAGACCACAGTTCCAGCTTTGCCATTAAATCATACAGTATATTAATTGCAATAGCACGAACGTGGCTTATGTCATTAAATGCATACAATGTGATCTATTATATCTGGGAAGTACTACTAGGAAGCTAAAAATTTTACTACTAGGAAGCTAAAAGAATTTTAGTGCATCGGAATTATGTCACCAATACATCTAGTTTAAATGTATCGGGAACAGCAATACACTTCATTGTCGAACACAATAGAAGTGTGAACATGTTTCAGGCCTTCGGCATAGAAAGAGTTAAAGCTTCACTAAGAGAAGGTAATATCGAAAGAAAAGTTCGACAAAGGGAAGCATATTGGACTTTCCGTTTAAAAACACGATATCCAAATGGAATGAATTATAAAAAAAGAATTGATGTACTTTGCAAGCCACTTTTTGCAATTACTTTATTTTTATTCTTGCAAAGAATTGTTTAAAAGACTGTTTGTTTTTAATATGCTATATAATCTTTTATATGTTTTTTTTTTTTTTTTGCATCACATGGGTAGCACATATTTGTATCTTATGCAGTTACCATGTTGGTCCGTGACTAAGCTTATTATTATAGATTATCATACGCCTGAGCCCTTTTCCTCCTCCTTCAAGGAAGAGCTTGGACTTCAGGTATCTTTAAAACTGAGCAAGTCAAAGTCCAACATGGGGTCATGATTAAGAGCAGGTGTGCTCGAAACGCGTAGACCAAGTGCAGATCAACAGAAGGAGACTTTTCCTGTTACACGTATAAACTTTTGTACCGTAATCAATAAAGGAACCAGACAAATTGAAAAGAATTTGAAAGTACTGGATTTGTCTTCTTACATTGGCTTCACATTACAGAGCCTGCACTGTCCCTGCAGTCTCCCTATGCTCACCCTACATTGTGTAAAACCTCTCCCTACAGTGTCCTTGCACTATGTATGCAATCTCCCTATCCAATATTCCACAATGAAAAGCTTTTAGCAACATTGTCCCTAGCTCTTGTCACAACTCTCCCTCTGCTCAGCTCACGGTGAAATGCCAAAAACTGCAGGAGATGAGGCTTTTAAAGGTCTGAGACATAACAGGGGCTAGCTATCTGCTGATTGGTGGTCTGCATGGCATTATGGGTGATCTTGCGTTCTCTGGCTTCTTACTTTAACTTTGTAACATGTGTAGCCATAATTTTATGAAAAAATGATTCTATTAGGCCTTGATTCTGAAATTAGGGTAAATATGCTGTCTTTTTCTACTGTTAGAGGAGTGTACACCTTGTTTATTACAAAAACAATTCTATTAGGTCTTGATTCTGTAATTGGGGGACTAACATGTCTTGTTCTACTGTTAGTGGGGTTCCAACAGTGACCTTGAATAACTTATTTTACATATACAGTTAGTGTTACATTATGTCCAACAGAGAGTTGCCAGGGTCCTCCAAAGGAGGGCAGTGGAAAAATGTTTTGAGCTGGCAGAAGTAGCAGCATAAGAAGGGAGGTGGTAGCAGCAGCCACAGCAACAGGCCAGAGCTGCCAGTGTCATCCCACGGTCATGATTTAACGACCAATCCTGCTGTCCTGGGATGGTTGACTGGGTCTTCAACATAATCTAAACTAACATCAGACACCTACAGCCAGGAGTAAGTGGGTTCCTCTGACACCACATTTAGTTGGCATGGCCCAGGAACAAGCTCTGGTCCTTCACCTGTCCTGAAGAATTTGACCACCCTAAAAGTGTGTAGAGAAGTGTTCTGCCTCCGCGAACAGCGACCTTGGTGGCGAACACGTTTCGTGTTATTTATTCTTGCCCTTTATGGTGTGTTCACCTATAGTATTTTTTTTTTTTTGTTTAAGCCTGAAGAACGTGCTTTCTTCACCCTTGTAGCATGCCAGACTACACTTTCATCCCAGAAGCATGGATGTATGAATGTACTTATATATAAACAAAATACTCCCCAAAACTGGTTGTATCAGACCACACTTTCACTACAGAATCACGGAAGGATGTACTAAGAGATAAAAAATGAACACCCTAAACTTTGTAATATCAGACCGTAATTTCATCGCAATAACAGGATGAAGTATTACTGGAATTACTGATGTTGTATCAAAGAATGCAAACAACCTAAAATCAGTAGTGATGGATCACTTTGTATCCCCAATTAGTGCAGCAAGGTGTAATAGATAGGAGTAATAGCTCCTATTACTCAGGCTTTACACTCTCCTATTGGTCCCTGCTCTCTATCTACAGTATGGATAATGCTTCCCTATCCTTTCACTACACTATGACTACTCTTTTCCTGAACTGCTCAATAGTTACTTATTGGGAATAAATTGTTTCCTAAACACTGTCCCTAGTGCCTGTAACTAGAGTTGAGCGAACACCTGGAACTTCAGGTTCGAGAAGTTCGGCCGAACTTCCCAAAAATGTTCGGGTTCGGGATCTGAACTCGACCCGAACTTCACCCCGAACCCGAACCCTATTGAAGTCAATGGGAACCCGAACTTTTGGGCACTAAAAAGGCTGTAAAATAGGCCAGGAAAGGGCTAGAGGGCTGCAAAAGGCAGCAACATGTAGGTAAATCCCCTGCAAACAAATGTGGATAGGGAAATTACTTTAAATAAAAAAAAAAATAATTAACCAATATCAATTGGCAACTTGGAGGAGGAGGAGGTGGAATAGGAGGTTGGGGTGGCATCAGGTGGGAATGCTATGGGAGTTAAGGTTCTCATCACAGCCAAAAAGGATTCATGTCTGCCTGCAGTGCCACAGGCCTTATTCACAGACTCAAGGCCATGGCACCCGCAAAGAGGAGAGCGGTCCCGTCACAGCAACACAGACCTCAGGGCAACCTGCAATGTAACAGGCCATTATCTGTCTGACATCCAGACAGAGAAGAGGCAATTTGACAGTAAAAAGAGTTTAATGTCTCTCACCCAGACAGCAAGCAATTAAACAAAATATAGGCCACTGACACCAGACAATGGGGCGGTCATTAGACAGTAAAGAGAGTTTAATATCTCCCACCAAGACAACAAATGATTGAACAACATATTGGCCCCTGACATCCAAATAATGGGGCGATCATTAGACAGTAAAAAGTGTTAAATGTCTGCCACCAAGACAGCAAGCAAGTACATGAAAGTTAGGCCCCTGACACCCAGACAGAGGAGAGAGGTCCCATAGCAGCAAAAGAGGCATCATGTCACCCACCAACGGAGAAGGCCACTTTTAGTTGTATAGGCCCCAGCACCCAGACAGAGGAGAGAGGTCTCAAAGCAGAGAATTTGGTTTCATGTCACCCACCAAAGGAGAACTTGCAACTTTCAGATAATTAGGCCCCTGGCACCAAGACGGAGGAGAGGTTCATTCAACTTTGGTTGCCCCGCAAAATAATGGTAAAATTTAAAATAGAGGATTCAATAAAGAAGTGCCCTGGAGTACAAGAATATATGGTTAAGGGGAGGTAGTTATAAATGTCTATTCTGAAAAATGGATGGACAGGTCCTGTGGGATCCATGCCTGGTTCATTTTTATGAACGTCAGCTTGTCCACGTTGGCTGTGGACAGCCGGCTGCGTTTGTCAGTAATGACGCCACCTGCCGTGCTGAATACACGTTCAGACAAAACGCTGGCCGCCGAGCAGGCCAGCACCTCCAAGGCATAAAAGGCTAGCTCTGGCCACATGGACAATTTGGAGACCCAGAAGTTGAATGGGGCTGAACCATAAGTCAGTACATGGAGGGGTGTGCACACGTACTGTTCCACCATGTTAGTGAAATGCTGCCTCCTGCTAACACGTTCCGTATCAGGTGGTGGTGCAGTTAGCTGTGGCGTGGTGACAAAACTTTTCCACATCTCTGCCATGCTAACCCTGCGCTCAGAGGAGTTGGCCGTGACACAGCTGCATTGGCGACCTCTCGCTCCTCCTCTGCCTTCGACTTAGGCTTCCACTTGTTCCCCTCTGACATTTGGGAATGCTCTCAGTAGCGCCTCTACCAACGTGGGCTTGTACTCGCGCATCTTCCTATCACGCTCCAGTGCAGGAAGTAAGGTGGGCACATTATCTTTGTACCGGGGATCCAGCAGGGTGGCAACTCAGTATTCCGCACACATTAAAATGTGGGCAACTCTGCTGTCGTTGAGCAGGCACGGCAGCATGTAGTCGCTCATGTGTGCCAGACTGCCTAGAGGTAAGGACAAGCTGTCCTCTGTGGGAGGCGTATCGTCATCGTCCTCCGTTTCCCCCAGCCACGCACCAGTGATGGGCCCGAGCTGCGTTGGGTGCCATCCCGCTATGAACATGCTTCATCCTCATCCTGCTCCACCTCCTCCTCGTCCTCCAGTAGTGGGCCCTGGCTGGCCTGGCCTCTGCTTTTGCAAAAAAACTCCCTCTGAGTCACTTCTAAGAGACTGGCTTGAAAGTGCTAAAAATTATCCCTCTTCCTCCTCCTCCTCCTCCTGGGCCACCTCTTCTTTCATCATCGCGCTAAGTGTTTTCTCAAGAAGACATAGAAGTGGTATTGTAACGCTGATAACGGCGTCATCGCCACTGGCCATGTTGGTGGAGTACTCGAAACAGCGCAACAGGGCACACAGGTCTCGCATGGAGGCCCAGACATTGGTGGTAAAACGCTGTAGCGTTGACATGCGAGCAGAGGTAGGATGTGAACGCCGGAAGCACGCACCGACGGCCCGCACCATATGCAGCAGCTCTGACATGTCGGGGTAGTTGTGAATGAACTTCTGCACCACCAAATTCAGCACATGCGCCAGGCAAGGGAGGTGCGTCAAACCGGCTAGTCCCAGAGCTGCCACGAGATTTTGTCCATTATCGCACACCATTAGGCCGGGCTTGAGGCCCACCGGCAGAAACCAATCGTCGGTCTGTTGTTCAATACCCCGCCACAACTCCTGCGCAGTGTGGGGCCTGTCCCTCAAACATATGAGTTTCAGAATGGCCTGCTGACGTTTACCCCGGGCTGTGCTGAATTTGGTGGTGAATGTGTGTGGCTAAATGGATGAGCAGGTGGAAGAAGAGGAGGAGGAAGCAGAGTAGGAGGAGGAGACTACAGGAGGCAAAGAGTGATGCCCTGCGATCCTTGGCGACAGAAGTACATGCTCCAAAGAACTTTGCGCCTGGGGCCCAGCCGCCACTTCATTTACCCAGTATGCAGTTAGGAAGATATAGCGTCCCTGGCCGTGCTTACTGGTCCACGTATCTGTGGTTAGGTGGACCTTGCCACAGATGGCGTTGCGCAGGGCACACTTGATTTTATCGGATACTTGGTTGTGCAGGGAAGGCACGGCTCTCTTGGAGAAGTAGTGGCGGCAGGGAACAACATACTGTATGACCGCCATCACCATCAGCTGTTTGAAGCTGTCTGTGTCCACCAGCCTGAATGACAGCATTTCAAAGGCCAGTAGTTTAGAAATGCTGGCATTCAGGTCCAGGGCTCTATGGTGGGTAGGTAGGAATTTACGCTTTCTTTCCAAGGTTTGTGAGATGGAGAGCTGAACGCTGCCGTGTGACATGGTGGAGATGCTTAGTAACGGAGGTGGTGGTGTTGGCGGCACATCCTCTGTTTGGTGGGCGGCTGGTGCCAACATTCCTCCCGAGGCGGAGGAAGAGGCCGAGGCAGCAGCAGAAGAGGCAGTGGGGGGAGCCTGTGTGAGTTCCTTGATTTTAAAGTGTTTACTCCACTGCAGTTCATGCTTTGCATGTAGATGCCTGGTCATGCAGGTTGTGCTAAGGTTCAGAACATTAATGCCTCGCTTCAGGCTCTGATGGCACAGCGTGCAAACCACTCGGTCTTGACGTCAGCACATTGTTTAAAGAAGTGCCATGCCAGGGAACTCCTTGAAGCTGCCTTTGGGGTGCTCGGTACATGGTGGCGGTGGCCAGTAGCAGGCAAACTGTCTTGGCGGCGGCTGTGCTGCTTTTGCCCCCTGCTCCCTCTTTTGCTACCCTGTTGGCCTTCATTCCATGTGGGGTCTAGGACCTCATCGTCCCTTGCATCGTCTTCCACACAGTCTTCCTCTCTGACCTCCTGTTCTGTCTGCACACTGCAAAAAGACGCAGCAGTTGGCACCTGTGTTTCGTCATCATCAGAGACGTGCGCACTCTGATGAGGTGGTATTCCCATGTCCTCATCATCAGGAAACATCAGTGGTTGTGCGTCAGTGCATTCTATGTCTTCCACCACTGGGGAAGGGCTAGGTGGATTCCCTTGGGAAACCCTGCCAGCAGAGTGTTCAAACAGCATAAGAGACTGCAGCATAACTTGAGGCTCAGACAGTTTCCCTGATATGCATGGGGTGATGTGAACAGACTGATGGGCTTGGTTTTCAGGCGCCACCTGTGCGCTTTCTGCAGAAGACTGGGTGGGAGATAATGTTGTGAACGTGATGGATCCGCTGTCGTCCAATTGACTAGCGCCTGTACTTGCTCAGGCCTTACCATCCTTAGAACGGCATTGGGCCCCACCAAATATCGCTGTAAATTCTGGCGGGTACTGGAACCTGAGGTAGTTGGTTCACTAGGACGTGTGGCTGTGGCAGAACGGCCACGTCCTCTCCCAGCACCAGAGGGTCCACTAACAACACCACAACCATGTCCGCATCCCTTACTAGATGTTTTCCTCATTGTTACCGTTCACCAAGCACCAAAATAAGAAAAAAAATATTTGGCCCAATGTATTGAATTTAAATTCAGGCCTTTTTTTACCGGCACCTAACACTATCTGGCTATCTATTTATGGTATTATGTATTACACTAATCCAGGCACCGCAGTAACCACAGATTTTGGGGAATATCAATTGTAGGCCTAGTATTTAGGCCCTGGATGAAAGGTATCCTTTTACGGACAGATTTACACTTGCAGATGCACAGTAGCGTGTGAAAAAATATATAGGATTATGCTTTCAGCACTTGTATTTTAAATCTTTGTGTAATATACCCTTTAAAGGAAAGAAATACACTTAGAGATGCAAAACAGTGTGTGCAAATGTAGAGGATTATGCTGTATTTTAACACTTACTGTAATATACCCTTTAACAGAAAGAAATACACTTGTAGATGCACGCTGAGTGTAATATACCCTTTTACGGACAGATTTACACTTGGCCTGCAACAGCTGCCATGGAACACCAAATTTTGGGTATTGCTATTTTTGCAACTGAATTTCACTCCAGAAAATAATATATCTTTTGATGGACACTATGAAACTTGTCCAGTCACAGCTGGAACACCAGATTTAGGGGATTGCTATTTTGGCAATTGAATTTCACCCAAGAACAAAATATATCCTTTGCCGGACACTATTAAACTTAGCCAGCCACTGCTGGGACACCATATTTAGGGAATTGCTATTTTGGCAATTGAATTTCACCTCAGAAAATTATATATCTTTTGTCGGACACTATTAAACTTGGCCAGCCACTGCTGGGACACGAGATTTACGGTATTGCTATTTTGGCAATTTAATTTCACCCCAGAACAAAATATATCCTTTGTCTGACACTATGAAACTTGTCCAGTCACAGCTTGAACACCACATGTACGGTATTCCTATTTTTGCAACTGAATTTCACCCCAGAAAAAAATATATCCTTTGCCGGACACTATTAAACTTGGCCAGCCACAGCTGAACACCACTGATTTACGGTATTGCTATTTTGGCAATTGAATTTCACCCCAGAAAATTATCTATCCTTTGCCGGACACTATTAAACTTGGCCAGCCACTGGTGGGACACGAGATTTATGATATTGCTATTTTGGCAATTGAATTTCACTCCAGAACAAAATATATCCTTTGCCGGACACTATTAAACTTGGCCAGCCACTGCTGGGACACCAGATTTAAGGGACTGCTATTTTGGCAATTGAATTTCACCCCAGAACAAAATTTATCCTTTGCTGGACACTATTAAACTTGGCTAGTCACTGCTGGGACACCAGATTTAGGGGATTGCTATTTTGGCAATTAAATTTCACCTCAGAAAATTATATATCCTTTGCCGGACACTATTAAACTTGGCCAGCCACAGCTGAAACCACTGATTTACGGTATTGCTATTTTGTCAGTTGAATTTCACCCCAGAAATTTCTATCCTGAGTTTCTAGGGGTGACAATAAGCACAGCCAAGCCCCTGATATAGTATATAGCAAAAAAAAAAAAAAAAACTAGTATTGTTGGATTGATGGACTTGGTGCAGCTTGTGCTGGTGCATCACAAGACACAAAATGGCCGCAGATCACCCCAGAAAAAAAGTGACTGAAAAACGCTCTGTGCAGCCTAAAAACCAGTGAGCAATTAACCAGCAGAAGTTGAATGATTCAGAGCTGTAGATCGATCACTTTGTTAGGCGTTTTGCTGAGTTTTCCCTGCCTAATCTCGCCCTCATAGCAGCTGCATCCTGTCCCTACACTAATCAGAGCAGTGTGACATGCGGCGCTATGTAACTCCAGCTTAAATAGAGGCTGGAACACATGCTGTACTTGGCCAATCACAGCCATGCTATTAGTAGGCATGGCTATGATGGCTTCTTAGGGCAAGAAGTAAAACGCTAGCTGATTGGCTGCTGTGCAGCCTTTCAGAAAGCAGAAAGAAATCGCCGAACAATGGACCCGAACCCGAACACCCCAAAATTCGGTACGAACCCGAACTATACAGTTTGGGTTCGCTCAACTCTACCTACTAAATTCACTGTAAAATGGTGAAGACTGAGCGGGCTTAGACTTTTTATAGGGCTATGACATCACATGGGCTGGATAGCTGCTGATTGTCTATCTGCATGCATGGTATTGTGGGTGATCCCTCGTTCCCAGGCTTCTTAGTTCCTAGTTCTAACATGTGTACCAGCCATTTTATAAAAAAATGGGATTTGTTACCACAAAGTGCGAGGAAATTAAATTTATGGACAAATAGAATTTTCCTGAAATTTGGAATCAATTCCACTTCATTAACTTCAATATATATGTTAGCAGAAGAACCTGGCTTTGCACATGCATATTTCATCTATTTAATTTAACGTTTTGTGTGTTGTTAAAAGATCTCAACTAAATCCCCAATAATAGTGACATCTACAGTACCCTACACCTTTAACAGTGAACTCCACAGCCCCTCACCCCTTAACACTGATCCCCTCATAGTGCTCCACCTCCTTTAAATGGGAATGCCACAGCAGCCCATCCCCTTAACAGTGACATTCTCAGCGGCCTGTCTATTTTACAGTAACATCCACAGTGCCCACCCATTAACAGTGACCTCCACAGCAGTTGCTCCTTTAATAGTGGTCCCTGCCCCCTTAACAGTGGTCTCCACTGCTGCCTGCCTCTTTAACAGTAACATTCACAGTGAATGCCCCTTTAACAGTGACCTCAACAGTGCCCGCTCCTTTAACCACCTAGCTTAAACACCCTTAATGACCAGACCACTTTTTACAATTCTGCACTACACTATTTTCACGGTTTATTGCTCGGTCATGCAACTTACCACCCAAATGAATTTTACCTCCTTTTCTTCTCACTAATAGAGCAATATGGTGCAAAAAAGTGAATTTCCGCATTTTGAAGCAGCTCTGACTTTCTGAGCACCTGTCATGTTTCTTCAGGTGCTAGAATGCCAGGATAGTATAAATACCCCCCAAATGACACCATTTTAGAAAGAAGACACCCCAATGTATTTGCGGAGGGGCATGGTGAGTCCATGTATGATTTCATTTTTTTTTTTACAAGTTAGCGGAAAATGACACTTTCTGATGAAAAAGCTATAATAATAAAGTTTCCATTTCTGCTAACTTCTGGAAAAAAAATCTCCCACGGACTTACTATGCCGCTCAGTGAATACCTTGGGGTGTCTACTTTCCGAAATGGGGTCATATGTGGGGTGTGTTTACTGTTCTGGCATTTTGAGCAGGCTAAATTGTGAGCAACCCTGTAAAACCTAAAGGTACTCGATGGACTTTCGGCCCCTTTACGCACCTAGGCTGCAAAAAAGTGTCACACATGTGGTTTCGTCGTACTCAGAAGAAGTAGGGCAATGTGTTTTCGGGTGTATTTTTACATATACCCATGCTGGGTGAGAAAAATATCTATGTAAATTGTCAACTTTGTATTAAAAAATTTAAAAAGTTGTCATTTGCAGAGATATTTCTCTCACCCAGCATGGGTATTTGTAAAAATGCACCCCAAAACACATTGCCCTACTTCTCCTGAGTACGGCGATAACACATGTGTGACACTTTTTTGCAGACTGGGATGTGCAAAGTGGCCCAAATTCTAATGAGTACCTTTAGGATTTCACAGGACATTTTTACGCATTTGGATTCCATACTTCTTCTCACGCATTAGGGGCCCTTAAAATGCCAGGGCAGTATAAGTACCCCACAAGTGAACCCCTTTTAGAAAATAAACACCCCAAGGTATTCCGTGAGGGGTATGGTGAGTTCATGTAAAATTTGATTTTTGTCACAAGTTAGTGGAATATGAGACTTGTGCCAAAAAAAAAAAAAATTCTATGAACTCGACATGCCCCTCACGGAATACCTTGGGGTGTCTTCTTTCCAAAATGGGGTCACTTGTGGGGTTTTTATACTGCCCTGGCATTTTAGGGGTCCTAAAGCGTGAGAAGGAGTCTGGAATCCAAATGCGTAAAAATGCCCTCCTAAAAGGTACTCAATGGAATTTGGGCCCTTTGCGCATCTTGGCTGGAAAAAAGTGTCACTCATGTGGTATCGCCGTACTCAGGAGAAGTAGGGCAATGTGTTTTGGGGTGTACTGTAGTTACATATACCCATGCTATGTGTGAGAAATATCTCTGTAAATGACAACTTTTTAAAAAATTTATACAAAGTTGTCAATTTACAGAAATATTTCTCCACGCAGCATGGGTATATGTAAAAATACACCCAAAACACATTGCCCTACTTCTTCTGAGTACGGCGATACCACATGTGTGCCACTTTTTTGCAGCCAAGATGCGCAAAGGGGCCCAAATTCCATTGAGCACCTTTTAGGAGGGCATTTTTATGCATTTGGATTCCAGACTCCTTCTCACGCTTTAGGACCCCTAAAATGCCAGGGCAGTATAAAAACCCCACAAGTGACCCCATTTTGGAAAGAAGACACCCCAAGGTATTCCGTGAAAGGCATGGCGAGTTCATAGAAGATTTATTTTTTGGCACAAGTTAGCAGAAATTTACTTTTTTTTTTTTCTTACAAAGTCTCATGTTCCACTAACTTGTGACAAAAAATAAAATTGTACATGAACTCACCGTACCCCTAACATAGTAACATAGTATATAAGACCGAAAAAAGACATTTGTCCATCCAGTTCGGCCTGTTTCCTACAAATTGATCCAGAGAAAGGCAAAAAACCCCTGTGAGGCAGAAGCCAATTTTCCCCACTTAAGGGGAAAAAAATTCCTTCCCGACTCCAATCAGGCAATCAGAATAACTCCCTGGATCAACGAACCCTCTCTAGTAGCTGTAGCCTGTAATATTATTACACTCCAGAAATACATCCAGTCCCCTCTTGAATTCCTTTATTGTACTCACCATCACCACCTCCTCAGGCAGAGAGTTCCATAGTCTCACTGCTCTTACAGTGAAGAATCCTTTTCTATGTTTGTGTACAAACCTTCTTTCCTCCAGACGCAGAGGATGTCCCCTCGTCACAGTGACAGTCCTGGGGATAAATAGATTATGGGACAGATCTCTGTACTGACCCCTGATATATTTATACATAGTTATTAGATCTCCCCTCAGTCGTCTTTTTTCTAAAGTGAATAACCCTAATTGTTATAACCTTTCAGGGTACTGTAGATCCCTCATTCCAGTTATTACTTTAGTTGCCCTCCTCTGAACCCTCTCCAGCTCTGCTATGTCTGTCTTGTTCACAGGAGCCCAGAACTGTACACTGTACTCCATGTGTGGTCTGACTAGTGATTTGTAAAGTGGTAGGACTATGTTCTCATCACGGGCGTCTATGCCCCTTTTGATGCAACCCATTCTCTTATTGGCCTTGGCAGTAGCTGCCTGACACTGTTTTTTGCAGCTTAATTTGCTGTTTATTAAAATTCCTATATCCTTTTCCATGTCAGTGTTACCGAGTGTTTTACCATTTAGTATGTACGGGTGACTTGCATTATTCCTTCCCATGTGCATAACTTTACATTTGTCAGTGTTAAACCTCATCTGCCATTTTTCTGCCCAAGCCTCCAATCTATCCAGATCCCTCTGTAGCAGAAAACTGCCCTCTTCAGTGTTAATTACTTTACACAGTTTAGTGCCATCTGCAAAAATAGATATAGATATAATAGATATAATAATAGATAGATATAATAGAAACCCCGGAATACCTTGGGGTGTCTTCTTTCTAAAATGGGGACACATGTGGGGTATTTATACTGCCCTGGCATTTTAGTGGTCCTAAAGCGTGAGAAGTAGTTTGGAATCCACAAGCGTAAAAATGCCCTTCTTCTCGCACTTTAGGGCCCCTAAAATGCCAGGGCAGTATAAATACCCCACATGTGACCCCATTTTGGAAAGAAGACACCCCAAGGTATTCCGTGAGGGGCATGGCGAGTTCATAAAATATTTTTTTTTGGCACAAGTTAGCGGAAATTGACTTTTTTTTTTTCTTACAAAGTCTCATATTCCACTAACTTGTGACAAAAAATAAAATTTGGGTGTCTTATTTCCAAAATGGGTTCACATGTGAGGTGTTTGTACTGCCCTGGCATTTTAGGGTCTCCGCAATCATCACATGTATGGCCAGCATTAGGAGTTTCTGCTATTCTCCTTATATTGAGCATACGGGTAATGAGATTTTTTTTTTTCCGTTCAGCCTCTGGGCTGAAAAAAAAAAAAAGAACGGCACAGATTTCTTCATTCGCATCAATCAATGTGGATGAAAAAATCTCTGCCAAAAAATGTGCAAAAAAAAAGAGGGGAAAGGACATGGGAGTGCTTGCAAAGTAAGGCCCCATTCACATGTCTGCAAAAATATCCGCATCTATTCCGCAATTCTGCGGGACAGATGCGGACCCATTCAGTGTGAATGGGGCTGGCGGTGATGCGGAGAGCACACTATATGCTCTCTGCATCAGCATTTGCAGAGCTGCGGCCGCAAACTTCTGGGTTTCGGGCCCGAAACATCAGGCTGCAGCTCCGCAAAAGATAGAGAATGTCCTATTCTTGTCCGCAATTGAAAAAAGCATTTTCTATATAGTTCTGTCCGTGGATCCACAAAACACATACAGACATCTGAATGAGCCTTACAGGGGTGTGATTAGTAACAAGGGGGTGATGGGGTGATCAGGGGGGTGACATGGGGTGATCAGGGGTTAATCAGCGGTTAAACAGTGACAGGGGGGGGGGTGATTGGTGCTCTTACTGTAGCTGCCTGTGTCTTCTGGTGGTCCCAAGCAAAAGGGACCACCAGAAAAGCAGGCAGCAAGCACATCAGACGCTGTTTACAAAACAGCGTCTGATATGCGTTTTTTTCTGACATTTACAGCCTGCCAGCGCATGATCAGCGCTGGCAGGCTGTAGTAAAACTTCCTCCAGACGCGATCCTGTGAACGCTGGTGCGTTCACAGGAAATCTCGCCTCTCGCGAGATGACGTGTCAAGGAGGAATAACCCGGCCGCAAGCAGGACGCATCCCTGCGTTAGGCGGTCGGGTAGTGGTTAAGACTAGGGCTACATGACAACATGTGTTATGTGACATTTTGTCGTACCAATGTTGCACAACAATTTTTATAATAATAAGCTATCATGTTGTGCTGCCACTGCTACAAAACAGTCACAAAAAATCCATCCAAAATGGATGCATGTAGCGGTGTATTTGTGCCTTATGTGTCATGCAATTAATTGTCGTCATGTAGCCCTAGTTTAAAGCTGACCTACAGCAGTGAATTAAAATGGCTGGGTTGTTATGGAAACCTGGAATAAAACTGTGTCAATATGGAGACTAAGGGCCTGTGAGCTTCTATTGGCTGATAAGGGACATGTGACAGTGTGTGTGGCAGTTGTGATATAAATAGAAAGCCTTGCAGTTAAATTTGTGGGAATATCTCAGGAACAGTACGTCCAAGAGAGCTGACACTAAGTCTAAAACCTTCCCGGACACCTGATGTACACAGTGTGCCAAATTTGGTGAAGATCGGTCCAGTCGTTTGGTCGCACATGAAGAATGGACAGACAGACGTTCAGACAGACAAACAGACAGAAACTTATATATATATATATATATTTATATACTAGCGGAAGGGCCCGGATTCGAACGGGTATATTTCATTTATTTCATTTAATGATTCTATGTATCATTAAAAGATATCGAGAATCAGCGCCACCTTTAACAGTGACCTCCACGCTGCCTACCCCTTTAACAGTGAATTGAAGCCTGGAGTAAAACTGTGTATATGTGGAGACTAAGGGCCTCTGAGCTTTTATTGGCTGATAAGGGTCATGTGGCAGTGTGTATGGCAGTGATTTGAAGAGAAAGACTTGAAAGCTTCTATTGGCTAACACAGGTATGTTTTGGGAATATCTCAGGAACAGTATGTCCAAGAGAGTTGAGACCTGGTCTAAAACCTTCATGGACACCTGGTGTACCCATGTGCCAAATTTGGTGAAGATCGATCCAGTCGTTTGGTCGTACATAACGAACGTCCAGAAAGAGAGTCAGAAACTCATTTTTATATATAAACTAGCAGAAGGACTCGGCTTTGCCAGGGAATATTTAATCTATTTCCTTTCATGTTTCCATGTGTCGTAAAAAGATATCAACAGTATCCCCCATAACAGTGACCTCTACAGCACCGCGCCCCACTGGTCTGCTGAGCTGTGTATCTAATCCTGTCCTGTGTGATAACATCTGCTGAGCTGTATATCTAATCCTATCCTGTGTGATACTATCTGCTGAGCTGTGTATCTAATCTTATGTTGTGTGATACTGTCTGCTGAGCTGTGTATCTAATCCTATCATGTGTGATACTATCTGCTGAGCTGTGTATCTAATCCTAGCCTCTGTGATACTATCTGCTGAGCTGTGTATCTAATATTCTATCCTGTGTGATACTATCTGCTGAGCTGTGTATCCAGTATTCTATCCTGTGTGATACTGTCTGCTGAGCTGTGTACCTAGTAGTTGATTTTTAACTTTATTTTTTCAATCCATGTTGGCTGAGTGGGAGGGGGTATGGCCTAACTGGATTGGGGTGTGTCCTTTTGAATATCTCAATCTAAGACAGCAGCACTGTCCTCTCTGAGTGTGAGCTGCAAAAAGAAAGTCACCGTCCCTCCCACCTCTGCAGAAGTTGATTTTTAACTTCATTTTGTCAATACTCATTGGCTGCAGAGGGGGAGGGGTGTGTCCTAAACATATCGGGGGAGTGGCTTAGTGGACCTAAAAGTTGATTTTTAACTTTATTTTTTCAATCCCTGTTCGCTTAGTGGGAGGGGGCATGGCCTAACAGGATTGAGGGTGTGTCCTTTTAAACATCTCTCTCTGAGACAGCAGCACTGTTCTGTCTGAATTTGAGCTGCAGGGAGAAAATCACCATTCCTCCCACCTCAGGAGGGGAGGGGCATGGCCTAACCAAATCAGAGGTGTGGCTTATCTGGACCTGGGGGCGGGGTTTTAAGGGTGACTTGAATAGCCACCCTAATTTTGCCTGAACTGAACTGTGATCTCCATAGCACTCTGCTCCCTTAACTGTGTCATCTACAGATCCCTGCCCCTTTAAAGCTGACCTACAGCAGTGAAGAGAAATGGCCGAGTTGTTATGGAAACCTCAGGAAATAAGGTACTAAGTGCTATTAGGCCCTGGCTTTACTTCTATAGCGATTATCCTGGTGACAGATTTCCTTTAAACGTCATCTAGAGCAGTGAGGAAAAATGGTGGGGTTGACGAACTGCCAGGGAGCAGTAAATGACAGTTTGGATTTAAGTGAAAGGCTTTGCTGCCTTGTATTGGCTAATGCAGGCAATTTTTTGGGAATATCTCAGGAACGGTAAGTCCTAGAGAGCTGAGACCTGGTCTAAAACCTTCCCGGACACCTGATGTACCCATGTGCCAAATTTGGTGAAGATGGGTCCAGTCGTTTGGTCGCGCATAAAGAATGTCTAGACGTCTAGACAGAAATTCATTTCTATATATATAAGATACTAGCAGAAGGACCCAACTTCGTACGGGTATATTTCATCTATTTCAATTCATGTTTCCGTGAAAAGATATCAACAGTATCCCCCATAACAGTGACCTCTACAGCGCCCCGCCCCACTGTCTGCTGAGCTGTTTATCTAATCCTGTCCTGTGTGATAAAATCTGCTGAGCTGTGTATCTAATCCTATCTTGTGTGATACTATCTGCAGAGCTGTGTATCTAATCTTATGTTGTATGATACTGTCTGCTAAATTGTGTATCTTATCCTATGCTGTCTGATGAGCTGTGTACCTAGTAGTTGATTTCAACTTTATTTTTTCAATCCCTGTTGGCTGAGTGGGAGGGGGTATGACCTAACTGGATTGGGGCTTGACCTTTTGAACATCTCACTCTAAGACAGCAGCACTGTCCTCTCTGAGTATAAGCTGCAAAGAGAAAGTCACCGTCCCTCCCACCTCTGCAGCTGACAGAAGTTGATTTTTAACTTCATTTTGTCAATACTCATTGGCTGCAGAGGGGGAGGGGGTGTGTCCTAAACGTATCGGGGGGGTGAGCTGCAGGGAGAAAATCGCCTTCCCTCCCACCTCAGGAGAGGAGGGGCCATGGCCTAACCGAATCAGAGGTGTGGTTTATCTGGACCTGGGGTTGGGGTTTTAAGGGTGACTTGAATGGCCACCCTACTTTCCCCCTGAACTGTGACCTCCATAGCACTCCGCTCCCTTAACAGTGTCATCCACAGCACCCTGCCCCTTTAAAGCTGACCTGCAGCAGTGAAGAGAAATGACTGAGTTGTTATGGAAACCTCAGGAAATAAGGTACTAAGTGCTATTAGGCCCTGGCTTTTCTTCTATAGTGATTATCCTGGTGACAGATTTCATTTAAATGTCATCTAGAGCAATGAAGAAACATGGCGGGTAGTGTTGAGCGAACAGTTCGAGAATCGTTCGGGTCCGTACCGAATTTTGGGGTGTCCGTGACACGGACCCGAACCCGGACATTTTCAAAAAAGTTCGGGTTCGGGTCCGGTGTTCGTCGATTACTTCCTGCTTTCTGAAGGGCTGCACAGCAGCCAATCAGCTAGCGTTTTACTTCTTGGCCTAAAAGCCCATCACAGCCATGCCTACTAATGGCATGGCTGTGATTGGCCAAGTGCAGCATGTGACCCAGCCTCTATTTAAGCTGGAGTCACGTAGCGCCGCACGTCACACTGCTCTGATTAGTGTAGGGAGAGGACGCAGCTTCTGTGAGGGCGAGATTCGGCAGGTATAAAGAAGTGATTGAATGATCTACCTTTCTACACCTGTGCATCAGAACAACTCAGCTGAGCTGTTCACTGAAAGTCACTATTTTGTTGAGACTGGCCAGAGCGATTTTTACTGGCACATGTAACTGGGCTGATCGGCGGTGGCCATTTTGGGACTTGTGGTGCGCCAGCACTTGCTGCCACAGAGTCTAAACCAAAGCTCCAAAGAAGTGTAAAATCTACACCTGTGAATCAGAACAACAGCGATTCAGCTGCTCAGTCAAAGTCAATTTTTTTTCTGGCTGGGCAGACCGTTTTCTGGCACATGTTACTGGGCTGATAGGCGGCGGCCATTTTGGGACTTGTGGTGCTACAGCAAAAGCTGCCACAACGTCCATTAATCTCATGTAATA
This sequence comes from Bufotes viridis, assembly GCA_033119425.1. Classification (NCBI taxonomy): domain Eukaryota; kingdom Metazoa; phylum Chordata; class Amphibia; order Anura; family Bufonidae; genus Bufotes; species Bufotes viridis. The sequence continues at coordinate 587,687,388 of CM065589.1, read as the reverse complement.
GTCAATTTTTTCATAGATATACTACATCAGGGGTTTGGCTGTGCTTGTGTCACCCATGCTAACTGCAAAGATATTTAATATATCAGTGGTGAAACTGAAAGTAACCCACTTGGATAGCAAATCCCATGAATGTGCTGTTCCAGCTAGGCTAGCCAGTGCCACTACAGCCGAGTCCAATACTGTCAGCCAGAAATATTTTTTTTTTAATGTGCCAGAAATATAAATTAGAAAAAGCTTTCACCGTAATAATAAAATTATTCTGGTGTTAGACCAGAAGAAGCACTCCTGTTGTAATTAATACTGTAAAAAGGCTTAGGCAATATTTCTCCCAGTGTGGGAAATTTATCTAGCAAAACTAGCATTTTAACAATTCCGGTGTTCTGAAATACCAGCAGTCCTCTTGTAATTAATACCGCAAAAAGGCATTATATTGTCCAGTGTTGTAATTTTGGTGAAAAAAAAAAGCCAATTTAATCAATCTGGTGTTAGTTAGACCAGAAACAGTAGGCCTCACGTTTTTACTCCTGTAAAAAGGAATTAATACCGCAAAAAGGAATTACATTGTCCAGTGTTGTAATTTTGGTGAAAAAAAGGCCAATTTAATCAATCTGGTGTTTGTTAGACCAGAAACAGTAGGCCTCACGTTTTTACTCCTGTAAAAAGGAATTATATCTCCCCGTGTGGGAATCTATGTACCAAAACTAGCATTTTAAAAATTCTGGTGTCCAATTAGCAGCAGTGTTCTTGTAATTAATACCGCCAAAGGCATTATTGTCCAGTGTTGTAATTTTGGTGAAAAAAGGCCAATTTAATCAATCTGGTGTTTGTTAGACCAGAAACAGTAGGCCTCACGTTTTACTCCTGTAAAAGGAATTATATCTCCCGTGTGGGAACCTATGTACCAAAACTAGCATTTTAAAAATTCTGGTGTCCAATTTGCTGCAGTTTTCTTGTAATTAATACCGGAAAAAGGAATTATATCTTCCAGTGTGGGAATTTATGTACACAAACTAGCATTATAAAAATTCTGGTGTCCAATTAGCAGCAGTGTTCTTGTAATTAATACCGCAAAAAGGCATTATTGTCCAGTGTTGTAATTTTGGTGAAAAAAAGGCCAATTTAATCAATCTGGTGTTTGTTAGACCAGCAACAGTAGGCCGCACGTTTTTACTCCTGTAAAAAGGAATTATATCTCCCCGTGTGGGAATCTATGTACCAAAACTAGCATATTAAAAATTCTGGTGTCCAATTTGCAGCAGTCTTCTTGTAATTAATACCGGAAAAAGGAATTATATCTTCCAGTGTGGGATTTTTGGGGCTAAGAAATAATATATTTTATTGTGGTGCGAGTTGAATCGCAACAATAAGGAAACATTCTATTAAGGGACGAGGACGCGGTCGTGGTGGTGTCCGTGGAGCCTCTGTTGCTGGCAGAGGACGTGGCCGTTTGGCCTCAGGCGCACAAAGTAGTGAACCAACTCCCTCAAGTAGCCGGCAGAATTTACAGCGATATTTGGTGGGGCCCAATGCCGTTATGAGGATGGCAAGGCCTGAGCAGGTACAGGCATTAGTCAATTGGGTGGCCGACAGTGCTTCCAGCACGTTCACCACATTGTCTTCCGCCCAGTCTACTGCGGAGAGCGCACAGGTGGCACCTGAAAACCAAGCCCATCAGTCTGTCACATCACCCCCATGCATATCAGGGAAACTGGCTGAGCCTCAAGTTATGCAGCAGTCTCTTATTCTGTTTGAAGACTCTGCTCCCACGGTTTTCCAGGGGCGTCCACCTAGCCCTTCCCCAGCAGTGGAAGACATTCCATGCACTGACGCACAACCACTTATGTATCCAGATGATGAGGACATGGGAATACCACCACAGCAGAGTGACCGAGTCTCTGATGATGACGAAACACTGGTGCCCACTGCCGCGTCTTATTGCAGTGTGCAGACTGAACAGGAGGAGGTCAGGAAGGAAGACTGGGTGGAAGACGATGCAGAGGACGATGAGGTCTTAGACCCCACATGGATTGAAGGTCGTGCCGCTGACTTAAATAGCTCAGAGGAAGAGGCAGTGGTGAGACCGAGACAACAGCGAAGCCAAAGAGGGAGCAGGGGGCAAAAGCAGAACAGCCGCCGTCCAGAGAGTTCGCCTGCTATTGGCCAGCGCCAACAGGGACCCAGCACCCCAAAGGCATCTTCAAGGAGTTCCCTGGCATGGCACTTCTTCAAACAATGTGCTGAGGATAAGACCAGAGTGGTTTGCACGCTGTGCCATCAGACCCTGAGGCGAGGCATTAACGTTCTTAACCTGAGCACCACCTGCATGATCAGGCATCTACATGCAAAGCATGAACTGCAGTGGAGTACACACCTCAAAAACAAGGAACCCGCTCAGGCTCCCCTGCTCCCTCTACCGCTGCTGCCTCGGCTTCCGCCTCGAGAGGAATGTTGCCACCTGCCGAGCAGCAAACAGAGGATGTGCCACCGACACCACCACCACCACCGCCACCGTCACCTAGCGTCTCCACTATTACACACAGCAGCGTTCAGCTCTCCATCTCTCAAACCTTTGAGAGGAAGCGCAAATTCCCACCTAGTCACCCTCGAGCCCTTGGCCTGAATGCCAGCATTTCTAAACTACTGGCCTTTGAAATGCTGTCATTCCGGCTGGTGGACACAGACAGCTTCAAACAGCTGATGGCCATGGCTGTCCCCCAGTATGTGGTTCCCAGCCGCCACTACTTCTCCAAGACAGCCGTGCCTTCCCTGCACATGCAAGTGTCCGATAAAATCAAGTGTGCACTGCGCAGCGCCATTTGTGGCAAGGTCCACCTAACCACAGATACGTGGACCAGTAAGCACGGCCAGGGACGCTATATCTCCCTAACTGCACACTGGGTAAATGTAGTGGCGGCTGGGCCCCAGGCGGAGAGTTCCTTGGCGCATGTCCTTCCGCCGCCAAGGATCACAGGGCATCATTCTTTGCCTTCTGTAGCCTCCTCCTCCTACTCGGCTTCCTCCTCCTCCTCCTCTGCCTCCACCAGCTCATCCAGTCAGCCACACACCTTCACCACCAACTTCAGCACAGCCCGGGGTAAACGTCAGCAGGCCATTCTGAAACTCATATGTTTGGGGGACAGGCCCCACACCGCGCAGGAGTTGTGGCGGGGTATTGAACAACAGACCGACCAGTGGTTGCTGCCGGTGGGCCTCAAGCCCGGCCTGGTGGTGTGCGATAATGGGCGAAATCTCGTGGCAGCTCTGGGACTAGCCGGTTTGACGCACATCCCTTGCCTGGCGCATGTGCTGAATTTAGTGGTGCAAAAGTTTATTCACAACTACCCAGACATGTCAGAGCTGCTGCATAAAGTGCGGGCCGTCTGTGCGCGCTTCCGGCGTTCACATCCTGCCTCTGCTCGCCTGTCAGCGCTACAGCGGAACTTCGGCCTTCCCGCTCACCACCTAATATGCGACGTGCCCATCCGGTGGAACTCCACCTTGCACATGCTGGAGAGACTGTGCGAGCAGCAGCAGGCCATAGTGGAATTTCAGCTGCAGCACGCACGAGTCAGTCGCACTGCGGAACAGCACCACTTCACCACCAATGATTGGGCCTCCATGCGAGACCTGTGTGCCCTGTTGCGCTGTTTCGAGTACGCCACCAACATGGCCAGTGGCGATGCCACTGTTATCAGCGTGACAATACCAATTCTATGTCTCCTAGAGAAAACGCTTAGGGCGATGATGGAAGAGGAGGTGGCCGAGGAGGAGGAGGAGGATGAGGGTTCATTTTTAGCACTTTCAGGCCAGTCTGTTAGAAGTGGCTCAGAGGGAGGTTTTTTGCAACAGCAGAGGGCAGGTACAAATGTGGCCAGCCAGGGACCACTACTGGAGGACGAGGAGGATGAGGAGGAGGTGGAGGAGGATGAGGATGAAGCATGTTCACAGCGGGGTGGCACCCAATGCAGCTCGGGACCATCACTGGTGCGTGGCTGGGGGGAAACGGAGGACGATGACGATACGCCTCCCACAGAGGACAAGCTTGTCCTTACCTCTGGGCAGCCTGGCACACATGAGCGACTACATGCTGCAGTGCCTGCGCAACGACAGCAGAGTTGCCCACATTTTAACGTGTGCTGACTACTGGGTGGCCACCCTGCTGGATCCACGGTACAAAGACAATGTGCCCACTTTACTTCCTGCACTGGAGCGTGATAGGAAGATGCGCGAGTACAAGCGCACACTGGTAGACGCGCTCCTGAGAGCATTCCCAACTGTCACAGGGGAACAGGTGGAAAGCCCAAGGCAGAGGAGGAGCTAGAGGTCGCCACGCAGCACTGTCACGGCCAGCTCCTCTGAGGGCAGGGTTAGCATGGCAGAAATGTGGAAAAGTTTTGTCTCCACGACACAGCTAACTGCCCCACCACCTGATACGGAACGTGTTAGCAGGAGGCAACATTTCACTAACATGGTTGAACAGTACGTCTGCACACAACTCCACGTACTGACGGATGGTTCGGCCCCATTCAACTTCTGGGTTTCCAAATTGTCCACGTGGCCAGAATTAGCATGTTATGCCTTGGAGGTGCTGGCCTGCCCGGTGGCCAGCGTTTTATCTGAACGTGTATTCAGCACGGCAAGGGGCGTCATTACTGACAAACGCAGCCGCCTGTCCGCAGCCAACGTGGACAAGCTGACGTTTATAAAAATGAACCAGGCATGGATCCCACAAGACCTGACCCTCCCTTGTGCAGAGTAGTCCTTAATAACTGCCTTAAACCATGTTGTCTTGTACTCCTGGCCACTTCTTCATTGAAAAATCAATTTTTGAAATTAAGTAGGATCTTGGGGTGCAACCCAGAGTTGAATGAACCTTCCCTCTGTCTGGGTGCCGGGGCCAAAGTACATGAAAGTGTCCTTCTCCTGTGCTCGGTGATATGAATGTTATACTTGTGCTGTCTGACATGTCTCCTTTGTGTGGGTGCAGGGGGCCAAAGTCACTGAAAGCGGCCTTCTCCTGTGGTGGGTGATCGAAATGCCTGATTCTCTGCTGTGGGACCTCTCTCCTCCGTGTGGCTGCAGAGGTCAAAGTCTCTAAAAGTGCCCTTCTCCTGTGGTGGTTGATGTAAAATTGATGCTTGTGCTATCTGACCTGTCTCCTCTGTGTCGGTGCTAAGGCCTAAGTCACTGAAAGCGGCCTTCTCCTGTGCTGGCTGATATAAATGCCTGAATCTCTGCTGTGGGACCTCTCTCCTCCGTCTGGGTGCAGGGGTCAAAGTCTCGCAAAGTGGCCTTCTCTTGTGCCGGGTGATGTGAAACTGATGTTTGTGCCATCTGACATGGTTGCCGGGGTCCCATTAAATGGTGGCCTACTCCTGTGGTGGGTGATCTAAATGCCTGATTCTCTGCTGTGAAACCTCTCTCCTCCGTCTGGGTGCAGGGGTCAAAGTCTCTCAAAGTGGCCGTCTCTTGTGCTGGGTGATGTGAAACTGATGTTTGTGCCATCTGACATGGTTGCCGGTGTCCCATTAAATGATGGCCTACTCCTGTGGTGGGTGATCTAAATGCCTGATTCTCTGCTGTGAAACCTCTCTCCTCCGTCTGGGTGCAGGGGTCAAAGTCTCTCAAAGTGGCCTTCTCTTGTGCTGGGTGATGTGAAACTGATGTTTGTGCCATCTGACATGGTTGCCGGTGTCCCATTAAATGATGGCCTACTCCTGTGGTGGGTGATCTAAATGCCTGATTCTCTGCTGTGAAACCTCTCTCCTCCGTCTGGGTGCAGGGGTCAAAGTCTCTCAAAGTGGCCTTCTCTTGTGCTGGGTGATGTGAAACTGATGTTTGTGCCATCTGAAATGGTTGCCGGGGTCCCATTAAATGATGGCCTACTCCTGTGGTGGGTGATCTAAATGCCTGATTCTCTGCTGTGAAAACCTCTCTCCTCTGTCTGGGTACTGGTCAGAAATAAATGAGTGGTCTTCTCCAGTGGTGGTTGATATGACGCATGATTCCTTGCTGTGGGACCTGTATCCTCTGTCTGGGTGCTTGTCCCAAATAAATGAGAGTGGCCTTCTCCGGTGGTGGTTGATATGACGCATGATTCCTTGCTGTGGGACCTCTCTCCTCTGTCTGCTTGCTGGTCCAAAATAAATGAGAGTGGCCTTCTCCGGTGGGGGTTGATATGACGCATGATTCCTTGCTGTGGGACCTGTATCCTCTGTCTGGGTGCTGGACCAAAATAAATGAGAGTGGCCTTCTCCGGTGGGGGTTAATATGACGCATGATTCCTTGATGTGGGACCTCTCTCCTCTGTCTGGGTGCTGGTCCCAAATAAATGAGAGTGGCCTTCTCCGGTGGGGGTTGATATGACGCATGATTCCTTGCTGTGGGACCTGTATCCTCTGTCTGGGTGCTGGTCCAAAATAAATGAGAGTGGCCTTCTCCGGTGGTGGTTGATATGACGCATGATTCCTTGATGTGGGACCTTTCTCCTCTGTCTGGGTGCTGGTCCAAAATACATGAGTGGCCTTCTCCGGTGGTGGTTGATGTAAAATTGATGCTTGTGCTATCTGACCTGTCTCCTCTGTGTCGGTGCTAAGGCCTAAGTCACTGAAAGCGGCCTTCTCCTGTGCTGGCTGATATAAATGCCTGAATCTCTGCTGTGGGACCTCTCTCCTCCGTGTGGCTGCAGGGGTCAAAGTCTCTAAAAGTGCCCTTCTCCTGTGGTGGTTGATGTGAAACTGATGCTTGTGCTATCTGACCTGTCTCCTCTGTGTCGGTGCTAAGGCCTAAGTCACTGAAAGCGGCCTTCTCCTGTGCTGGCTGATATAAATGCCTGAATCTCTGCTGTGGGACCTCTCTCCTCCGTCTGGGTGCAGGGGTCAAAGTCTCGCAAAGTGGCCTTCTCTTGTGCCGGGTGATGTGAAACTGATGTTTGTGCCATCTGACATGGTTGCCGGGGTCCCATTAAATGGTGGCCTACTCCTGTGGTGGGTGATCTAAATGCCTGATTCTCTGCTGTGAAACCTCTCTCCTCCGTCTGGGTGCAGGGGTCAAAGTCTCTCAAAGTGGCCGTCTCTTGTGCTGGGTGATGTGAAACTGATGTTTGTGCCATCTGACATGGTTGCCGGTGTCCCATTAAATGATGGCCTACTCCTGTGGTGGGTGATCTAAATGCCTGATTCTCTGCTGTGAAACCTCTCTCCTCCGTCTGGGTGCAGGAGTCAAAGTCTCTCAAAGTGGCCTTCTCTTGTGCTGGGTGATGTGAAACTGATGTTTGTGCCATCTGAAATGGTTGCCGGGGTCCCATTAAATGATGGCCTACTCCTGTGGTGGGTGATCTAAATGCCTGATTCTCTGCTGTGAAAACCTCTCTCCTCTGTCTGGGTACTGGTCAGAAATAAATGAGTGGTCTTCTCCAGTGGTGGTTGATATGACGCATGATTCCTTGCTGTGGGACCTGTATCCTCTGTCTGGGTGCTTGTCCCAAATAAATGAGAGTGGCCTTCTCCGGTGGTGGTTGATATGGCGCATGATTCCTTGCTGTGGGACCTCTCTCCTCTGTCTGCTTGCTGGTCCAAAATAAATGAGAGTGGCCTTCTCCGGTGGGGGGTTGATATGACGCATGATTCCTTGCTGTGGGACCTGTATCCTCTGTCTGGGTGCTGGACCAAAATAAATGAGAGTGGCCTTCTCCGGTGGGGGGTTGATATGACGCATGATTCCTTGATGTGGGACCTCTCTCCTCTGTCTGGGTGCTGGTCCCAAATAAATGAGAGTGGCCTTCTCCGGTGGGGGTTGATATGACGCATGATTCCTTGCTGTGGGACCTGTATCCTCTGTCTGGGTGCTGGTCCAAAATAAATGAGAGTGGCCTTCTCCGGTGGTGGTTGATATGACGCATGATTCCTTGATGTGGGACCTTTCTCCTCTGTCTGGGTGCTGGTCCAAAATACATGAGTGGCCTTCTCCGGTGGTGGTTGATATGACGCATGATTCCTTGCTGTGGGACCTGTATCCTCTGTCTGGGTGTTGGTCCAAAATAAATGAGAGTGGCCTTCTCCGGTGGTGGTTGATATGATGCATGATTCCTTGATGTGGGACCTTTCTCCTCTGTCTGGGTGCTGGTCCAAAATACATGAGAGTGGCCTTCTCCGTTGGTGGTTGATATGACGCATGATTCCTTGCTGTGGGACCTGTATCCTCTGTCTGGGTGCTGGTCCAAAAATAAATGAAGTGGCCTTCTCCGGTGGGGGTTGATATGACGCATGATTCCTTGATGTGGGACCTCTCTCCTCTGTCTGGGTGCTGGTCCAAAATAAATGAGAGTGGCCTTCTCCGGTGGGGGTTGATATGACGCATGATTCCTTGCTGTGGGACCTGTATCCTCTGTCTGGGTGCTGGTCCAAAATAAATGAGAGTGGCCTTCTCCGGTGGGGGTTGATATGACGCATGATTCCTTGCTGTGGGACCTCTCTCCTCTGTCTGGGTGCTGGTCCAAAATAAATGAGAGTGGCCTTCTCAGGTGGTGGTTGATATGACGCATGATTCCTTGCTGTGGGACCTCTCTCCTCTGTCTTGGTGCTGGTCCAAAATACATGAGAGTGGCCTTCTCCGGTGGTGGTTGATATGACGCATGATTCCTTGCTGTGGGACCTGCTATCCTCTGTCTGGGTGCTGGTCCCAAATAAATGAGTGGCCTTCTCCGGTGGTGGTTGATATGAGCGCATGATTCCTTGCTGTGGGACTTGTATCCTCTGTCTGGGTGCTGGTCCCAAATAAATGAAGTGGCCTTCTCCGGTGGTGGTTGATATGACGCATGATTCCTTGCTGTGGGACCTGTATCCTCTGTCTGGGTGCTGGTCCCAAATAAATGAGAGTGGCCTTCTCCGGTGGTGGTTGATATGAGGCATGATTCCTTGCTGTGGGACTTGTATCCTCTGTCTGGGTGCTGGTCCCAAATAAATGAGAGTGGCCTTCTCCGGTGGTGGTTGATATGACGCATGATTCCTTGCTGTGGGACCTGTATCCTCTGTCTGGGTGCTGGTCCAAAATAAATGAGAGTGGCCTTCTCCGGTGGTGGTTGATATGACGCATGATTCCTTGCTGTGGGACCTGTATCCTCTGTCTGGGTGCTGGTCCCAAATAAATAGGAGTGGCCTTCTCCGGTGGTGGTTGATATGAGGCATGATTCCTTGCTGTGGGACCTCTCTCCTCTGTTTCGGTGCTGGTCCTAAATAAATGAGAGTGGCCTTCTCCGGTGGTGGTTGATATTACGCATGATTCCTTGCTGTGGGACCTGTATCCTCTGTCTGGTTGCTGGTCCGAAATAAATGAGAGTGGCCTTCTCCAGTGGTGTGTGATATGACGCATGATTCCTTGCTGTGGGACCTCTCTCCTCTGTCTGGTTGCTGGTCCGAAATAAATGAGAGTGGCCTTCTCCAGTGGTGTGTGATATGACGCATGATTCCTTGCTGTGGGACCTCTCTCCAATTGATATTGGTTAATTTTTATTTATTTTATTTTATTTTAATTCATTTCCCTATCTACATTTGTTTGCAGGGGATTTACCTACATTTTGCTGCCTTTTGCAGCCCTCTAGCCCTTTCCGGGAGTCTTTTACAGCCTTTTTAGTGCCCAAAAGTTCGGGTCCCCATTGACTTCTATGGGGTTCGGGTTTGGGATGAAGTTCGGGTTGAGTTCGGATCACGAACCCGGACATTTTCCGGAAGTTCTGCCGAACCTCTCGAACCCGAACATCCAGGTGTTCGCTCATCTCTAATGGCGGGGTTGTTATGGTTACCTAGAGTAAAACTGTGTGTGTGGAGACGAACTGGCAGGGAGCAGTAAATGACAGTTTGGATTTAAGTGAAAGGCTTAATGAAAGGCAGAAATTGTTGTGCAGGATACAGGGGCGTGATGACGTGAACACGCCACGTCGCGCTCTCCTCCTCCTGCCCTCCTCCCTCCTCCTCGTTCTCTGGCTCTCCGGCTGATGCTTTGAGCCTTGGGCACGCCTGAGCTCTCTACCGCCTGCCGCCTGCCGCCCTGAGGAAAACACCGGACTCCTTGTGCCACCAGCTCCCGCTGTCACTTGCTTCCAGCCTGCTGCCTGCTGCCGCTCATAGCAAGGGTGAGCTTCCAGACCCCCTCACTGTCGTCTTCTGCTGCCCTGCTTCCGTGAGAACGCTGGGTCTCCACTGCCGTTTGCTGTGGCCTACAGGGAGCGTGTCTTCTTCTCCCCGTCCACCTTCACTGCTTGCCGCCCGGCTCGGCTGGACCTGCTTCGTGCCTTATCCCTCCTGCTCCGGTTTTGCTGGTTCTCCCCTGCTCATCCCTGCTCTCCTGCTTCTGGACGCTGGACATGTGAGAAAGAATACTTTTTTGGCTCTCCCTTTTGCCTATAGTCCTGTACTAGTTCTGTGACTCTGTTTAATATTGCTTATAGACTCTGGTGATTGGCATTCAAGAAGAGAGAATAAAGGAGAGTAAAAGGAGAATAAAGAAAAGAGAAATAAAGAAAAAAAAAAGAAAATAAAAAAAAAATTGAGAGGAAAACAGGGGGAAAAAAACTGCAAAAAAAAAAAAAAGGCAAAGTAAAAAAACTGTGCTGAAAGCAGAGCAGATGCGGGTGTGAAAGGAGGAGAAAGGAGGAATTAAAAAAAAAAAAAGAGGGGAAATAAAATCCAAAAATAAAAGGGGGGAGAGCACTTAAGGATTCCTTAAAATTAAAATTAAAAAAAAAAAAAAAAATTATATATATATATATATATATATATAATGGTAAGAAGGTGAAAAGCAGCACACTGTAGTGGGGTGCAATTCCAAACGCTGACCTGCGCCAAGGTCAGAAATCCATAAACAAGAAGATACGGCAGCACTCCAAGTTCGGTGAATGAAACGGTGATTTATTCAATCCAGTGTCACAGCAACGTTTCAACTGCTTGTTGCAGTCTTTGTCAAGCTCAAGAAACATGTGCACATAGCATCTCATATATAGTGCAATTAATTACAGAGTGATTATGATACAATTCTAAGTTATATCAAAAAATAAATTTCAATATGATATATCGCAGTGTTACATAAGTGTATTTCAATACAGTGTCATCTCCCATTAATTAATAACCGCTTTTCATTTTCATATCCGTGATCAATGTATTATATTAATATAATATTCTTAACGATATCCAGGTGCAGTGTACGTGATGATTAAAAACACATTAAGAAATCATTACCGGGCATCTCCTGTTTCAGATCGAGTAAGACCGTACGGCGTACTCCTGTTCGCATTGCGCATGCACAGGAACGGAGAACCATCGCGATACCTCAGCTATTACATCACTGGGCTATTACATCCAGGATGTCTCACCAAAGATGGCGATCGCACTCCGGACCTGCGCACTGTCATATGTAAAGCGCGATTCTGGGTTACTCCATCACTAGGGTGAAAGCTCCACAATGTCTCACCCAAAATGGCGTTCACTCTAACGATGTTCTCTTGAACCTGTCAAAATTATTATGCTAACCCTATGTACAGGAATATTCGGGTATTCGCCTCCACGTAAACTTGGTATGGAACGTTATACAAATATGGCTCAGGACGCCAGGAATTAGGAGAGCACCACGTCAATGGTGGTCTCCCATTCCAGGGTGACCAAACCAGGCCGGCCACGGGTCACCATGAGCAGCCCTGGTACCGTCACCCCTAGCAACCCTGTATAGCCTTTCATTAGGGTATTCGGAGCATCAAGTAGAGTGGTTCTCCAACTGAACTGCTCCCATTCACCCATTTGCTCCACCATATTAATTCAGAGGTATATACCCATCCAGTCACCTGTAACATCATATAAAATTAATCTCAGCATTACAGGTTCAAATCAACACCGTATGTAAATAATATCCATGTTGATCTTGTATAATCTCATTGGGGTATCCGTGTAGTCTCTAGATCTAGAAATCCATTGGAGAATTGTCCGGTTGATCAAAGCTTGAATCATCTGAAAAACAGAGTATGTTTTGTTACATAGTGTAATTTATAATAGATTTATGCACATATTTCAACACCCATTTATCAGTAATGGACGAGCTATACACATAAAGCTATAAGGCACAGCAGAGGAGTCCTATGTCACCCTGAATTCCACGTTCAAACCACCTGGTTTCAATGTTTGTAATGCAAAAATCCAGTATAATTCCCGTTTTTTAAAAATGCTGTCCTATCCCCTCCTCTTCTCCCCATTGTTACTTGTTCTAAAATCCTAAATCTCAAATCCTTCTCATCGTGTTTGGCTTCAGAAAAATGTTTTGATACTGGTAGATTTAATTTCTCTTTCCTAATTGAATACCTGTGTTGGTTCAACCTTGTCTTGACATCCCACGTGGTTTCCCCACATACCACTTGTCACAAGGGCATGTGAGCAGGTAAACCACGTGGGTGGAATCGCACGTAAGGAATTGTTTAATTTTTATTGTTTGATTCGTTTTTGGATTCAAAAATTTATCTCCTCGCAGCATCAGGGGACAATTCACACAGTTAAAGCACGGGTAACATCCCGTGCGTGTAGATCCAGTATATGTCCTCATGTCTATTCTACGGGAGCCTATATCTGACTTTATCAGCCTATCTCCTAGATTTTGATTCCTTCTATAGGACATTAGAGGAGGTAAAGAGAATTCTCCAATCTGGGGAAAACTTTGAGTTAGTATTTTCCAATGTCTACGGACGATTTTAGCTATTTGCACACTCTCTGTACTATAGTTTGTAACAAAAGGTATTCTAGGTGGAGTGGGCTCTCTACCTGTTTGTCTCACACTAGGGATTTCCTGAACCTTACACATACTCTCATTGATCAATTTCTTGGGGTACCCCCGTGATCGAAATTTATCTCCCATCTCTCTAAGGCGCTGTTGTCTTGTTTCCGTGTCCCCACTATTCTCTGTACCCGCAACATTTGGCTATATGGTAATGAGTTTACCATTGGCCTCGGGTGATGGCTATCAAATCGCAATAACGTGTTTTTATCTGTGTTTTTAATATAGATGTCTGTCACCAACTTTTGGTTATCAATGCTGATCTCCATGTCCAGAAACTGGATCTTTTCACAGGAATGTACCAATGTGAATTTAACGCTTGGATCAATATCATTAAGAAACTTGTGGAAGGAGATGAGGTCCTCTGTAGCGCCCACCCACACCAGGAAGACGTCATCTATGTAGCGCCACCACCCCAAAACTTGACTGAAGTGGCGGCTCCCATAGACGTACGCCTCCTCCAGGTGTGTCATATAGATGTTAGCATAGGTGGGCGCCACATTGGACCCCATCGCCGTTCCCCGTAATTGTAGAAAAAAAGTCATCTTGAAAAGGAAATAGTTTTTTGTTAGAACAAAACCTAACAATACTAAAATGAACTGTTGACACTGATCTGTGTAATTGGTCATGGCAAGACCCTGTTGTACCGCCCTTATCCCCAGTGTGTGCTCAATCGACGTATACAAACTGCATACGTCGAAAGATCCCAAAATGGAGCCTGGCGGTATTGTCAAGCCCTCAATTTTAGACAAAAAATCTTGAGTGTCTTTCACATAAGATCTAGCTGATATAGCAAATCTACGGAGTATCCTGTCTAGGAATATTGCCACATTATTAAATAATGACCCTCTCCCCGATACAATCGGCCTGCCAGGAGGAGCCTGCAGGCTTTTATGTATCTTGGGGAGGGTATACAAAATGGGTGTCGTTGGTTTATCGATGTATAAATAGGCAAATAACTTCTCATCAATTATACCCGCTCGTAAGGCTCCATTCAAGATATAAGATATCCCTTAGTTCTCTAAGTAATGTAAATTTTGGATCATGCGACATTTTACAGTACACCTTTGTATCATTCAATTGCGATTGAATCTCCTGCACATATTTCTCAGTATCCATCACCACAACCCCACCACCCTTGTCAGCCGACTTGATGGTGAGGTTGTGGTTCGACACCAGAGACTTCAGTGCAGACAACTCATCCGACCCGGGTATGTGACATAGAGGACTATACACAAGGTTATGTCTATAATTGGCAGGGAGATCAAAGGAGAAACCGGAGAAATGGAGGGGAGAGAGTGACTGCTGGTAGGAAACTACCTGCACGAATTACCAAAGATAGAATTACACCTGTGGATGACAACACTAAAGAGGAGACGGATGCACAGAGCCCTTTTTTAGGGGCAAGTATGGACACAAGAGAACCAGGCGGGGGGGCAGACGCCAGTACAAATGGAGAAAGAGAGAAGTCCCAGAGACCTCAACGACACAAGAATATAATCAAGAAAAGGATATAGTGGTAAATATATCGTCCACTACCTTAGATACCTCTGAAATATGTTTGTTAAATAGAGGACTCTCTTTTTGTCCGGTATCAGGAACTAACTGGTTTAATATGGAATTAGACTTATATAGATTCATGAGATCGATTAAATTAAAAATCTGGTTTGCCTCACAGACTAGGGAGCAATCGGGCCATAATAATGTCCTAAGTGAATTGAATCTGGGGAATACGGGTCTCTATACCAAGAGTAATTTTGACCCAGTAATTGATCACCCAGCGGCCGAGACTTTCTCTTTGGCTATAAGGAGGGATTTGGATAATCTAAGGGAAGAAGTGGAGAATAGCCCTCCTGTGTATGCAAATATTAGGTCGGATGAGTTGTCTGCACTGAAGTCTCTGGTGTCGAACCACAACCTCACCATCAAGTCGGCTGACAAGGGTGGTGGGGTTGTGGTGATGGATACTGAGAAATATGTGCAGGAGATTCATTCGCAATTGAGTGATATAAAGGTGTACTGTAAAATGTCGCATGATCCAAAATTTACATTACTTAGAGAACTAAGGGATATCTTGAATGGAGCCTACGAGCGGGTATAATTGATGAGAAGTTATTTGCCTATTTATACATCGATAAACCAACGACACCCATTTTGTATACCCTCCCCAAGATACATAAAAGCCTGCAGGCTCCTCCTGGCAGGCCGATTGTATCGGGGAGAGGGTCATTATTTAATAATGTGGCAATATTCCTAGACAGGATACTCCGTAGATTTGCTATATCAGCTAGATCTTATGTGAAAGACACTCAAAATTTTTTGTCTAAAATTGAGGGCTTGACAATACCGCCAGGCTCCATTTTGGGATCTTTCGACGTATGCAGTTTGTATACGTCGATTGAGCACACACTGGGGATGAGGGCGGTACAACAGTGTCTTGCCATGACCAATTACACAGATCAGTGTCAACAGTTCATTTTAGTATTGTTAGGTTTTGTTCTAACAAAAACTATTTCCTTTTTCAAGATGACTTTTTTCTACAATTACGGGAACGGCGATGGGGTCCAATGTGGCGCCCACCTATGCTAACATCTATATGACACACCTGGAGGAGGCGTACGTCTATGGGAGCCGCCACTTCAGTCAAGTTTTGGGGTGGTGGCGCTACATAGATGACGTCTTCCTGGTGTGGGTGGGCGCTACAGAGGACCTCATCTCCTTCCACAAGTTTCTTAATGATATTGATCCAAGCGTTAAATTCACATTGGTACATTCCTGTGAAAAGATCCAGTTTCTGGATATGGAGATCAGCATTGATAACCAAAAGTTGGTGACAGACATCTATATTAAAAACACAGATAAAAACACGTTATTGCGATTTGACAGCCATCACCCGAGGCCAATGGTAAACTCATTACCATATAGCCAAATGTTGCGGGTACAGAGAATAGTGGGGGACACGGAAACAAGACAACAGCGCCTTATAGAGATGGGAGATAAATTTCGATCACGGGGTACCCCAAGAAATTGATCAATGAGAGTATGTGTAAGGTTCAGGAAACCCCTAGTGGGAGACAAACAGGAAGAGAGCCCACTCCACCTAGAATACCTTTTGTTACAAACTATAGTACAGAGAGTGTGCAAATAGCTAAAATCGTCCGTAGACATTGGAAAATACTAACTCAAAGTTTTCCCCAGATTGGAGAATTCTCTTTACCTCCTCTAATGTCCTATAGAAGGAATCAAAATCTAGGAGATAGGCTGATAAAGTCAGATATAGGCTCCCGTAGAATAGACATGAGGACATATACTGGATCTACACGCACGGGATGTTACCCGTGCTTTAACTGTGTGAATTGTCCCCTGATGCTGCGAGGAGATAAATTTTTGAATCCAAAAACGAATCAAACAATAAAAATTAAACAATTCCTTACGTGCGATTCCACCCACGTGGTTTACCTGCTCACATGCCCTTGTGACAAGTGGTATGTGGGGAAACCACGTGGGATGTCAAGACAAGGTTGAACCAACACAGGTATTCAATTAGGAAAGAGAAATTAAATCTACCAGTATCAAAACATTTTTCTGAAGCCAAACACGATGAGAAGGATTTGAGATTTAGGATTTTAGAACAAGTAACAATGGGGAGAAGAGGAGGGGATAGGACAGCATTTTTAAAAAACGGGAATTATACTGGATTTTTGCATTACAAACATTGAAACCAGGTGGTTTGAACGTGGAATTCAGGGTGACATAGGACTCCTCTGCTGTGCCTTATAGCTTTATGTGTATAGCTCGTCCATTACTGATAAATGGGTGTTGAAATATGTGCATAAATCTATTATAAATTACACTATGTAACAAAACATACTCTGTTTTTCAGATGATTCAAGCTTTGATCAACCGGACAATTCTCCAATGGATTTCTAGATCTAGAGACTACACGGATACCCCAATGAGATTATACAAGATCAACATGGATATTATTTACATACGGTGTTGATTTGAACCTGTAATGCTGAGATTAATTTTATATGATGTTACAGGTGACTGGATGGGTATATACCTCTGAATTAATATGGTGGAGCAAATGGGTGAATGGGAGCAGTTCAGTTGGAGAACCACTCTACTTGATGCTCCGAATACCCTAATGAAAGGCTATACAGGGTTGCTAGGGGTGACGGTACCAGGGCTGCTCATGGTGACCCGTGGCCGGCCTGGTTTGGTCACCCTGGAATGGGAGACCACCATTGACGTGGTGCTCTCCTAATTCCTGGCGTCCTGAGCCATATTTGTATAACGTTCCATACCAAGTTTACGTGGAGGCGAATACCCGAATATTCCTGTACATAGGGTTAGCATAATAATTTTGACAGGTTCAAGAGAACATCGTTAGAGTGAACGCCATTTTGGGTGAGACATTGTGGAGCTTTCACCCTAGTGATGGAGTAACCCAGAATCGCGCTTTACATATGACAGTGCGCAGGTCCGGAGTGCGATCGCCATCTTTGGTGAGACATCCTGGATGTAATAGCCCAGTGATGTAATAGCTGAGGTATCGCGATGGTTCTCCGTTCCTGTGCATGCGCAATGCGAACAGGGGTACGCCGTACGGTCTTACTCGATCTGAAACAGGAGATGCCCGGTAATGATTTCTTAATGTGTTTTTAATCATCACGTACACTGCACCTGGATATCGTTAAGAATATTATACTAATATAACACACTGATCATGAATATGAAAATGAAAAGCGGTTATTAATTAATGGGAGATGACACTGTATTGAAATACACTTATGTAACACTGCGATATATCATATTGAAATTTATTTTTTGATATAACTTATAATTGTATCATAATCACTCTGTAATTAATTGCACTATATATGAGATGCTATGTGCACATGTTTCTTGAGCTTGACAAAGACTGCAACAAGCAGTTGAAACGTTGCTGTGACACTGGATTGAATAAATCACCGTTTCATTCACCGAACTTGGAGTGCTGCCGTATCTTCTTGTTTATATATATATATATATATATATATATTGAAAGGGGTCTTAAACGATTAATGGCTCCAAAGCGGCGGTCGGTTGACTCCTCTGGAACAAAGCTGGGGACTAAGACACCAGAGGGCAAAATTGATAAGTTCTTGAAATCCCCCTCCCTCAATGAAAAGGGGTTATTTATAGGGAAAATGAGTACTAACCCTAAGAAAACTGTTAAAATTCCCCAAGCTTAAGAACTTTTTGAGGATGGGCTATTAGACCAGGAAGGAGGGGAGGAAAGTCTCCTAGCGCGGACAGAAATTGAACATGACCCCTCAGCTCTGGAAAAAATCTTGTGCGCTGTGGAAAATAACGGTATGCTAGTGCAAGGGATGTCTACTCAATTGGGGTCAATGCAGAGTGATATATCCCTAATAAGAGAAGACCTGACCAAAATCCGGGATCGAGTACTTAATATGGAGAAGACGGTTGACTCTCTCCAATCCGATATGGATATGATAAAATCTAAGACTCTGTCTCTTTCTTCAGAAAACCACCTCCTACAAAATAAACTGGAGGACTTGGAAAATAGATCAAGGCGTTATAATATCCGCTTAGTCGGATTTCCAGAGGGAGTTGAGGGTTGGCAGCTAGTTGAACAACTTAAGGATGTAAATTTGAAAAATCTGGGCATCGAACACTTTTCCTCCACGTTCCAAATAGAAAGAGCCCACCGGATTCCAGGGGGGAAACCCACTCCAGGGAGGCCGCCGCGAGCAATCCTAATGAAACTTTTACTATTCATGGATAGAGATATGATACTGAGAAGGGCAAGAGAATGCTCACCCATTGACTATCAAGGCACTAGTCTGTTATTCTTCCCTGATTTTGCTCGGCAGACTCAGGAAAAAAGAAGAGGTTTCAGTGAGATAAAGAAACGTTTGGCGTCAAAGGACATTAAATACTCTTTACAGTACCCAGTGAAATTAAGAATGATTTATAACGGGACTATCCAATTTTTTGAGAAACCGCGACAAGCGCTGGATTGGATGGAGCAATTGGGCATTTGAAATATTTTTATAATGAAGTGATGGAGGGGACGGAGGGAGGATGGGACTAGTGGGGGGGAGAATGGCCGGAAGGTAGAGGTTTGCTGACTAGATCTGGCGGACCAAAGGGGGGGGGGAGAGAGGGAATGGGGGAGGGAACTCAACCTGCAGGGAAGGGACTTTTTTTTTTTCTCCTCTCTTATTTAACTGATGCCTGTTAGAATCGTTTCTTGGAACGTTAGAGGTCTTGGGGAAAGGGTTAAGAGACATCTTCCCGCAATTATTTGTATAGTGGAAACCCATCTCACTAAAGAGAAAGTGACCCGATTGATGACGGGATGGCATTCCCAATCCTACCATTCTATTTTTAGCGGTGCCTCTAGGGGTGTATCGGTTCTGATTCATAATTCCATAGATTTTTCCTTAACAGAATCTTATATAGATAACCAGGGCAGATTTATTTTTCTGTATGGGAGGCTCCATGGATATAGTTACATTCTCGCCTTTTTTTATATACCTCCGCCATTCTCGATGTATCCACTTATCCAACTATTGCGTTTTTTGGAAAAGAAACCAGAATGCCGGCTTGTTCTGATGGGAGACTTTAACGCTGTTATGGATCCTAAAAAGGACAGACTGACTTTAGATGCAGATCAGGGAAGGAATATTTGTAATTCTCCACTGCCTCAGTTTTGTTCGGAAGTTGGATTGGTGGATATATGGGAATATGTTGGCGGAGGAAAGAGAGTATACTCCTGTGTTAGCAGAGGAGGCAGAGCAATGTCTAGAATTGATTTGGCGCTTACTAATGAGAATAACTTAAATAATGTTAAAAGGATACGATACGGAGTAAGAACAGTTTTAGATCACTCACCTGTTTCAATTGAGGTTCGCATTGGGGAGAATAAAGACAAAAAGGGATTTGGGTTTAAGCTGAACCCATATTGGCTTACTATTATGGATAATTATCAGTCTATTAAATTACATGTATCCTCCTTTTGGGAGGTAAATCTCCCCTCTGCTAACATCAATTCAGTTTGGGACGCTTTGAAAGCATATCTGAGGGGGGTTCTTATTAGTGATATTACTGCTGTGAGGAGTCATTTAAGAAAAAAGAGGAGGACCTGACCGATTTCGTGGCTTCCACAATGGAACGATTTATCAATCAATCTACTGAATATAATAAAGAAGAGATGCAGAGGGCTAGTTGCTCTCTGAAGGAATACGTAATTGAGAAAGCAAATCATAGGTTACTTTTTAAGGGACAGAAGTATTTTTCAGAATCCGGACGTCCTGGTAAGCTTCTAGCTAAAATAATTTCACAACAGGATAAGAAAAAGAAAGCTATTACTTTAGTTCGTAATTTAGATGGGGTAATTATATCAGACCCAGAGGGAATTAGAGATACTTTTCTGCAATACTTCTCTCAGATATATAGAGCTTCTCCTGGTTTGCCACCTGACCTGGCGAGACAGTTCCTGGAGAGAATTTATTTTCCGATGTTAACAGAAGTCCAAAAAGAATCTCTGGAAGGAGAGTTGTCTCTTGTGGAGATTCAAGAGGCCTTGAGGTCTATCTCCGGGAACTCATCGCCAGGGTCAGACGGTCTTCCATATGAATTTTATCATAAGTATAGCGATGTCATCCTCCCTCATCTACTGGAAGTGTTCTCTCAAGCATCGCAGGGAGGGACTCTGCCACAGTCCATGATGGAAGCCGTGATAGTTTTAATCCCTAAAAAAGATAAAGATCTGGTGGACTTGAGCTCATACAGACCAATTTCCTTATTAAACACGGATGTTAAGTTGTTATCAAAGGTTCTGGCCAAGAGGCTCTCTCAAGTTATGTCTTTTGTGATTCATCCAGATCAAAATGGCTTTATGCCAAAAAGGGGCACCCATCATAACCTGCATAGGTTCTTCACTAATATTCAGTCTCCTGGTGGCGGCGCCCACTCGGTCCTGTCATTGGATGCCACTAAGGAGTTCGACAGGGTCGAGTGGATGTTTCTCTGGGAGGTGATAAAAAGAATGGGTTTTGGCCCCAAATTTATGGGGATTGTTCAGTTGTTATATAAATGTCCGTTGGCCAGGATCAGGATTAATGATATGCTGACAGAGAGTTTTGTATTGGGAAGAGGTACGCGTCAAGGATGTCCTCTTTCCCCTCTTTTATTTAATATCTATATTGAACCTCTTGCAGTTAGTATAAGGCAAGATTCTAGAGTGGCTGGCTTTGGTGTAATGGAGAAACAGGACCGTATATCTCTTTATGCAGATGATATCCTGTTTTTTATTCACCAAACAGAAAATACGCTTCCTCGAATAATGGAATTAGTCAACCTATTCTCTGATCCTTCTGGTCTGGAGGTTAACTGGGGGAAGACTGCTCTTCTCCCCGTAGACGAACTGCGAGGATCTATGGAAAATTTTGCCAATCGGGTATTGATCTCCGATTCGATAAAATATCTGGGGATAACAGTTTCTGCCAAAACCCAAGATAATCTTCAACTCAATTTGATTCCCTTATTATCAAAGGTGAGATCCAAAATTAAGATATGGCAAAGAATTCTGCCGGCAAGAGCAGACAGAATTTCACTAATAAAAATGGTGGTGCTGCCCCAGGTTCTTTATGTCCTTCGCAATTCGCCTGTATGGATTGAAGATAAGTATTTTAGGTTGATAGAACGGATGATTAACGATTTACTATGGGGGAGGAAGTGCATGAGATTAAAGGCGCTTTATTTTTCCATGCCCTACAATAGGGGAGGCCTCAACCTCCCCTACTTTAGGGGTTACTTTATGGCCTCTCAACTCTGCTTTTTTAACGACTGGGAAAATAGCCAACTCTGTAGAAAATTGGTGAAAGACTCAGGTTTTTCTGATTTATTTACAGTATTAGAGTCCGACTATTTACTTAATACACAGATTGGATATAAACCTTTCTGCAGAATGGCTACAAAGGCCTGGCTGGTTATAAAGAGCTGGTTTAAAATCAAGGCATCACTTATCTGTACCCCATTATGGCATAACTCAAAGCTTCTGAATTTAGATGATCTAAACTGTTGGCAATATTGGAGGATGAGAAATATTCAATATCTGAATCAGGTGGTTAAAGATGGGCAAATCCTGTCTCTTATGGAGCGAAAACAAAATTTAAATGTAGGCGAGGTGGCTTGGTATGCATATTTTCAATTGAGGTCGGCACTTCTTCGTATTGCGGATAGTCATTCACTTGAGGTAGACACTCCTGAATTTTTGCACAATTTGATTTGTAAGAAAGGTGGTATGAAAGTTAAATTATCACATTGTTATAGACACTTGATGAAAAGTTTTTTTTTGGAATGTTCTTCTTCAGGACAGAGATCCTGGTCTGCTTTATTGTCAGAGGTGGGTTCCCCGGACTGGGAGAATATAGGGGAGAATCTAAGTCAGGTTTCGCACAATTTTAATCACACTGTTGTACAGTTCAATATTATACACAAAATATATGTGACACCTTTATGGCTCCATAAGAGGGGATTTAGAGCCTCCTCTGACTGTCTTCGCTGTGGGGATCCCAGGGCAGATCATTTACATCTGTTCTGGGATTGCCCGATAGTGAGCAAATATTGGAGAACGATTCAAACAACCTTGGCTCAGAGACTTAATATAGACATTCCTCTATCTCCCAAGGTATGGGTTTTGGGGGATTTATCCGAGGTTAACTGCCAGCCCTTGAAGGCCGACTATTGACCAAAGTGATGTTTCTGGCCAGGCTTCTTGTAGCCAGAGAATGGTTTTCCCCCTCTGCTCCAGATTGTAATAATTGGTAATGTTTAGTTGATAAGGTGAAAATCTATGAGAGGATCATGTACAGACAAAGAGGGTCCTACGCAAAGTGGGGCAATATTTGGAAGGATTGGGATGGTTAAGTAAATACATTTTTTTTTTTTACTTTTTTTTTTTTTCTTCTTCCTTCCCTGCAGGATCGGGGGGGGGGGGGCTTTGGGGGTTTGTGGGAGGAATGGGGATGTTCTTTTGTAATTCTGTTTTATGGATTGTGTTTCTTGAGATGATTAAAATAAAAATCTATTAAAAAAAAAAAAAAGGTGAAAGGCTTAATGGCTTGTATTGACTATAATGCAGGCCATTTTTAGGGAATATCTCAGGAACGGTAAGTCCTAGAGAGCTGAGACCCGGTCTAAAACCTTCCCGGACACCTGATGTACCTGTGTGCCAAATTTGGTGAAGATGGGTCCAGTCGTTTGGTCGCGCATAAAGAACGACTAGACGTCTAAAAAAAAATCATTTATATATATATATATATATATATATATACTAGCAGAAGGACTCGGCTTCGCCCGGGAATATTTCATCTATTTTGTTTCATGTTTCCGTGTGTCGTAAAAAGATATCAACAGTATCCCCCATAACAGTGACCTCTATAGTACCCGCCCCACTGTCTGCTGAGCTGTGTATCTAATCCTGTCCTGTGTGATACAATCTGCTGAGCTGTGTATCTAATCTTATGTTGTGTGATACTGTCTGCTGAGCTGTGTATCTAATGCTATCTTGTGTGATACTGTCTGCTGAGCTGTGTATCTAATCCTATCCTGTGTGATACTGTCTGCGGAGCTGTGTATCTAATCCTAGCCTGTGTGATACTATCTGATGAGCTGTGTATCTAATCTTATGTTGTATGATACTGTCTGCTAAACTGTGTATCTAATCCTATCCTGTGTGATACTGTCTGCTAAACTGTGTATCTAATATTCTATCCTGTGTGATACTGTCTGCTGAGCATGTATCTAATATTCTATCCGGTGTGATACTGTCTGCTGAGCATGTACAGTCATGTGAAAAAATTAGGACACCCTTTGAAAGCATGTGGTTTTTTGTAACATTTTTAATAAATGGTTATTTCATCTCCGTTTCAACAATACAGAGAGATTAAAGTAATCCGACTAAACAAAGAAAACTGAAGAAAAGTCTTTTCAAGATCTTCTGTAAATGTCATTCTACAAAAATGCCTATTCTAACTGAGGAAAAAGATAGGACACCCTTGCCCCTAATAGCGAGTGTTACCTCCTTTGGCTGAAATAACTGCAGTGAGACGGTTCTTGTAGCCATCTACCAGTCTTCGACATCGGTCTGAGAAATTTTACCCCACTCCTCAATGCAGAACTTTTTCAGCTGTGAGATGTTTGAGGGGTTTCTTGCACGTACAGCCCTTTTCAAGTCACCCCACAGCATCTCAATGGGATTCAAATCTGGACTTTGACTTGGCCATTCCAGGACTCTCCATTTCTTCTTTTTCAGCCAATCTTTGGTTGATTTACTAGTATGTTTTGGGTCATTGTCATGTTGCATGGTCCAGTTCCGCTTCAGCTTTAATTTTCTAACTGATGGTCTCACATGTTCTTCAAGCACCTTCTGATACACAGTAGAATTCATCGTGGATTCTATGATGGTGAGCTGACCAGGTCCTGCTGCAGCAAAGCAGCCCCAAACCATGACACTTCCACCTCCATGCTTCACAGTTGGTATGAGGTTCTTTTCTTGGAATGCTGTGTTTGGTTTACGCCAAACATGTCCTCTGCTGTTGTGTCCAAATAATTCAATTTTGGACTCATCTGTCCAAAGAACATTATTCCAGAAGTCCTGGTCTTTGTCAACTTTATCTCTGGCAAATGTCAGTCTGGCCTCGATGTTTCTCTTGAAAGCAAAGGTTTCTCCTTGCACACCTCCCATGCAAGTTAAACTTGTACAGTCTCTTTCTGATTGTAGAGGCATGTACTTCTACATCAACAGTAGCCAGAGCCTGCTGTAGTTCTCGAGATGACACTTTAGGGTTTTGGAGACCTCTTTTAGCATCTTGCGGTCTGCTCTTGGGGTGAACTTGCTGGGGCGACCAGTCCTGGGCATGTTGGCAGTTGTTTTGAAAGCCCTCCACTTGTAGACTATCTTCCGGACAGTGGAATGGCTGATTTCAAAATCTTTTGAGATCTTTTTAAATTCCTTCCCAGACTCATAGGCTGCTACAATCTTTTTTCTGAAGTCCTCTGACAGCTCTTTTGCTCTCACCATGGTGCTCACTCTCACTTCAACAGTCAGGAGCACACCAAACTAAATGTCTGAGGTTTAAATAGGGCAAGCCTCATTCAACATGCAGAGTAACGATCTACTAATTATGTGCACCTGGTGTGATATACCTGTGTGAGATCTGAGCCAATTTAAGAGGGAATACATGTGAGGGTGTCCTATCTTTTTCCTCAGTTAGAATAGGCATTTTTGTAGAATGACATTTACAGAAGATCTTGAAAAGACTTTTCTTCAGTTTTCTTTGTTTAGTTGGATTACTTTAATCTCTCTGTATTGTTGAAACGGAGATGAAATAACCATTTATTAAAAATGTTACAAAAAACCACATGCTTTCAAAGGGTGTCCTAATTTTTTCACATGACTGTAGATGCCTGGTCATGCAGGTTGTGCTAAGGTTCAGAACATTAATGCCTCGCTTCAGGCTCTGATAGCACAGCTTGCAAACCACTCGGGTCTTGTCGTCAGCACATTGTTTAACCACATCAGCCCCCCTAGCTTAAACACCCTTAATGACCAGTCCACTTACAATTCTGCACTACACTACTTTCACCGTTTATTGCTCCGTCATGCAACTTACCACCCAAATGAATTTTACCTCCTTTTCTTCTCACTAATAGAGCTTTCATTTGTTGGTATTTCATTGTTGCTGACATTTTTACTTTTTTTGCTATTAATAAAAATTTAACGACATTTTTGCAAAAAAATGACATTTTTCACTTTCTGTTGTAAATTTTTTTTTTTAAAACTACATTTCTATATAAATTTTTATCTAAATGTATTGTTCTACATGTCTTTGATAAAAAAAAAATCCAATAAGTGTATATTTATTGGTTTGGGTAAACGTTATAGTGTTTACAAACTATGGCGCAAAAAAGTGAATTTCGGCATTTTGAAGCAGCTCTGACTTTCTGAGCACCTGTCATGTTTCTTCAGGTGCTAGAATGTCAGGAAAGTATAAATACCCCCCAAATGACACCATTTTAGAAAGAAGACACCCCAAAGTATTCGCGGAGGGGCATGGTGAGTTCATGTATCATTTCATTTTTTTTCACAAGTTAGCGGAAAATGACACTTTCTTAGGAAAAAAATAATAATAATAAAGTTTCCATTTCTGCTAACTTCTGGCAAAAAAAAAAAAAAAATCTCAGGCGGGCTCATTATGCCCCTCAGTGAATACCTTGGGGTGTCTTCTTTCCACAATGGGGTCACATGTGGGGTATTTATACTGCCCTGGCATTTTAGGGGTCCTAAAGTGTGAGAATCCAAATGCGTAAAAATGCCCTGTGAAATCCTAAAGGTACTCATTGGTTTTAGGGCCCCTTTGCGCATCTTGGCTGCAAAAAAGTGTCACACATGTGGTATCGCCGTATGGGTACACAGTATGGGTATATGTAAAAATACACCCCAGAACACATTGCCCTACTTCTCCTGAGTACGGCGATACCACATGAGTGACACTTTTTTGCAGCCAAGATGCGCAAAGGGGCCCTAAAACCAATGAGTACCTTTAGGATTTCACAGGGCATTTTTACGCATTTGGATTCTCACGCTTTAGGTTCCCTAAAATGCCAGGTGAGTATAAATACCCCACATGTGACCCCATTGTGGAAAGAAGAAACTCCAAGGTATTCCGTGAGGGGCATGGCGAGTTCACAGAATTTATTTTTTTTGGCACAAGTTAGCGGAAATTGATATATTTTTATTTTTTTTATTTTGTTTTTTACAAAGTCTCATATTCCACTAACTTGTGACAAAAAATAAAATTTTACATGAACTCACCATACCCCTCACGGAATACCTTGGGGTGTCTTCTTTCTAAAATGGGGTCACATGTGGGGTATTTATACTGTCCTGGCATTTTAGGGGCCCCTAAAGCGTGAGAAGAAGTCTGGAATCCAAATGCGTAAAAATGCCCTGTGAAATCCTAAAGGTACTCATTGGAATTAGGGCCCCTTCGCATCCAGGCTGCAAAAAGTGTCACAAATGTGGTATCGCCGTACTCAGGAGAAGTGGGGCAATGTGTTTTGGGGTGTATTTTTATATATACCCCTGCTGGGTGTGAGAAATATCTCTGTAAACGACAATTTTTAAATTTTTTATACAAAGTTGTCAGTTTACAGAGATATTTCTCTCACTCAACATAGGTATATGTAAAAATACACCCCAAAACACATTGCCCTACTTCTCCTGAGTACGGCGATACCACATGAGTGCCACTTTTTGCAGCCTGGATCCGCAAAGGGCCCTAAACCAATGAGTACCTTTAGCTTTACATGGCGGCTCACAATTTAGCCCCGCCCAAAATGCCAGAACAGTACAAACACCCCACAAATGACCCCATTTCGGAAAGTAGACACCCCAAGGTATTCACTGAGGGGCATAATGAGCCCGTATGAGATTTTTTTTTTTTTTGCCAGAAGTTAGCAGAAATGGAAACTTTATTATTATTTTTTTCCTCAGAAAGTGTCATTTTCCGCTAACTTGTGAAAAAAAATGAAATGATACATGAACTCACCATGCCCCTCCGCGAATACTTTGGGGTGTCTTCTTTCTAAAATGGGGTCATTTGGGGGGTATTTATACTATCCTGGCATTCTAGCACCTGAAGAAACATGACAGGTGCTCAGAAAGTCAGTGCTGCTTCAAAATGCCGAAATTCACTTTTTTGCACCATAGTTTGTAAACGCTATAACTTTTACCCAAACCAATAAATATACACTTATTGGACTTTTTTTTTATCAAAGACATGTAGAACAATACATTTAGAGAAAAATTTATATAGAAATGTAGTTTTTTAAAAAAAAATTTACAACAGAAAGTGAAAAATGTCATTTTTTTGCAAAAATGTCGTTAAATTTTTATTAATAGCAAAAAAAGTAAAAATGTCAGCAACAATGAAATACCACCAAATGAAAGCTCTATTAGTGAGAAGAAAAGGAGGTAAAATTCATTTGGGTGGTAAGTTGAATGACGGAGCAATAAACGGTGAAAGTAGTGTAGTGCGGATTTGTAAAAATGGGCCTGGTCACTAGGGGGGTATAAACCTGTGGTCTTCAAGTGGTTAAATGGTTTTTTTGTGATTTCTTCATTGACACAATTATTCAACCCCTTAAAGACGACCACTCTTAAGAACAGAAGTTCATTCAAGTGTTTTCGATCAGGTATTGAAAACACCTCTGAATGTCAAGGAGCAGCAATCAAGCATAATAAGCCCCAATTATGCAGATGTTAAATGACTGTGATACTCAGCTCCTTCTAGACATTTACTGGTGTGTTTACAAACATGGTGAAGTCAAGAGAACGGTCCTTGAAGACAAGAGAAGAGGTGATTTCTCTTCACAGGAAGGGCAATGGCTATAAGAAGATTGCAAAGATGTTAAACATACCAAGAGATACCATAGGAAGCATCATTGGCAAATTCCAGGCAAAGGGCACTGTTGAAACGCTACCTGGTCGTG
The DNA here is from genome assembly GCA_033119425.1 of Bufotes viridis. NCBI lineage: Eukaryota > Metazoa > Chordata > Amphibia > Anura > Bufonidae > Bufotes > Bufotes viridis. The sequence continues at coordinate 587,659,005 of CM065589.1, read as the reverse complement.
GCAGAAAGAAGATGCTGACTTCGACTGCTGTGCGCTACCTGAAGCACAAAGTGGAGAAAAGTCCCCGTGTGACTGCTGAGGAACTGAGAAAAGATTTGTCAGATGCGGGTACTGAAGTTTCAGCTCAGACAATAAGGCGCACACTGAGTAATGAAGGCCTCCATGCCAGAACTCCCAGACCAACCCCCTTGCTGTCTCCAAAGAATAAGAAGAGTCGACTGCAGTATGCCAAAAGTCATGTGGACAAACCACAAAAGTTTTGGGATAGTGTTCTGTGGACTGATGAAACAAAATCAGAACTGTTTGGGCCCATGGATCAACGCTATGTTTGGAGGAAGAAGAACAAGGCCTATGAAGAAAAGAACACCTTGCCTACTGTGAAGCATGGCGGGGGGTCAATCATGCTTTGGGGCTGTTTTGCTTCTACAGGTACAGGGAAGCTTCAGCGTCTGCAAGGTACCATGAATTCTCTCCAGTACCAGGAGATATTGGATGAAAATGTGATGCAGTCTGTCACAAACCTGAGGCTTGGGAGACGTTGGACCTTTTAATAGGACAATGATCCCAAGCATACCTCCAAGTCCACTAGAGCATGGTTGCAGATTAAAGGCTGGAACATTTTGAAGTGGCCATCGCAGTCACCAGACTTAAATCCGATTGAGAACCTCTGGTGGGACTTAAAGAAAGCAGTTGCAGCGCGCAAGCCTAAGAATGTGACTGAACTGGAGGCTTTTGTCCATGAAGACTGGGCGAAGATACCCGTAGATTGCTGCAAGACACTTGTGTCAAGCTATGCTTCACGTTTAAAAGCTGTTATAACTGGAAAAGGATGTTGTACTAAGTACTAAGATTGAATGTCACTTGGGGGTTGAATAAAACTGATAATGATGTGAGCACAGAAAAGACATTTGTGGTTATTTCATTATAAATGTTATGTTATATTTGTCTGACTTAGGCCTCTTTCACACTTGCGTTGTGAAGATCCGGCGTGCACTTCGGTCACCGGAATGCACGCCGGATCCGGCACAACGCAAGTGAACTGAAAGCATTTGAAGACTGATCAGTCTTCAAAATGCTTTCAGTGTTACTATGGCAGCCAGGACGCTACTAGCGTCCTGGTTGCCATAGTAGCAGTGGGGAGCGGGGAGCGGCATACTTACATTCCGTGCGGCTCCTGGGCGCTCCTGAATGACGTCAGAGTGCCCCGCGCGCATGGATCACGTGATCCATGCGATCACGTGACCTAAGCACTGGGGCGCCCTGACGTCATCCTGGAGCATCCCGGGAGCCGCATGGAATGTAAGTATGCCGCTCCCCCGCTCCCCCTACTGTTTACTATGGCAACCAGGACTTTAGAGTCCTGGCTGCCATAGTAACCATTGACAAAAAGCTAAACGTCGGATCCGGCGATGCGCGGAAACGACGTTTAGCTAAAGGCCGGATCCGGACTAATGCCCTTCAATGGGCATTAATTCCGGATCCGGCGTTGCGGCATGTCTTCCGGTATTTTGGACAGAGACAAATCCGCAGCATGCTGCGCTTTTGTCAACGTCCAAAAAATGTTGACATACTGAACTGATGCATCCTGAACGGATTTCTCTCCATTCAGGATGCATGGGGATAAAACTGATCAGTAGCTTTCCGTCCTAGAGATCCGAGGACGGATCTCTAGGACGGAAAGCTAAAACGCTAGTGTGAAAGAGGCCTTACAAGTGCCTCTTTGATTTAATTGTAAACAAGATGACTGAAATGATCAAAATCAATTTCAAACTGGCCAAAACACTCAATTTCAGAGGGGTTGAATAATTTTGAACACAACTGTATGTGTCATTAAAAGATATCGACAGTATCCCCCATAAGAGTGACCTCTACAATTCTCCGCCCCTTAACAGTAAACTCCACAGCCCCTAACCTCTTAACACTGGCCTCTTTAAAATGAGACCTCCACAGCACACTACCTCCTTGACAGTGACCTTCACAGGTGCCCGCCCCCTTAACAGTGGCCTTTAAAGCAATCTGCCCCTTAACATTGACCTCCATAGCGGACCATCCCCTTCACTGTGACCTCCACAGCAGCCTTCCCCTAGGGTAACTAGAGGTCCAGTTTTAGGCCGGACAGTCCGGCTTTCAGACTCCTTGTTCTCTGTCTTGCGTAGGGCCTGGACGGACACAGGGATGTCCTTTTGAACAGCTCACTCTCAGACAGAAGCACTGTGCTGTCTGAGCGTGAGATGCAGTGAGATAGTCACCCTCACTCCAAAACCTGCAGCTGACAGACATAGATTTTAAACTTCATTTTTTTCAATCCCTGTTGGCTGAAGAGCAGAAGGGGCATGGCCCATTATTGGGGGCGTGGTTAGCTGGATCTAGAAGTTGATTTTTAACATCATTTTTTCCATCCCTGTCGGCTGAGAAGTGGGATGGGGCGTGGCCTAACTAGATAAGGAGCATATCCTTTTGAACAGATCACTCTAAGACTGCCGTATTTTGCTGTCTGAGTGTGAGCTGCAGGGAGAAAGTCACTGTACCTTCCACCTCTGTTGCTGATTTTTAACTTCATTTTTTAAATCCCTGCTGACGAGAGGTAGGGGGTGTGGCCTAACTGCATCGGGGGCGTATCCTTTTGATCAGTTCACTCTAAGACAGCAGCACTATACTGTCTGAATGTGAGCTGCAGGGAGAAAGTCACCGTCCCTCCCACCTCTGCAGCTGACAGATGCTGATGTTTAACTTCATTTTTTTTCAATCCCCGTCAGCTGAGGAGTGTGAGGGGTTGTGGCCTAACCGGACCATGTGTGTGGCTTAGCGGGACCTGGGGGCAGAGTGTTAAGTCCATTTTTTGAGGGTGGCCTGAATGGCCACCCTACCTGCCCCTGAACTGTGTCCTCCACAGCACTCTGCTCCCTTAACAGTGTCATCCAGCTGACATCCAGTATCGCAGTCCAGTATAGGTGTAGTCTATTTATGGCTGTGTTGTAATGAAAACCTGGTAAATTAAATGTAAACTTATATTGGCTGATACACGTCATATGACTGAATATTTAAGGACTCGCGAACAGCTAAAACCTGTGATCAGTTGTTATGGAAACCTGGAGTAGGACCTGCGAGCTTCTACTGGCTAATAAGGGACATGTGACCGTGTGTATGGCAGTTAGAATTGAAGTGAAAGGCTTGCAGGCTTCTATTGGCTAATGCAGGTCTTTTTTTTTTATATCTCAGGAACTGTAAGTCCTACAGAGCTGAGACCCGGTCTAAAACCTTCCCGGAAACCTGATGTACCTGTGTGCCAAATTTAGTGAAGATCGGTCCGTCGTTTGGTCACGCATAAACAACATCCAGACAGACAGACGTCCTGACAGAAACTCATTTTTATATATAAAAGAGATTACAAAGGATAAGACCGAGATTCATAGAATAATTCCCATATTTTATTTAATTTTTACTGCTAATTACAATTTCATTCCTCTCGCAGTATCACACATTACCTCTGCCTTTACTGATTGTCTGCAGGTTACACTTACCATCGGGTATCCATACACATACAAAAATTGTGCCTGTTGAAATGAGTGTCCAATAAATCCAGCGACTTCTCCATGTTTCCTGCAGGAATAATTTGGAGCTTCGATCTCATCTCCAGACAAAATTTGCAGAATATTTTGGACGGATTTGACTTCATCTCCACATGTGTCATATATCTGATAACCCAGAGTAACATTGGGCAGAAGGTTTGGGTTCTGGTTAATTTCCATAATAGCAAAGATGAAAGTCAGAAGGCCGACATATTCCCTTGTAGATGGACTGTGGAAATACAATATATCTCATTAATATTGTATGATCATTATTTATCAAAGACAAATAATAATGGGAAAAAACAAAAGCAATAAAATATTTCTAGGTAAGTCAATGACTTGTGACCCTGAACCACTAGAACCATCTTTTCTAGCTTTAGTTTTTGTATCAGATTTTTAAAGGCTTTGTACAACCTTCCAAAAAATGGTTTTTTATATCTCAAAACATATAAAATTAGAAATTAAGAAGCTTTTCAGGAGGTCTTCATTCATTTTGTTTCCACAGCTTCTCTGTAGACCATGTGTCTCCATGGTAACAGACTGCAAACAACATGAGTAGTCCTCATCTAGACATGGTACGGACCCCAAAATTCTGGCTTACAGAAATTGACGTTTTCCAGTATATTCTGCTGTAATGGTGACTAAGGGTGAAAACAAAGAGAAGGGCTGCATTTGTAAACTCATTAGTGCCCCCCCCCCCCCAGCTGAAACCAAAAATATCTATTAGGCTGGGGCTACACATGTAACATTAGGACTGAGATGTGACACAGCCTCTATTGTTACCGGAGTCATGATGAGATATGTGACATGCAGCTAATGTGCCGTGACAAAAACAGTGTAAAATTTTTAGTTGCACTTCAAGTGAGACTTTGCCATCGTAGACTGTAGACAAGTTCCATATGACTGAGTTCATGTCCGTAGACAAGTGGCACAAATATTTATGGTCACACAAATTTTCAGAGATTTGCTGGGGTGCGGCACATTTCATGGGTAGTCTCAAGCCTAAGACCTATCTCTCTCTCTCTCTCTGACCTAACCTCAAAGTACAGTAGAGCCGTGGTCAGGCAGGTACACACAGCACGATAACTCATTATGATGCTGTGAGTTCAGGTTAGAAGAGCAGAGTTGGCTCCAGGAAATGTGTCCTTCACAATAATCATGATTACTGGACTGAACGCTCTTGTGTGAAATAGGCCTAATTTTTTGACCTTAAGGCCTCTTTCACAAAAACTTGTGAAGCTCGTTCCCGCATTGCGGACCATATTTGCGGATCCGCAATACACAGGTACCATCCGGTGGCCATTCCACATCATGGTTGTGGACCCATTCATTTCAATGGGTCCGCAAATCCGAAGATACAGAACAGTGTGGAACGGAACCACGGAACGGAACAGTATGCAAGAACTACGGAGTGCTTTCTGGGGTTCCGTTCTGTGCTTCCGCACCGCAACAAGATAGGGCTTGCTCTATCTTTTTGTGGAACGGAGGGATCGCAGACCCATTTAAGTTAATGTGGCCGTGATCCCCATGCGGCTGCCACACGCTAGGTGCCCATGCATTGTGGACCGCAATTTGCGGTCCACAGCAAGGGCATGGGCTGCTCACGTTCGTGTGAAAGAGCCCTAAGTGAAACGAGTTGAGTCTTTTTTAGGGTAACTATACATTCTCCATTAACAGCTTTATGTTTCTGGGTCAGTGGGTCCCAGATCTTTGTTGGAGACATTAGTTGCTTCTACCTCAGTGAGATACTATATCAGATCACTAATAATTCTGCAAGTAACACAGATCTACAGTATATATAAGAAGAAAGTAAAGATTTCAAATACAGATAGACTTGCCGTGCACAGATGAGCCTTTTGTGTAACACATGGTAAAAAGCCTTCCACCGACTAGCTTCATTCACAGTAAAGAGGCCCCCGATGATGACGTCTCCTTCCTGATAATATTTGTAATTAAATGAAGCATCAATGGCATAAAGTTTACATCGTGGAGATGAACTCAATATCTTATCTCCAGAAAATGAATCAAACAGAACAATTAACCACATGAAGATTGGGAACATGAATGAGACAGGAGGCTCCAGGGACCAAGATACAACGTATGACAGCTCGGCAGATCCACAGCTCTCAGCAGCAAGGTGTGAGATCAGGAGAGAGCTGCAGCTTATATTCATGCTTCCTGATAAATTTAGAAGAACAGCCAGAATATGAAATGACCGAGATGATACCAAGATCCTGAAATATCTTATGTTTTATAAAATGCTGCTTGGTCTTACTCTTATTAATATAAGGATCAAAACTTTTATACTTCAGACACCTAAGCCCAATTACAATTCTTCATTTTATTAAAAAGATTTGTATGCTTGTCACAGGGAAGGTTTTATGGAGACTTAATGTGAATGGGAAACTGTAACTTTGTATGTCGCTTTTTCTTTTAGACAATAATAAATAATAAAAAATAAAAACCTAAAAGAATGAAAACATTTGTTTTCTATTTTTTTTTTTTTTTTAATTATGAATTATTACTGTCAGATTTCTAAAGCTGAGCATATGTTCATTTTCTATCCCTTCCATCTCCACTAGAGATGAGCGAAGTATTGGAAACTTTGATTCGTCTGCTTCACTGAATTTTACAAAAGGTTTGCTTTGTGATGAAGCACGTTCCTTTGTAACTAGCGGGTGCAGTTCCCCATCACCCCCATACCTCCCAACTAGAGATGAGCGAACTTAAAAAAAAAGTTCGGCATTCGGGTTGTGGTAAACGCTGCATCCCAATATGGATTCCACTACCGCGACTATCCCGGCATATGGAATCCATAAGTGGCGGCTTCCACGAACCCAAACTGTTGAACAGCCGAAGGACCTGGGGTGACGTCACCGTCATGTGATCAGTGTAGGGGGCGTGGCTCAGCACGGGATCAAATCCCCTGCACTGATCACATGACGGTGACGTCACCCCAGGTCCTTCGGCTGTTCAACAGTTCGGGTTCGTGGAAGCCGCCCCTTATGGATTCCATATGCCGGGATAGTCCGCAGTAGTGGAATCCATAACAGGATGCGGCAATTACCACAACCCGAACGCCAAACTTTTTTTTAAAGTTCGCTCATCTCTACTCCCAACTTTTAGTACGGTCAAAGAGGGAAATTTATGGTTTAATGTCTGAAAGATCCACTTTTCCTGCATATTTATATAATTAGATTTTTTTTTCCACAATAGCATAAAAATGTATCTGAATATAACATTTAAAAATCCAAATTGTCTTAAATAAGGAAATTATATGTAAGGTGGGTTTTAATATATAGATAGGAACCAGGGAAACACATTCTGGATCAATATTGTAAATGTAATAATGCAAATCTATACCTCAGACCTAAAAGAGAGACAGAGGGACTTGGGTCAAAAAGAGGGACTGTCCCTCCAACAGAGGGACACTTGGGAGGTATGGTCACCCCTCAGATACCACATACATAGCTGATTACTGCATCTGACAATAATATTGCAGTGTAAAATAAAAAGAATACTGAAATCATACTTACCATCATCTATTTGATCTCGAAGAGTCGGCCACCAGTTTTGCCTGTCAGTTGCACGACTGCGCGGCTTCCATAGTGCCCTGCTCAGGGCCTCTGTAGGCCCACTCACTCCTGCAGCCACGTCCTGGACTTCATGAAACTGTCTGCTCTGCATTTTAGGGAAGCTTACCCCAGCAATGCAGACAATTTCCGCTACGTGCACTGCTGGGGTGGGCGGCCCCAGGACTCAAAACAGGGTAGATTGTGTGGAATTTCCTAGTGGGCTAAAGGACCTTTCTGATGTCATGCGACCATGTGACCAGTGGAGGAGGAGGTGCAGAAGCAGAGAGCTGTGTTCCTGAGTTTACCACAGAGAAGCCGGGCTGGAGATTGGTGAGTAGAGATGTCGTGAACATAAAATTTTCCATTCGCGAACGGCGAACGCGAACTTCCGCAAATGTTCGCAAACGGGCAAACCTGGCGAACCGCCATAGACTTCAATAGGCAGGTGAATTTTAAAACCCACAGGGGCTTTTTCTGACCACAATAGTGATGGAAAAGTTGTTTCAAGGGGACTAACACCTGGACTGTGGCATGCCCGAGGGGGATCCGTGGCAAAACTCCCATGGAAAATTACGTAGTTGAGGCAGAGTCGAGTTTTAATCCATAAAGGGCATAAATCACCTAACATTCCAAAATTGTTTGGAATAACGTGCTTTAAAACATCCAGTGTGTGTATACTATCAGGTATGATGTTGTATCGATCAGGTAGTGTAAGGTTTACACCCGCTTCACAGACATTGACAGGCCAAACTCCCCATTTAACGCACCGCAAACAGTCAATTTGCACAACCTCAAACTCCCCATTTGCACAATGTTGGATACCAAGCTAGCCATGTCCCGTTCCTTGTCCTTACTGACGTCATTGAAGGTCTCTTTCTCCACCCAGACATGTACCACACCAAGGGTCCCCGAAAGGTGGCAACAAGCCCCCTGGGACGCCTGCTGTGGTTGGTCTTCCACCTCTTCAAAGCCACCTTCCTCCTCTGACTCTTCTTCCTCAGACTCCTCTCTCTCTGCGTTGCCGCAGGTCCAGCGATGACAAATGGTCTATTAGGGGCCGAATTTTGTGGAGCCTGCCATAAGCAGGGTGGCCTCTTGGATGACAGGTTTAATTGTCAGTGAAATGCATAAAGCGCATGATGACCTCAAAACGTGCCCTGGACATGGCAGCAGAGAACATGGGCATTTAATGTATTGGGTCTTTAGACCAATAGGACCGCAATACATTTTTTTAAGTTGGACCCATGCTGAGGATAAGCCCCAAAAATATTTTAAATTCGGAAACTGTGACTGGTTTCCACCGGAAAGGCTGGGCATAGAAGCTTTCCGGATTGGCGGTTATATACTGTGTGGTGTAGCGGTTGGTTTCTGCCACAACTAAGTCATAGAGATCCGTGTTGAAGAACAGCTCAAAAAACTCAAGGGCCGATCCTAAATTAGCTGTCTCCATGTGGACTCCAAACTGGGCGGTGAAATGGGGCAAAACAGGTGCGGCGGAAGCAGGGGATTGCCAATTTGGATTTGCCAGCACCTCTGGGAGACTAAGGGCTCTACGGGCCTGTGAACATGGTGGCTGTGACGGGGGTAAACTGCAATTATATTACAGAGAAAAAATGTAATTACTTTTTTATCTGCAAGGTACTGTGCCACCCTATATGAGTGGTGGGCAGTGGGCACATTACAGTCAGTGGGCCTAACACTTAGTGGGAGGCAATTGCAATTATATTACAGAGGAAAAATTAAATGAATTTTTTATCTGCAAGGTACTGTGCCACCCAATATGAGTAGTGGGCAGTGGGCACATTACAGTCTTAGGGCCTGACACTCACTGGCAGGCAACTGCAATTATAGTACAGAGGAAAAATTAAATGACTTTTTCCTACGCCTCCACAATGGCAGTAACATGGAGATTATCCCGCCTTCTCAGGGACAGGAAACAGCTTGCGGACCAGCCCATATAAGGCATCCTCCCTCTTACCTCTCCAGTTGTTTCCTGTCCCTCAGAAGGTCAGGACCTGCCAGTGGACCAGTCATTCGCCCAGCCTTTTGGTTTGTTATCCCGGCTCTGGCCAGAGGGCTGTGGTAGGGGATAGGGCCGCGGAGCTCAGCTGCAAGTTACTCCTTCCCTCTGGTTTAAGTTCAGCGGTGCTGGTCACCCCGGGCTCTGGACCCTCGTCCAGGACAGACCCGCCCTGTTCTGTGAGCCGGGAGAGCGTTCCTGGACCTGGGAACGCTCTCCACATCCTCCTCCAGTGCCAAGTGCGCGCCCTGAATAGGGCTCTATGTGACGTCGGTTGCCAGCGCACGACGCGAGAAGGGGGCGGAGCCGGATGACATCATCATCGGGGGACCAGGAAGTAAAAGGAGCGCGGGCTGCCGCCTTGTTGGCAGCTCCAGCGCTCCTCTCCTGAAGAGAATGTCCCAGCAGGCAGATGAATCGCCCAGGCGGCCCACAGACACATTCAGGCCCTCTAGCCCGGTAAGCCTCCTCCCTTTATAATGTGTCAGGTTTTCTGTTTCCTGCACTTAGGGTCTCCTTTGGTGGTGGTTCTTTACCGTTTTAAGAGACTAAGGATTTTTCTCTCTCCAATATTGTGTCTCTTAGAGTAAAGAATGCTCAAAAAAAAGAACCATCTCGGGGGCGTGGCCTGACGCTAGAGGAGAACAGACGCACGTTAGCTCAGCTGCTTCTCACCCGGCATTATTTGCTTCAGAAAAGCTGAGATCCATTGATCCAAGCCCAGAATTTTTGTGGGAAAGAGCCTCTGAATACCCGAGGGATCTTCTACGAGTGATCCGGCGGCCCTACATTTAATTTTATTTCTGCGGCCTACCATCTCCCGGAGCTCTGCTGCAGCCGCGGGCTAAAGTTCCGGCCGCATCATCACCTAATGCGCCTCCCGGAGCAGCGCACGGCCTAAGGCACGAACCGAGGGAACCCCTGGACCTTTCCCTGCTACGATACCCAACAGCTGCCACACAACGTGTTGCTGATCACCCCGCTCACATCGAGACTACGGTCGGTATTCACCGCGATTGTGCGGGATCGCAAAGCAGACAGGGCCGACTATAATTAATAATCTGCGGGCCGCATGTTCTAGCAGCTCCTTCCACTGGCCTACGATATATCTCTCCCGCTGTGAGAGTCACAGGGCAGCAACCTTAACCTCACGTTTATTCACGTCTGGAGCCTACTCAGGTCAGCATCCCTCACTGTCCACATTGTACAAGAGGACATTTCATCAGGAGCCTTGTGTCTCCAATTTTTCTCAGGACTGGCCCCTGGACTGGTTTGCTATATTGTTAATTTAGCCCAACTATCGTAGTACGTATATTAGGAGCCTTGTGTCTCCAATATTTTTCAGGACTGGCCCTCAGACTGGTTCGCTATATTGTTACTACAGATTGAATACAGTATATAGGCCACGCAAAGTGGTCCGCTGCAAGTACCGCATACTTCTGTCCTCCAATTTCTTTATTCCCTTTGCCACGGATGACCTCTAATCCTATGTAGGAATATAGTCACGGAGGAACGGAGAACCCCCTTACTCTGCTTATATGTTCGCTGGTACCGTAACCACTTTCAACAATATGGTTAAAATTGGGAAACCTGACGTATCCACCACTCCCAAACAGAAGAAAACGCAGCGGGAAATGGAGAAATTTTTGCGCAAAAAATCACCTCATGCCAAACCTGATTTCCTACCCCCCTCAGCAACCTCTAGGTCGCAAGACCCTTCTGAACACTCTGACACTGAAAGTGAGAGTTTAGAACGCACCCTAACAAAGGATGTCCAACTGGTCACTTCCCAGAAATCTTTCCAGAAAATTATTGAAATTGCCCTGCAACCTGTTCTGTCTGAGCTATCAGATATCAAAAGTGATCTGAGAGAATTAGGGGGTAGAGTTGAAAAATTGGAATAACACCAAGCCGCATTGATAGCATTTGGTGAAGCATCCACTGAAACTTTTTACACCGTTCAAGCCAGAATGAATAACCTTCTAGCTTATATGGAAGACCAAGATAACAGGGGCCGAAGAAACAACCTACGTATTAAGGGAGTCCCTGAGTCTCCATCGGATGTTTCAGTAATGGACATTACATACTCTATATTGCGGCCTTTGCTGGACCCTGACATGACGTCGGCTCTGATCCTGGAGAGGGCCCATAGGGCCTTGAGGAGTAAACCCAAGGAGGGGGAGTCCCCCAGGGACATTATTTGCAAAACACTACTTTCTACCCACAGAGATGCAATTCTCAAAGCGGCAAGAGAGCAGTGGGAGGTATTATTTGAAGGTGCCAAGATATCTTTCTTTCAAGACCTCTCACCGGTTACCTTAAACAAAAGAAGACAGATGAAACCAGTCACGGAAGCTTTAAAATCCAAGGGGATCAAATACAGATGGCTATTCCCGTTTGGACTCTCCTTTAACTTACAAGGATCCACCAAAACCATAAGGCGGCCGGATGACCTCACCCCTCTGTGTGACGCCATTGGGCTACTACCTTCTGCGATTCCGTCGTGGCTCCAGATTACCGATATGACTGACTTGCCTACATTACCAGAAGTCGTGCCATGGAAACCGATCAGAAGCCGCCAGTCAAGAAGAAGACTACACAATGCAGATGATTAAACGTAGCCTTTTTAACTTACAATACCTGAGACAGGTTTACTAAGCTGTTTAAGCATATATTCAGTGTTGCAAATAGTCATAGTAGTTTGTTTGTTATCCATACCCTGTGTCGCTTGGTCCCGTGGTTCACGATAGATGTGCGGGATGGCTCAGTGTATTGACCTAGGCATGCCTAGTCTTATACCTGTCTGATCCAGGGTCCCAACGTCACATTTTGGTTAGTTATTAGTTGACATTGTTGACAGTGGTTCGATAATCCTTTACTGCTTTGCAGGGGTTCTCCTTAAACTCCTATATATCTTAGTCTGCATATACTGTACTCTTGAAACCTACATTCTCTCTCATTTGTTGTTATAACTGTACTAACAGTTTGCTTGTTTTTCCTTATCATGGCTGAAAATACAGTCGTTTCATGGAACGTCCGGGGAATGAATTCTCCACAGAAGAGGTCACGGGTATTTCAGCACCTTAAATCTCTTCATTCTGACATTTCAATTTTGCAAGAGACGCACTTTAAACGGGGTAAGGTTCCCAATTTACCGCACACATACTTTTCACAATGGTATCATTCTAGTCATGCATCCTCTAGGTCTAAAGGGGTCAGCATCGCCATTCATAAGAGTGTTCCTTTCACACTTCTGAATAGCATGATAGACCCAGAGGGTAGATTCCTGTTCCTGAAAGGTTTGATAGCTAGCACACCTGTTACAATAGCGGGTATCTATGCTCCTAATTCAGGGCAAATACCTTGGCTCATTGCTACTCTTGAGAAGCTTATATGAATGCAACTATGGAACCTCCAATAGACTCTACAGCCAAATCATGCTACCTATCTCGCACCCAACTTAGGGCACTTAAGAAAAAGTTTTCCGCGTCCATACGCTTGAACGGTACTCTCTCTTCCTCTTTTCGTATTACCAACGGAAGGGGTGCCTGCTCTCTCCCTTGCTGTTTGTCTTAACCATGGAGACGCTTATCCAACGCATTAGGCAACACCCACAAATACACTGCGTTTTGGTAGGCAATACATGTAATACCACAGCAGCCTATGCTGATGACCTATTGGTAATCACATCAAACCCCGATGTCTCATTCCCGATTCTTTCTACATTATTTGACGGGTATATGTGTTTGTCCAATTTCAAGATAAACCCTTCGAAGTCGGTGGCTATTAATATATCTTGTTCTAAGAACATGATAAAACGAGCAAAAGAGGGAACTGCTTTCCAATGGTCAGGCAATCACATTAAATTTGGGTATATTATTATTTCCCTCCCCTGCCAATTGGTACTCGCTAAACTATGTCACACTCCTTTCCCAGCTCCGCATTGAGATTGATTCTTGGAAAATTCCTTATATTTCCTGGATGGGTAGAGTCAATCTCTTGAAAATGATGGTTGTGCCTAAAATACTATACCTCCTACAAACTCTCCCCATATACTTACCAAAAGCCTTTTTTAGCCAACTGAGATCTATGTTCCTGAAATATATCTGGGGTGGGAAGATGTGCAGAGTGGCATATGCCATTATGGTCCGACCCAAAGACAGAGGCGGAATTGGTCTACCCGATATAGAACGTCTATATAAAGCCGTACAGCTAACTAGAATCATAGACTGGTACAAATACCCACCCTCCAAACCGTATGTCAGGATAGAAGAAGAAATAGTGGGTTACTCTCTGACACAAGCTGTAGTAGGGATTGGGACTAAATCCCGCCTCCCCGCCTCAACTCCGACATTGACTAAAGCTTCTCTCGCGGTTTGGGCTGACGTACATGCTATGAAAGACGTTTGGCGTCACCCTTCCCCACTGCTAAATTTGGGTGACCTCTTGAGCTTGTCGGAGCCATTCAGTCTTCGTTGGTCAGATAAACAAAGGGTGTTGAGGAGATACAAAGTTGGCGACATCGCTGTAAATGGAATCCTTCCTGACTTTGATTCACTCCGGTTACGTTTAACTGACTATCGTTTAGATCGGTTGACATATCAAAAATTATTGCAGGGATATAAAAACATTGAGTCTCCGTCACAATTAGACAGGGAACTACTCAGTTTTGAAAAATTGGCTGCCGTATCCTCTACTCAGCCTAAACTTATTTCCACACTATATAAACTGATTGGAGCATCCAATGATACGTTAACTCCAACTTATATACAGGCCTGGGAGAGGGAACTTAAAGTTTCACTCACTAAAGAAAATATCTCGGAGATACTTAAACAAGCTTGTGGACCGTCTCGCTGCATCACAATGCAAGAGACATCCTACAAACTGGTGAGCCAGTGGTATAAAACACCAACATTTCTTCATAATATGATCCCCACGATTTCGAATTTCTGCTGGAGATGCTCCAGTTCTGGAGGAACATACATACATATATGGTGGGAATGCCCATTGCTCGCTGGCTTCTGGTCAGGAGTTGCGGATGTACTCAGACAGGTATGTCCAGGCTCACCAGAGCTTATTCCACTAATGATATTCTTAAACATCTTACCTGACTCATCACACATCTACAATGCTACCTTGTAGAGATAAATGGTCCTTACTGCAAAGAGTATGATTCCTTTGTATTGGAAACAAACAAGCCCCCCGCCGCTTTCTCATTGGTTAACTAAAACAGCTCAGATAGCAAAATTGGAGAGTATGTGCTCTCATACAATTAAAGCACAAGATAAATTTGGGAAAGTTTGGAAACCCTGGCTTGGATACTATAACAGTTTAGAGATGCATCAAACTGTTCAAAGTAGGGATGAACAACCTTAGACATCGTCTAATACATCGCTCTTCCCCGGACGTTCCAGTCGATTTTCCTTCGATTTATTTATTTTACATATTCTGTTTGCAATTTGCTTCTACTTTCTCTCTTGATGTTTAGAAATTGGATCATGAGAATTATTACGGTATCCGGTCTGTACACCTCATGCATATCTTGCTGTTGTTTCCTGAGTGTTGTATAGATTTACCTATTGTGACCTACTATTTAGTGCGTATGCACAATGCTTAATTATACTCTGTTTTGCTTCTGTTCAATTACTACAAATAAAGAATGAATAAAAAAATAAAATAAAAAAAAGAACCATCTCTGAAAAAGAAATGTGCTACCTGCAGGAAATTACTTTCTAGTTCATACAAAAAACCCTTGTGCCAGAAATGTTGTGACAAGGTAGTGTCAGAGGAGACCCCATCCTTAGTAGGGCATCTAAGGTCTATAATTAAAGAAGAAGTCGGTGCAGCTGTAGAAGCAAAACTATCTGCTTTGCTGCCCAGGCCTTCTACTTCCGGAGCCATAGCCCCTGGACAAGACTCAGAATTAGATGAGGGAGAAATCTCATCTGATTCCAATTCTGATGCCTCAGATTAAGCATATGGTAAACCTCTCTGTTCAGTTGAAGAGACGTATTCCCTGCTAAAAATCATCAGGGCTACCATAAATCTGGAAGAACCCAGAGAATCCCTTTCAGTACAGGATCAGATGTTTGCCGGGTTACGAGACAAGAAAAAAGAGTGTTTCCCGTTCACCCAAACATCAAGACTCTAATACAGTCAGAATGGAGAGACCCAGAGAAAAAAACAATTTGCCTCTAAATGGTTAAAGAGGAAATACCCATTCTCTGAAGAAGATTCTGTTGCCTGGGATAAGACCCCTAGGGTAGACGCCCCTGTGGCGAGGATTTCTAAAAAAAAAACTGCCCTACCCTTTGAAGATCTCAGTTTTCTTAAGGATCCTATGGACAAAAAAATGTGAGAGCCTTCTTAAAAAAACGTGGGAATCCTCTACTGCTACATTGAGACCAGGGATCTCTGCAACTTATACTGCAAGAACCTTGGGCCTTTGGTTGGGGCAGTTGGAAGAACATGTAGAATCATGCACTCCTAGGGAAGTCATCCTGGCTTCTATACCAATGTTAAAGCAGGCTGCTGATTTCATTGCAGACGCATCAGTAGACATAGTGAAACTTTTGGCCAGAACAGTCGCCCTGTCCAACACTGTAAGAAGAGCAATATGGTTACGTACCTGGTCAGGTGACACAGCCTCAAAAAACAAACTTTGCACGTTACCATGTGAAGGGGATAGGGTGTTTGGCACTGCTCTAGATGACATTCTGGAGAAAGCTTCAGACAGGAACAAAAGGGTTTCCTACGGAATCAAAATTCTTTCACCAAAGACGCTCCTTTCGGCCCCAAAAACGTGGTAGACCTGATCAAAAAAGAAAGGATGCAAGACCATCATGGCAGTCCAATAAAGGAAAAGGCAAAGGGTTCCACTTTAACCCAGATAAGTCCGCCCACACCTCTTCCCAATGATGCCAAAGATGCGGTGGGAGGAAGGCTGTCCCAATTTTATCCTGCCTGGGTAAATATCCAGGCCTCTCCTGGGGTTCTATCCGTTAAAAGAGATGGGTACAGTCTAGAACTCAAATCCTGCCCACCAGACAAATACATGGAGAACTCACTACTGGAGATAATAAGTCAGGAAGCCATGGATCATCGACTATCACTTCTGTTGGAAAAAGGTGCAATCATCCTAGTTCCAAAACAGGAACAGAGAAGAGGTTTCTACTCCTCAGTCTTCTTAGTAAGGAAACCGAATGGCTCTTTCAGAGTGATTTATAAATCTGAAGATATTGAACAAATACATCATATACAAAAAGTTCAAAATGAAAACAGTGAAGACAGTAATCAGCCTGCTTCCAGGGAAATGCTCCATGGTAACATTGGATCTGGCAGACGCCTATTACCATATACCCATCTGAAAAGAAGATCAGAAGTTCCTGAGACTAGCAGTATGGTTCAAGGGAGAACTATGCCACTTCCAATTCCAGGTACTCCTTTTCGGCCTCAGCTTAGCTCCAAGACTTTTTACAAAAGTCACGACAGAAGTGTCCAAATTTTTTCATCTGAAGGAGATTCTATTTTTTCCTTATCGGGACGATTTCCTAATAGCAGCCCCATCAACACATCTATTACTCCAACAGCTACTGACAATCCAGACCACTCTTGTCAACCTGGGGTGGATAATAAATATGGAAAAATCTTGTCTCCTACCCTCAACCCAGATAAACTTTTCAGGGGTGCTATTAGACTCCTATCTTCCCGTGCAAAAACAGGACGGCCTGATCATGAATATATAGAGATTTCGGAGACAGAATCTAGTCTCATTCAGAGAAATAATGATGATCCTGGGTCTAATGACATCCACCATCCCTTCAGTAAAGTGGGCACAGTTTAACTCTTCAATCTTTTGGACCCTTCAATCATTCCTCCTAAGAACCTGGGACAAAAAACAGACATCCTTAAACAAGAAGGTAAAGGTTCCACAGCTGGTAAAAACATAATTGGTTTGGTGATTAGACCGAAGGAACCTTTCAAGAGGAGTGCCCTGGAGACCATCAGACCAGGTAGTTATTACCACGGATGCCAGCCAACGAGGGTGGGGAGCCCACATGGAAGGGCAATTGGCCAGTGGAAACTCGATCTACAGGAAGCCTCATCCAGCAAAAGAGAGTTGACAGCGGTTTGGGAAGCCCTAAAAGCATTCGCCCCTTCCCTCCAACAGAGGAATGTAAAGATCTTGTCGGACAACTCTACGACAGTGGCATACCTGAACAAAAAGGGGGGTACAAGGAGTCTATCTCTAGCCCTGGTGATAAGAAAAATCTTGAGTTGGGCAGAAGAAAATATTCAGTCACTTTCAGCAGCCCATGTAAAAGGAAAGGAGAATCTGGTGGCGGATTTCCTCAGCAGGGACCGGCTAAATGCAGGAGAAAGGATGCTAAACCTCCACGTATTCAAGCAGATCTGTTCCAGATGGGGCATGCCAAAAATCGACCTGTTTGCCACAAAGAAAAACAGACAAGTCCCGTATTTCTATTCTCTGTCTGTAAAGGATCAACCTCTAAAGGTGGAAGCCTTATCCGTACCCTGGCCTCCAATCCTATTATATGCATTCCATTTTCACTTATACAAAAGGTCATAGCGAAAATTCTGGAAGAAAGAGTCCAGATCATCCAAATCACGCCCTTCTGGCCCCGAAGGTCATGGTTCCTGGTTCTGAAGAGCCTTGCAGGAGAGGAATTCTGGATTCTCCCTCCTCGCCTGGACCTGCTACTCCAGGGCCCTGTATCTCATCCTCAGATCTCTCAACTCCGTCTGACAGCTTGGAGGCTGGAAGGAGTATCTTGAGAGACAAAGGTTTCTCTGAGAAGGTGATCTCCACCTTACTACAAAGTAGGAAACCTGTCACCTCAAAGATATGTCTGAGGGCCTGGAAATCCTTTCTGCATTTTGGGAAAAGCAGGTACGATCCTTCAGGGGAGCCTCAATTGACTCTTATCCTGGACTTCCTTCAGGCGGGCCTGGATAAAGGACTTGCAGTAAGTACATTGAAAGTCCAGATAGCAGCCTTGAGCGTATTTCTAGACTGTAAACTGGCTGACATGGAAATGGTAAAATGATTTTTCAAAGCTGCAACCAGAATTCACCCTATGTTAAGATCCCTAGTGCCTCCCTGGGACCTGAATTTAGTGTTATCCAAGCTAATGTACCCTCCATTTGAGCCAATTACAGATCTATGTTTAAGAATGCTCACTCTTAAGACATCTTTCCTGCTAGCCATCACTATGGCTAGAAGAGTATGAGAATAATCAGGCCTTTTCTATCCTTCCTCCCTACCTTTCTGTTACAGAAGACAGAATCACATTAAAAACATGCCCCTGAATTCCTTCCAAAAGTAGTGTCTAAATTTCACTGTCAACAGGAGGTGAACCTTCTCTCCTTCTGTTCCCAGGCAAAATCCGAAAAAGAGAAACTCTTTCATAACCTGGGCGTCAGGAGATGTGTCCTACAATATCTGGATACTACCATGGATCTTAGGAAAACTAATCAACTGCTAATTCAGTATATGGGCCTGTATAAGGGAAAGCAGTCAGCAAGACTTCGATATCAAGGTGGATCAAGTCCTGTATCAGTCTAGCCTACCAAACAGAAGATGTTCTTCCTCCACCATTTCTTAAAGCTCACTCTACCAGGGCCCTAGCCAGTGGCGTAACTACCGGGGAAGCAGGGGAAGCGGCTGCTTCGGGGCCCGGGCTGACAAGGGGCCCGGCTCCTGGCAGCGTTACACAGTCCAAGGAGTTAATTATTTAATAAAGTTATTCAGGCCAGGCCGGGCCCCTTCACATACTGTGCAGAGCGCTGGCCTGTCCATCATCTGGAAAAAACAGCCCCCTGTTGCCCTGCCCCGGGCCCCGTCCCCTTCAGTCCGACTCCTGACTTGAAAAGCAGGCGGGAGAATAAGAGCCCGACACTAACAGGCCAGAGATGAGCAGCAAAGCAGAGCTCGCATTTCAGTGCTGGGCTTCAGGTATGTCTGTGATGTCTGCTCACTGCGCTGCCTGTGTTCATCCCCCGTGCCCCCCTTACCTCCTGCCCCCCACCCTGCCATGCTTCAGCTTTGAAAGGCAATGACTGTGCCTGCCTGTTTGCTTAAAGAAAAGTGTAAATTGCAGGTGAGAAATGACCTCACACCAAATCTACAGTGAAAGCGATACAAAAGAATATACCATGGTTATGCTAGCTGCTGCTACTCTTCCAAGGTGTTCACTTTCCTCCTGTATTCCTTGTCCTTAGGCATCCCCTTGCCTTCTCCTAAGGGGTATGGCCACTGGAGCAGTGCAGCTTCATCCATGCTAGGCAGTCTAGGAGCTGCTGTTTGCCTGTGTCTCCATTCACCCATGGGGCATGCCCCTACACCTCGTCTGGCTCTTAAAGGGCCTGGGTTCATGCACCTCAGTCTTCCCCAGCCAATAGCTGTATTAGTCCCCCACCCCACTCATGGACCCACCAGCTGGCTCTCCCCAACAGGAGATGCCCAGGTTATACCAGCATGGTCGATATCACTATATACAAGAAGGTGTTATACGGTATAACATATTCTTGTATATAGTGATATGGAGCATGCTGGTATAACCTGGGCATCTTCTGTATATAATTATATATGTACAGCTGGTATAAGTTATATATCTCCTTGTATACAGTGATATGGAGCATGCTGGTATAACCTGGGCATCTCCTGTATATAATTATATATATACAGCTGGTATAAGTTATATATCTCCTTGTATACAGTGATATGGACCATGCCGGTATAACCTGGGTAACTTATACCAGCTGTACATATATAATTATATACAGGAGATACCTAGGTTATACCAGCTGTACATATATAATTATATACAGGAGATACCTAGGTTATACCAGCTGTACATTATATAATTCTTTCACACTAGCGTTCAGTGTGGATCCGTCCAGACGGATCCGCACTGAAAATACAAACAAATGAATCCATTCAGAATGGATCCATTTGTATTGTATTTGTAAAAAAAAACACTAAGTACCAAACTGATCCGTTCTGACACCCATTGAAAATCAATGGGGAACGGATCCGTTTGCAAATGCACCATATTGTGTTAATGCAAACG
The DNA here is from genome assembly GCA_033119425.1 of Bufotes viridis. Classification (NCBI taxonomy): domain Eukaryota; kingdom Metazoa; phylum Chordata; class Amphibia; order Anura; family Bufonidae; genus Bufotes; species Bufotes viridis. Next base: position 587,638,748 of record CM065589.1, on the reverse strand, counting down.
GTTCCGTCCCCATTGACTTACATTGAAAGTCAGGAAGGATCCGTTTGGCTCCGTATCGCCAGACGGACTCCAAATCCCTGCAAGCAGCGTTCTGGTGTCCGTCCCCAGAACGGAACGGAGGCGATGCGGAGCACAATCCAATGCATTCTGAACGGATCCGCATCCATTGAGAATGCATTGGGTGTGAACGGTTCCGTTTTGGGAAGCGCTTGTGAGATCCGTCTGAATGGATCGCACAAGCGGAAATGTGAAAGTATCCTAATACCAGCATGATTCATATCAATATATACAAGAATAAGTTATACGGTATAATATCTCCTGGTATATAGTGATATGGCACATGCTGGTATAACCTGGGCATCTCCTGTATATAATTACAAGTCTGTGCAGGCGGGATCCCAACATGAGGCGGCTTCCTGGATTGAGGAGCAGAGCATGATAGTGACGGGAGCCGGCGCTCACTACCACGTCCCCTCCCATACTATAGTTATACGCAATGGGCGGGGATGGGGGGCCCACACAAAAATTTGCTGTGGGGCCCAGTCACTTCTAGTTACTCCCCTGGCCCTAGCCACATCCTGGGCCAAAGGTGCCTCAGCTTCTTTGGAGGACTTTTGTCGTGCAGCCACATGGTCCAATCCATGTACATTTTTCAAACATTACAAACTGGATTTTTCTGCAAATAGAGATTTAGCTTTCGGGCGTAGGGTCCTATCTGCCGGTGTCTAACCCTGAGCTATTTCCTATGTTATTTCCTCCGTGTTACTGCCGTTGTGGAGGCGTGGGGAAAAGACATATATTACTCTTACCGGTAATTGTTTTTTCCTTTAGCCTCCACAACAGCAGGAGGAATGTATGTATTCGTGTGTATGTATGTATATGTATATTTATATATATATATATATATATATATATATATGGTGCAAAAGAGATGTCTCCAATGGCGGCACTCAACCGAGTGGGATGGCGTGCCCGCGGTCAAAAGGCCTGGACTAGGCCACATACAAACGAAGGAAGAAGACTGCAGCACCGCTGAGTAGTGAAACAAGGTGGATCCTTTATTCACCCTAGTGCATGCGACGTTTCGATCCTCTCAATGGGATCCGTATCAAGCCTTAATATATATATATATATATACAGGGTGGGCCATTTATATGGATACACCTTAATAAAATGGGAATGGCTGGTGATATTAACTTCCTGTTTGTGGCACATTAGTATATGAGAGGGTGGAAACTTTTCAAGATGGGTGGTGACTAGAGTTGAGCGAACACCTGGATGTTCGGGTTCGAGAAGTTCGGCCGAACTTCACGAAAATATTCGGGTTCCGGATCCGAACTCGACCCGAACTTCATGCTTACTGCTTCCTGCTAACACTTTCGGTATCAGGTGGTGGTGCAGTTAGCTGTGGCGTGGAGACAAAACTTTTCCACATTTCTGCCCTGCTAACCCTGCCCTCAGAGAAGCTGGCCGTGACACAGCTGCGTTGGCGACCTCTTGCTCCTCTTCTGCCTTCGCCTTGGTCTTCCACCTGTTCCCCTGTGACATTTGGGAATGATCTCAGGAAAGCGTCTACCAGCGTGCGCTTGTACTCGCGCATCTTCCTATCACGCTCCAGTGCAGGAAGTAAAGTGGGCACATTGTCTTTGTACCGGGGATCCAGCAGGGTGGCAACCCAGTAGTCCGCACACGTTAAAATGTGGGCAACTCTGCTGTCGTTGCGCAGGCACTGCAGCATGTAGTCGCTCATGTGTGCCAGGCTCCCCAGAGGTAAGGACAAACTGTCCTCTGTGGGAGGAGTATCGTTATCGTCCTCCGTATCCCCCCAGCCACGCACTAGTGATGGGCCTGAGCTGTGTCGGGTGCCACCCTGCTGTGAACCTGCTTTATCCTCCTCCACCTCCTCCTCATCCTCCTCGTCCTCCAGGAGTGGGCCCTGGCTGGCCACATTTGTACCTGGCCTCTGCTGTTGCAAAAAACCTCCCTCTGAGCCACTTCTAACAGACTAGCCTGAAAGTGCTAAAAATGACCCCTCATCCTCCTGCTCCTGGGCCACCTCCTCTTCCATCATCGCCATAAGCGTTTTTTCACGGAGACATAGAAGTGGTATTGTAACGCTGATAACGGTGTCATTGCCACTGGCCATGTTGGTGGAGTACTCGAAACAGCGCAACAGGGCACACAGGTCTTGCATGGAGGCCCAATCATTGGTGGTGAAGTGGTGCTGTTCCGCAGTGCGACTGACGCGTGCATGCTGCAGCTGAAACTCCACTATGGCCTGCTGCTGCTCGCACAGTCTCTACAGCATGTGCAAGGTGGAGTTCCACCTGGTGGGCACGTCGCATATGAGGCGGTGAGCGGGAAGGCCGAAGTTCCTCTGTAGCGCAGACAGGCGAGCAGCGGCAGGATGTGAATGCCGGAAGCGTGCATAGACGGCCCGCACTTTATGCAGCAGCTCTGACATGTCGGGGTAGTTGTGAATGAACTTCTGCACCACCAAATTCAACACAAGCGCCAGGCAAGGGATGTGTGTCAAACCGGCTAGTCCCAGAGCTGCGACGAGATTTCGCCAATTATCGCACACCACCAGGCTGGGCTTGAGGTCCACCGGCAGAAACCTCTCGTCGGTCTGTTGTTCAATACCCCGCCACAACTACTGCCCGGTGTGGGGTCTGTCCCCCAAACATATGAGTTTCAGAATGGCCTGCAGACGTTTACCCCAGGCTGTGCTTAAGTTGGTGGTGAAGGTGTGTGGCTAACTGGATGAGCTGGTGAAAGCAGAGGAGGAGGAAGCCGAGTAGGAGGAGGAGGCTACAGGAGGCAAAGAATGATGCCCTGCAATACTTGGCGACAGAAGTACATGCACCAATGAACTCTCCGCCTGGGGCCTAGCCGCCACTACATTTAACCAGTGTGCAGTTAGGGAGATATAGAGTCCCTGGCCATGCTTACTGGTCCACGTATCTGTGGTTAGGTGGACCTTGCCACAGATGGCGTTGCGCAGTGCACACTTGATTTTATCGGATACTTGGTTGTGCAGGGAAGGCACGGCTGTCTTGGAGAAGTAGTGGCGGCTGGGAACAACATACTGTGGGACAGCCATGGACATCAGCTGTTTGAAGCTGTCTGTGTCCACCAGCCTGAATGACAGCATTTCAAAGTCCAGGAGTTTAGAAATGCTGGCATTCAGGCCCAGGGCTCGAGGGTAGCTAGGTGGGAATTTACACCTTCTCTCCAAGTTTTGTGAGATGGAGAGCTGAACACTGCCGTGTGACATGGTGGAGATGCTTGGTGACGCAGGTGGTGGTGTCGCTGGCACATCCTCTGTTTGGTGGGCGGCAGGTGCCAACGTTCCTCCCGAGGCGGAGGAAGAGGCCGAGGCAGCAGCAGAAGAGGGATCAGGGGGAGCCTGAGTGAATTCCTTGCTTTTAAGGTGTTTACTCCACGGCAGTTAATGCTTTGCATGTAGATGTCTGGTCATGCAGGTTGTACTAAGGTTCAGAACGTTAATGCCTCGCTTCAGGCTCTGATGGCACAGCGTGCAAACCACTCGGTCTTGTCGTCAGCACATTGTTTAAAGAAGTGCCATGCCAGGGAACTCCTTGAAGCTGCCTTTGGGGTGCTCGGTCCCTGGTGGTGGTGGCCAGTAGCAGGCGAACTCTCTTGGCGGTGGCTGTTCTGCTTTTGCCCCCTGCTCCCTCTTTTGCTACGCTGTTGGCTCGGTCTCACCACTGCCTCTTCCTCTGAACTATGAAAGTCAGTGGCACGACCTTCATTCCATGTGGGGTCTAGGACCTCATCGTCCCTGCATCGTCTTCCACACAGTCTTCCTCCCTGACCTCCTGTTCGGTCTGCACACTGCAGAAAGACGCAGCAGTTGGCACCTGTGTTTCGTCATCATCAGAGACGTGCGGACTCCGATGAGGTGGTATTCCCATGTCCTCATCATCAGGAAACATCAGTGGTTGTGCATCAGTGCATTCTATGTCTTCCACCACTGGGGAAGGGCTAGGTGGATTCCCTTGGGAAACCCTGCCAGCAGAGTCTACAAACAGCATAAGAGACTGCTGAATAACTTGAGGCTCAGACAGTTTCCTGATATGCATGGGGTGATGTGACAGACTGATGGGCTTGGTTTTCAGGCGCCACCTGTGCGCTTTCTGCAGAAGACTGGGTGGGAGATAATGTTGTGAACATGCTGGATCCACTGTCGGCCACCCAATTGACTAGCGCCTGTACCTGCTCAGGTCTTACCATCCTTAGAACGGCATTGGGCCCCACCAAATATCGCTGTAAATTCTGGCGGGTACTGGAATCTCAGGTAGTTGGTTCACTAGGACGTGTGGCTGTGGCAGAATGGCCACGTCCTCTCCCAGCACCAGAGGGTACACTAACACCACCACGACCGCATCCGCGTCCCTTACTAGATGTTTTCCTCATTGTTACCATTCACCAATCACCACAATAAGAAAAAATATCTGGCCCAATGTATTGATTTCAAATTCAGGCCTTTTTTACAGGCACCTAACACTATCTGCCTATTTATTTATGTACCGTATTACACTAATCCAGGCACAGCAGTTACCACTGATTTAGGGAATTTCAATTATAGGCCTAGTATTTAGGCCCTCGATGAGATGTATCCTTTTATAGACAGATTTACACTTGGAGATGCACAGTAGCGTGTGAAAAATATGTAGGATTATGCCTTCAGCAATTATATTTTAACACTTTGTGTAATATACCCTTTAACGGACAGAAATACAATGGGAGATGCACGGTAGCATGTGAAGTTATTGAGGATGACCCTCTGAGCACTTGTATATACACCTTGAGTGTAATATACCCTTTTACGGACAGATTAACACTTGGCCTGCAACAGCTGGAACACCAGATTCAGGGTATTGCTATATTGGCAAGTGAATTTCACCCCAGAACAAAATCTATCCTTTGGTGGATATTATTAAACTTGGCCAGCCACAGCTGAAACCACTGATTTATGTTATTGCTATTTTGGCAATTGAATTTCACCCCAGAACAAAATCTATCCTTTGCCTGACACTATTATACTTTGCCAGCCACTGCTGGGACACCTAGATTTAGGGATTGCTATTTTGGCAATTGAATTTCACCCCAGAACAAAATCTATCCTTTGCCGAACACTATTAAACTTGGCCAGCCATAGCTGGACACCACTGATTTATGGTATTTCTATTTTGGCAATTGAATTTCACCCCAGAACAAAATATCTATTTTGCAGGACACTATGAAACTTGGCCAGCCACAGCTGAAACCACTGATTTATGGTATTGCTATTTTGGCATGTGAATTTCACCCCCAAAAAAATATATCCATTGCAGGAAACTATGAAACTTGGCCAGCCTCAGCTGAAACCACTGATTTATGGTATTGCTATTTTGACAATTGAATTTCACCCCAGAAAAAACATACCCTGTAATGAACAGATTTAAACTAGGCTTGCAACTGCTGGAACACCATATTCAGGGTATTGCTATTTTGGCAATTAAATTTCACCCCAGAAAAAATATACCCTTTAAGGACAGATTTAAACTAGGCCTGCAACAGCTGAAACCACTGAGTTATGGTATTGCTAGTTTGGCAATTGAATTTCATCGCAGAACAAAATATATCCTTTGCAGGACACTATGAAACTTGGCCAGCCACAGCTGAAACCACTAATTTATGGTATTGCTATTTTGGCAATTGAATATCACCCCAGAACAAAATATATCCTTTGCCGGACACTATTATACTTTGCCAGCCACTGCTGGGACACCAGATTTAGATGTTTAATATTTTGGCAATTGAATTTTACCCCAGAACAATATATATCCTTTGACGGACACTATTAAACTTGGCCAGCCACTGCTGGGACACCAGATTTACTTTTCTTTCTATTTTGCTACTGACTTTCACCCCAGAAAATAATATATCCTTTGACGGACACTAGGGAAATTGTCCAGTCACAGCTGGAACACCAGATTCAGGGTATTGCTATTTTGGCAATTAATTTTCACCCCAGAAAAAAATATACCCTGTTACGGACAGATTTAAACTAGGCCTGCAACAGCTGGAACACCAGATTCAGGGTATTTCTATTTTGGCAATTGAATTTCACCCCAGAACAAAATATATCCTTTGCTGGACACTATTAAACTTGGCCAACTACAGCTGAAACCACAGATTTACGGTATTGCTATTTTGGCAATTGAATTTCACTCCAGAACAAAATCTATCCTTTGCCGGACACTATTAAACTTGGCCAGCCACTGCTGGGACACCAGATTTTGTATTTCTATTTTTGCTACTGACTTTCACCCCAGAAAATAATATATCCTTTGACGGACAGTAGGGAAATTGTCAAGTCATAGCTGGAACACCAGTTTCAGGGTATTGCTATTTTGGCAATTAAATTTCACCCCAGAACAAAATGTATCCTTTGCAGGACACTATGAAACTTGGCCTGCCACAGCTGAAACCAATGATTTATGGTATTTCTATTTTGGCATGTGAATTTCACCCCAGAACAAAATATCTATTTGCAGGACACTATGAAACTTGGCCAGCCACAGCTGAAACCACTGATTTATGGTATTGCTATTTTGGCATGTGAATTTCACCCCAGAAAAAAACATACCCTGTTATGAACAGATTTAAACTAGGCTTGCAACTGCTGGAACACCATATTCAGGGTATTGCTATTTTGGCAATTAAATTTCACCCCAGAAAAAAATATACCCTTTTACGGACAGATTTAAACTAGGCCTGCAACAGCTGAAACCACTGAGTTATGGTATTGCTATTTTGGCAATTGAATTTCACCCCAGAACAAAATATATCCTTTGCCGGACACTATTAAACTTGGCCAGCCACAGCTGAAACCCCTAATTTATGGTATTGCTATTTTGGCAATTGAATATCACCCCAGAACAAAATATATCCTTTGCCGGACACTATTATACTTTGCCAGCCACTGCTGGGACACCAGATTTAGATGTTTGATATTTTGGCAATTGAATTTTACCCCAGAACAATATATATCCTTTGACGGACACTATTAAACTTGGCCAGCCACTGCTGGGACACCAGATTTACTTTTCTTTCTATTTTGCTACTGACTTTCACCCCAGAAAATAATATATCCTTTGACGGACACTAGGGAAATTGTCCAGTCACAGCTGGAATACCAGATTCAGGGTATTGCTATTTTGGCAATTAATTTTCACCCCAGAAAAAAATATACCCTGTTGCGGACAGATTTAAACTAGGCCTGCAACAGCTGGAACACCAGATTCAGGGTATTTCTATTTTGGCAATTGAATTTCACCCCAGAACAAAATATATCCTTTGCTGGACACAATTAAACTTGGCCAACTACAGCTGAAACCACTGATTTACGGTATTGCTATTTTGGCAATTGAATTTCACTCCAGAACAAAATCTATCCTTTGCCGGACACTATTAAACTTGGCCAGCCACTGATGGGACACCAGATTTTGTATTTCTATTTTTGCTACTGACTTTCACCCCAGAAAATAATATATCCTTTGACGGACACTAGGGAAATTGTCAAGTCATAGCTGGAACACCAGTTTCAGGGTATTGCTATTTTGGCAATTAAATTTCACCCCAGAACAAAATATATCCTTTGCCGGACACTATTAAACTTGGCCAGCCACAGCTGAAACCCCTGATTTATGGTATTTCTATTTTTGTAATTGAATTTCACCCCAGAACAAAATGTATCCTTTGCAGGACACTATGAAACTTGGCCTGCCACAGCTGAAACCAATGATTTATGGTATTGCTATTTTGGCATTTGAATTTTACCCCAGAAAAAAATATATCATTTGCAGGAAACTATGAAACTTGGCCAGCCTCAGCTGAAACCACTGATTTATGGTATTGCTATTTTGGCAATTGAATTTCACCCCAGAAAAAAATATATCCTTTGCAGGAGACTATGAAACTTTTCCAGCCACAACTTAAACCACTGATTTATGGTATTGCTATTTTGGCAATTGAATTTCACCCCAGAACAAAATATATCCTTTGCAGGACACTATGAAACTTGGCCAGCCACAGCTGAAACCACTGATTTATGATTTTGTTATTTTGGCAATTGAATTTCACCCCAGAACAAAATTCATCCTTTGCCGGACACTATTATACATTGCCAGCCACTGCTGGGACACCAGATTTAGAGGTTTGATATTTTGGCAATTGAATTTTACCCCAGAACAAAATATATCCTTTGCCGGACACTATTAAACTTGGCCAGCCACTGCTGGGACAGCAGATTTACTTTATTTCTATTTTTGTTACTGACTTTCACCCCAGAAAATAATATATCCTTTGACGGACACTAGGAAATTGTCCAGTCACAGATGGAACACCAGATTCAGGGTATTGCTATTTTGGCAATTAATTTTCACCCCAGAAAAAATATACCCTGTTACGGACAGATTTAAACTAGGCCTGCAACAGCTGGAACACCAGATTCAGGGTATTTCTATTTTGGCAATTGAATTTCACCCCAGAACAAAATATATCCTTTGCTGGACACTATTAAACTTGGCCAACCACAGCTGAAACCACTGATTTACGGTATTGCTATTTTGGTAATTGAATTTCACCCCAGAACAAAATGTATCCTTTGCAGGACACTATGAAACTTGGCCTGCCACAGCTGAAACCAATGATTTATGGTATTGCTATTTTGGCATTTGAATTTCACCCCAGAAAAAAATATATCATTTGCAGGAAACTATGAAACTTGGCCAGCCTCAGCTGAAACCACTGATTTATGGTATTGCTATTTTGGCAATTGAATTTCACCCCAGAAAAAATATATCCTTTGCAGGAGACTATGAAACTTTTCCAGCCACAACTTAAACCACTGATTTATGGTATTGCTATTTTGGCAATTGAATTTCACCCCAGAACAAAATATATCCTTTGCAGGACACTATGAAACTTGGCCAGCCACAGCTGAAACCACTGATTTATGATTTTGTTATTTTGGCAATTGAATTTCACCCCAGAACAAAATTCATCCTTTGCCGGACACTATTATACATTGCCAGCCACTGCTGGGACACCAGATTTAGAGGTTTGATATTTTGGCAATTGAATTTTACCCCAGAACAAAATATATCCTTTGCCGGACACTATTAAACTTGGCCAGCCACTGCTGGGACAGCAGATTTACTTTATTTCTATTTTTGTTACTGACTTTCACCCCAGAAAATAATATATCCTTTGACGGACACTAGGAAATTGTCCAGTCACAGATGGAACACCAGATTCAGGGTATTGCTATTTTGGCAATTAATTTTCACCCCAGAAAAAATATACCCTGTTACGGACAGATTTAAACTAGGCCTGCAACAGCTGGAACACCAGATTCAGGGTATTTCTATTTTGGCAATTGAATTTCACCCCAGAACAAAATATATCCTTTGCTGGACACTATTAAACTTGGCCAACCACAGCTGAAACCACTGATTTACGGTATTGCTATTTTGGTAATTGAATTTCACCCCAGAACAAAATGTATCCTTTGCAGGACACTATGAAACTTGGCCTGCCACAGCTGAAACCAATGATTTATGGTATTGCTATTTTGGCATTTGAATTTTACCCCAGAAAAAAATATATCATTTGCAGGAAACTATGAAACTTGGCCAGCCTCAGCTGAAACCACTGATTTATGGTATTGCTATTTTGGCAATTGAATTTCACCCCAGAAAAAAATATATCCTTTGCAGGAGACTATGAAACTTTTCCAGCCACAACTTAAACCACTGATTTATGGTATTGCTATTTTGGCAATTGAATTTCACCCCAGAACAAAATATATCCTTTGCAGGACACTATAAAACTTGGCCAGCCACAGCTGAAACCACTGATTTATGATTTTGTTATTTTGGCAATTGAATTTCACCCCAGAACAAAATTCATCCTTTGCCGGACACTATTATACATTGCCAGCCACTGCTGGGACACCAGATTTAGAGGTTTGATATTTTGGCAATTGAATTTTACCCCAGAACAAAATATATCCTTTGTCGGACACTATTAAACTTGGCCAGCCACTGCTGGGACAGCAGATTTACTTTATTTCTATTTTTGTTACTGACTTTCACCCCAGAAAATAATATATCCTTTGACGGACACTAGGAAATTGTCCAGTCACAGATGGAACACCAGATTCAGGGTATTGCTATTTTGGCAATTAATTTTCACCCCAGAAAAAATATACCCTGTTACGGACAGATTTAAACTAGGCCTGCAACAGCTGGAACACCAGATTCAGGGTATTTCTATTTTGGCAATTGAATTTCACCCCAGAACAAAATATATCCTTTGCTGGACACTATTAAACTTGGCCAACCACAGCTGAAACCACTGATTTACGGTATTGCTATTTTGGCAATTGAATTTCACTCCAGAACAAAATCTATCCTTTGCCGGACACTATTAAACTTGGCCAGCCACTGCTGGGACACCAATGATTTATGGTATTTCTATTTTGGCTACTGACTTTCACCCCAGAAAATAATATATCCTTTGACGGACACTAGGAAACTTGTCAAGTCATCAGCTGGAACACCAGATTTCAGGGTATTGCTATTTTGGCAATTAAATTTCACCCCAGAACAAAATATATCCTTTGCAGGACACTATTAAACTTGGCCAGCCACAGCTGAAACCACTGATTTATGGTATTGCTATTTTGGTAATTGAATTTCACCCCAGAACAAAATGTATCCTTTGCAGGACACTATGATACTTGGCCTGCCACAGCTGAAACCACTGATTTATGGTATTGCTATTTTGGCATTTGAATTTCGCCCCAGAACAAAATATCATCATTTGCAGGAAACTATGAAACTTGGCCAGCCTCAGCTGAAACCACTGATTTATGGTATTGCTATTTTGGCAATTGAATTTCACCCCAGAAAAAAATATATCCTTTGCAGGAGACTATGAAACTTTTCCAGCCACAACTTAAACCACTGATTTATGGTATTGCTAGGTGGGAATTTACACCTTCTCTCCAAGTTTTGTGAGATGGAGAGCTGAACACTGCCGTGTGACATGGTGGAGATGCTTGGTGACGCAGGTGGTGGTGTCGCTGGCACATCCTCTGTTTGGTGGGCGGCAGGTGCCAACGTTCCTCCCGAGGCGGAGGAAGAGGCCGAGGCAGCAGCAGAAGAGGGATCAGGGGGAGCCTGAGTGAATTCCTTGCTTTTAAGGTGTTTACTCCACGGCAGTTAATGCTTTGCATGTAGATGTCTGGTCATGCAGGTTGTACTAAGGTTCAGAACGTTAATGCCTCGCTTCAGGCTCTGATGGCACAACGTGTCTTGTCGTTAGCACATTGTTTAAAGAAGTGTCATGCCAGGGGACTCCTTGAAGCTGTATTTGGGGTGCTCGGTCCATGGTGGTGGTGGCCAGTAACAGGCGAACTCTCTTAGCGGTGGCTGTTCTGCTTTTGCCCCCTGCTCCCTCTTTTTCTACGCTGTTGGCTCGGTCTCACCACTGCCTCTTCCTCTGAACTATAAAAGTCAGTGGCACGACCTTCATTCCATGTGGGTTCTAGGACCTCCTCGTCCCCTGCATCGTCTTCCACACAGTCTTCCTCCCTGACCTCCTGTTCGGTCTGCACACTGCAAAAAGACGCAGCATTTGGCACCTGTGTTTCGTCATCATCAGAGATGTGCAGACTCCGATGAGGTGGTTTTCCCATGTCCTCATCATTAGTGTTGAGCGAACAGTTCGAAAATCGTTCGGGTCCGTACCGAATTTTGGGGTGTCCGTGACACGGACCAGAACCCGGACATTTTCAAAAAAGTTCGGGTTCGGGTCCGGTGTTCGTCGATTTCTTCCAGCTTTCTGTAGGGCTGCATAGCAGCCAATCAGCTAGCGTTTTACTTCTTGCCCTAAGAGCCCATCACAGCCATGCCTACTAATGGCATGGCTGTGATTGGCCAAGTGCAGCATGTGACCCAGCCTCTATTTAAGCTGGAGTCACGTAGCGCCGCACGTCACACTGCTCTGACTAGTGTAGGGAGAGGATGCAGCTTCTGTGAGGGCGAGATAGGCAGGGATAAAGAAGTGATTGAATGATCTACCTTTCTACACCTGTGCATCAGAACAACTCAGCTGAGCTGTTCACTGAAAGTCACTATTTTGTTGAGACTGGCCAGAGCGATTTTTACTGGCACATGTAACTGGGCTGACCGGCGGTGGTCATTTTGGGACTTGTGGTGCGCCAGCACAAGCTGCCACAGAGTCTAAACCAAAGCTCCAAAGAAGTGAAAAATCTACACCTGTGAATCAGAACAACAGCGATTCAGCTGCTCAGTCAAAGTCAATTTTTTTCTGGCTGGGCAGACCGTTTTCTGGCACATGTTACTGGGCTGATAGGCGGCGGCCATTTTGGGACTTGTGGTGCTACAGCAAAAGCTGCCACAACGTCCATTAATCTCATGTAATAGTCGATTTTTTCATAGATATACTACATCAGGGGTTTGGCTGTGCTTGTGTCACCCATACTAACTGCAAAGATATTTAATATATCAGTGGTGAAACTGAAAGTAACCCACTTGGATAGCAAATCCCATGAATGTGCTGTTCCAGCTAGGCTAGCCAGTGCCACTACAGCCAAGTCCAATACTGTCAGCCAGAAATATATTTTTTTTATGTGCCAGAAATATAAATTAGAAAAAGCTTTCACCGTAATAATAAAATTATTCTGGTGTTAGACCAGAAGAAGCACTCCTGTTGTAATTAATACTGTAAAAAGGCTTAGGCAATATTTCTCCCAGTGTGGGAAATTTATCTAGCAAAACTAGCATTTTAAAAATTCCGGTGTTCTGAAATACCAGCAGTCCTCTTGTAATTAATACCGCAAAAGGCATTATATCGTCCAGTGTTGTAATTTTGGTGAAAAAAGGCCAATTTAATCAATCTGGTGTTAGTTACACCAGAAACAGTAGGCCTCACGTTTTTACTCCTGTAAAAGGAATTAATACCGCAAAAGGCATTACATTGTCCAGTGTTGTAATTTTGGTGAAAAAAGGCCAATTTAATCAATCTGGTGTTAGTTACACCAGAAACAGTAGGCCTCACGTTTTTACTCCAGTAAAAAGGAATTATATCTCCCCGTGTGGGAACCTATGTACCGAAACTAGCAATTTTAAAATTCTGGTGTCCAATTTGCAGCAGTTTTCTTGTAATTAATACCGGAAAAAGGAATTATATCTTCCATTGTGGGAATTTATGTACACAAACTAGCATTTTAAAAATTCTGGTGTCCAATTAGCAGCAGTCTTCTTGTAATTAATACCGCAAAAAGGCATTACATTGTCCAGTGTTGTAATTTTGATGAAAAAAAGGCCAATTTAATCAATCTGGTGTTAGGTACACCAGAAACAGTAGGCCCCACTCCTGTAAAAAGGAATTAATACCTGAACAAGGCGTTACATTGTCCAGTGTTGTAATTTTGGTGAAAAAAAGACCAATTTAATCAATCTGGTGTTAGTTAGACCAGAAACAGTAGGCCTCACGTTTTTACTCCTGTAAAAGGAATTATATCTCCCGTGTGGGAATCTATGTACCAAAACTAGCATATTAAAAATTCTGGTGTTCAATTTGCAGCAGTTTTCTCGTAATTAATACCGGAAAAAGGAATTATATCTTCCAGTGTGGGAATTTATGTACACAAACTAGCATTTTAAAAATTCTGGTGTCCAATTAGCAGCAGTCTTCTTGTAATTAATACCGCAAAAAGGCATTACATTGTCCAGTGTTGTAATTTTGGTGAAAAAAAAGGCCAATTTAATCAATCTGGTGTTAGTTAGACCAGAAACAGTAGGCCTCACATTTTTACTCCAGTAAAAAGGAATTATATCTCCCCGTGTGGGAAGCTATGTACCAAAACTAGCATTTTAAAAATTCTGGTGTCCAATTTGCAGCAGTTTTCTTGTAATTAATACCGCAAAAAGGCATTACATTGTCCAGTGTTGTAATTTTGGTGAAAAAAAGGCCAATTTAATCAATCTGGTGTTAGGTACACCAGAAACAGTAGGCCTCACGTTTTTACTCCTGTAAAAAGGAATTAATACCTGAAAAAGGCATTACATTGTCCAGTGTTGTAATTTTGGTGAAAAAAAGGCCAATTTAATCAATCTGGTGTTAGTTAGACCAGAAACAGTAGGCCGCACGTTTTTACTCCTGTAAAAAGGAATTATATCTCCCAGTGTGGGAATCTATGTACCAAAACTAGCATTTTAAAAATTCTGGTGACCAATTTGCTGCAGTTTTCTTGTAATTAATACCGGAAAAAGGAATTATATCTTCCAGTGTGGGAATTTTGGGGCTAAAAAATAATATATTTTATTGTGGTGCGAGTTGAATCGCAACAATGAGGAAACATTCTATTAGGGACGAGGACGCGGTCGTGGTGGTGTCCGTGGAGCCTCTGTTGCTGGCAGAGGACGTGGCCGTTCGGCCTCAGGCGCACAAAGTAGTGAACCAACTCCCTCAAGTAGCCGGCAGAATTTATAGCGATATTTGGTGGGGCCCAATGCCGTTATGAGGATGGTAAGGCCTGAGCAGGTACAGGCATTAGTCGATTGGGTGGCCGACAGTGCTTCCAGCACGTTCACCACATTGTCTTCCGCCCAGTCTTCTGCGGAAAACGCACAGGTGGCACCTGAAAACCAAGCCCATCAGTCTGTCACATCACCCCCATGCATATCAGGGAAACTGGCTGAGCCTCAAGTTATGCTGTTTGAAGAATCTGCTCCCACGGTTTTCCAGGGGCGTCCACCTAGCCCTTCCCCAGCGGTGGAAGACATTCCATGCACTGACGCACAACCACTTATGTATCCAGATGATGAGGACATGGGAATACCACCACAGCAGAGTGACCGAGTCTCTGATGATGACGAAACACTGGTGCCCACTGCAGCGTCTTATTGCAGTGTGCAGACTGAACAGGAGGAGGTCAGGGAGGAAGACTGGGTGGAAGACGATGCAGAGGACGATGAGGTCTTAGACCCCACATGGACTGAAGGTCGTGCCGCTGACTTAAATAGTTCAGAGGAAGAGGCAGTGGTGAGACCGAGACAACAGCGAAGCCAAAGAGGGAGCAGGGGGCAAAAGCAGAACAGCCGCCGTCCAGAGAGTTCGCCTGCTATTGGCCAGCGCCAACAGGGACCCAGCATCCCAAAGGCATCTTCAAGGAGTTCCCTGGCATGTCACTTCTTCAAACAATGTGCTGACGACAAGACCAGAGTGGTTTGCACGCTGTGCCATCAGACCCTGAAGCGAGGCATTAACGTTCTTAACCTGAGCACCACCTGCATGATCAGGCATCTACATGCAAAGCATGAACTGCAGTGGAGTACACACCTTAAAAACAAGGAACCCGCTCAGGCTCCCCCTGCTCCCTCTACCGCTGCTGCCTCGGCTTCCGCCTCGAGTGGAATGTTGCCACCTGCCGAGCAACAAAACCGACACCACCACCACCACCGCCACCGTCACCTAGCGTCTCCACTATTTCACACAGCAGCGTTCAGCTCTCCATCTCTCAAACCTTTGAGAGGAAGCGCAAATTCCCAACTAGTCACCCTCGAGCCCTTGGCCTGAATGCCAGCATTCCTAAACTACTGGCCTTTGAAATGCTGTCATTCCGGCTGGTGGACACAGACAGCTTCAAACAGCTGATGGCCATGGCTGTCCCCCAGTATGTGGTTCCCAGCCGCCACTACTTCTCCAAGCCAGCCGTGCCTTCCCTGCACATGCAAGTGTCCGATAAAATCAAGTGTGCACTGCGCAACGCCATTTGTGGCAAGGTCCACCTAACCACAGATACGTGGACCAGTAAGCACGACCAGGGACGCTATATCTCCCTAACTGCACACTGGGTAAATGTAGTGGCGGCTGGGCCCCAGGCGGAGAGTTCCTTGGCGCACGTCCTTTCGCCGCCAAGGATCACAGGGCATCATTCTTTGCCTCCTGTAGCCTCCTCCTCCTACTCGGCTTCCTCCTCCTCCTCTGCTTCCACCAGCTCATCCAGTCAGCCACACACCTTCACCACCAACTTCAGCACAGCACGGGGTAAACGTCAGCAGGCCATTCTGAAACTCATATGTTTGGGGGACAGGCCCCACACCGCGCAGGAGTTGTGGCGGGGTATTGAACAACAGACCGACCAGTGGTTGCTGCCGGTGGCCCTCAAGCCCGGCCTGGTGGTGTGCGATAATGGGCGAAATCTCGTGGCAGCTCTGGGACCAGCCGGTTTGACGCACATCCCTTGCCTGGCGCATGTGCTGAATTTGGTGGTGCAAAAGCTCATTCACAACTACCCAGACATGTCAGAGCTGCTGCATAAAGTGCGGGCCGTCTGTGCGCGCTTCCGGAATTCACATCCTGCCGCTGCTCGCCTGTCTACGCTACAGCGGAACTTCGGCCTTCCCGCTCACCGCCTAATATGCGACGTGCCCACCCGGTGGAACTCCACCTTGCACATGCTGGAGAGACTGTGCGAGCAGCAGCAGGACATAGTGGAGTTTCAGCTGCAGCACGCACGGGTCAGTCGCACTGCGGAACAGCACCACTTCACCACCAATGATTGGGCCTCCATGCGAGACCTGTGTGCCCTGTTGCGCTGTTTCGCGTACGCCACCAACATGGCCAGTGGCGATGCCACTGTTATCAGCATGACAATACCAATTCTATGTCTCCTAGAGAAAACGCTTAGGGCGATGATGGAAGAGGAGGTGGGCCAGGGCCAGGAGGAGGAGGAGGAGGATGACGGGTCGTTTTTAGCACTTTCAGGCCAGTCTGTTAGAAGTGGCTCAGAGGGAGGTTTTTTGCAACAGCAGAGGGCAGGTACAAATGTGGCCAGCCAGGGACCACTACTGGAGGACGAGGAGGATGAGGAGGAGGTGGAGGAGGATAAGGATGAAGCAGGTTCACAGCGGGGTGGCACCCAGCACAGCGCAGGCACATCCCTGGTGCGTGGCTGGGGGGATACAGAGGATGATGACGATATGCCTCCCACAGAGGACAGCTTGTCCTTACCTCTGGGGAGCCTGGCACACATGGGCGATTACATGCTGCAGTGCCTGCGCAACGACAGCAGAGTTGCCCACATTTTAACATGTGCTGACTACTGGGTGGCCACCCTGCTGGATCCACGGTACAAAGACAATGTGCCCACTTTACTTCCTGCACTGGAGCGTGATAGGAAGATGCGCGAGTACAAGCGCACACTGGTAGACGCGCTCCTGAGAGCATTCCCAACTGTCACAGGGGAACAGGTGGAAGGCCAAGGCAGAGGAGGAGCTAGAGGTCGCCCACGCAGCAGTGTCACGGCCAGCTCCTCTGAGGGCAGGGTTAGCATGGCAGAAATGTGGAAAAGTTTTGTCTCCACGCCACAGCTAACTGCCCCACCACCTGATACGGAACGTGTTAGCAGGAGGCAACATTTCACTAACATGGTTGAACAGTACGTCTGCACACAACTCCACGTACTGACGGATGGTTCGGCCCCATTCAACTTCTGGGTTTCCAAATTGTCCATGTGGCCAGAATTAGCATGTTATACCTTGGAGGTGCTGGCCTGCCCGGCGGCCAGCGTTTTATCTGAACGTGTATTCAGCACGGCAGGGGGCGTCATTACTGACAAACGCAGCCGCCTGTCCGCAGCCAACGTGGACAAGCTGACGTTTATAAAAATGAACGAGGCATGGATCCCACAAGACCGGACCCTCCCTTGTGCAGAGTAGTCCTTAATAACTGCCTTAAACCATGTTGTCTTGTACTCCAGGCCACTTCTTCATTGAAAAATCAATTTTTGAAATTAAGTAGGATCTTGGGGTGCAACCCAGAGTTGAATGAACCTTCCCTCTGTCTGGGTGACGGGGCCAAAGTACATGAAAGTGTCCTTCTCCTGTGCTGGGTGATATGAATGTTATACTTGTGCTGTCTGACATGTCTCCTTTGTGTGGGTGCAGGGGGCCAAAGTCACTGAAAGCGGCCTTCTCCTGTGGTGGGTGATCGAAATGCCTGATTCTCTGCTGTGGGACCTCTCTCCTCTTTCTGGGTGCAGGGGTCAAAGAAACAAAAGGTGGCCTACTCCTGTGGTGGTTGACATGATGCCTGAATCTCTGCTGTTGGACCTCTCTCCTCCGTGTGGCTGCAGGGGTCAAAGTCTCTAAAAGTGCCCTTCTCCTGTGGTGGTTGATGAAAAACTGATGCTTGTGCTATCTGACCTGTCTCCTCTGTGTCGGTGCTAAGGCCTAAGTCACTGAAAGCGGCCTTCTCCTGTGCTGGCTGATATAAATGCCTGAATCTCTGCTGTGGGACCTCTCTCCTCCGTTTGGCTGCAGGGGTCAAAGTCTCTAAAAGTGCCCTTCTCCTGTGGTGGTTGATGTAAAACTGATGCTTGTGCTATCTGACCTGTCTCCTCTGTGTCGGTGCTAAGGCCTAAGTCACTGAAAGCGGCCTTCTCCTGTGCTGGCTGATATAAATGCCTGAATCTCTGCTGTGGGACCTCTCTCCTCCGTGTGGCTGCAGGGGTCAAAGTCTCTAAAAGTGCCCTTCTCCTGTGGTGGTTGATGTAAAACTGATGCTTGTGCTATCTGACCTGTCTCCTCTGTGTCGGTGCTAAGGCCTAAGTCACTGAAAGAGGCCTTCTCCTGTGCTGGCTGATATAAATGCCTGAATTTCTGCTGTGGGACCTCTCTAATCCGTGTGGCTGCAGGGGTCAAAGTCTCTAAAAGTGCCCTTCTCCTGTGGTGGTTGATGTAAAACTGATGCTTGTGCTATCTGACCTGTCTCCTCTGTGTCGGTGCTAAGGCCTAAGTCACTGAAAGCGGCATTCTCCTGTGCTGGCTGCTATAAATGCCTGAATCTCTGCTGTGGGACCTCTCTCCTCCGTGTGGCTGCAGGGGTCAAAGTCTCTAAAAGTGCCCTTCTCCTGTGGTGGTTGATGTAAAACTGATGCTTGTGCTATCTGACCTGTCTCCTCTGTGTAGGTGCTAAGGACTAAGTCACTGAAAGCGGTCTTCTCCTGTGCTGGCTGATATAAATGCCTGAATCTCTGCTGTGGGACCTCTCTCCTCCGTGTGGCTGCAGGGGTCAAAGTCTCTAAAAGTGCCCTTCTCCTGTGGTGGTTGATGTAAAACTGATGCTTGTGCTATCTGACCTGTCTCCTCTGTGTCGGTGCTAAGGCCTAAGTCACTGAAAGCGGTCTTCTCCTGTGCTGGCTGATATAAATGCCTGAATTTCTGCTGTGGGACCTCTCTCCTCCGTGTGGCTGCAGGGGTCAAAGTCTCTAAAAGTGCCCTTCTCCTGTGGTGGTTGATGTAAAACTGATGCTTGTGCTATCTGACCTGTCTCCTCTGTGTCAGTGCTAAGGCCTAAGTAACTAAATGGTGGCCTTCTCCTGAGGTGGTTGATATGATGCCTGATTATGTGCTGTGGGACCTCTCTCCTCTTTCTGGGTGCAGGGGTCAAATTAACTAAAGGTGGCCTACTCCTGTGGTGGGTGATCTGTAAAACTGATGCTTGTGCTATCTGACCTGTCTCCTCTGTCTCGTTGCTAAGGCCTAACTCACTGAAAGTGGCCTTGTCATGTGCTGCGTGATATAAATGTTATACTTGTGCCATCTGACATGGTTGCCGGGGTCCCATTAAATGGTGGCCTACTCCTGTGGTGGGTGATCTAAATGCCTGATTCTCTGCTGTGAAAACCTCTCTCCTCCGTCTGGGTGCAGGGGTCAAAGTCTCTCAAAGTGGCCTTCTCTTGTGCTGGGTGATGTAAAACTGATGCTTGTACCATCTGACATGGTTGCCGGGGTCCCATTAAATGGTGGCCTACTCCTGTGGTGGGTGATCTGTAAAACTGATGCTTGTGCTATCTGACCTGTCTCCTCTGTCTCGTTGCTAAGGCCTAACTCACTGAAAGTGGCCTTGTCATGTGCTGGGTGATATAAATGTTATACTTGTGCCATCTGACATGGTTGCCGGGGTCCCATTAAATGGTGGCCTACTCCTGTGGTGGGTGATCTAAATGCCTGATTCTCTGCTGTGAAATCCTCTCTCCATCGTCTGGGTGCAGGGGTCAAAGTCTCTCAAAGTGGCCTTCTCTTGTGCTGGGTGATGTAAAACTGATGCTTGTACCATCTGACATGGTTCCCGGGGTCCCAATAAATGATGGCCTACTCCTGTGGTGGGTGATCTAAATGCCTGATTCTCTGCTGTAAAAACCTCTCTCCTCCGTCTGGGTGCAGGGGTCAAAGTCTTTCGAAGTCGCCTTCTCCTGTGCTGGGTGATGTAAAACTGATGCTTGTGCCATCTGACATGGTTGCCGGGGTCCCATTAAATGATGGCCTACTCCTGTGGTGGGTGATCTAAATGCCTGATTCTCTGCTGTGAAACCTCTCTCCTCCGTCTGGGTGCAGGGGTCAAAGTCTCTAAAAGTGGCCTTCTCTTGTGCTGGCACTGCTGGGTGATGTAAAACTGATGCTTGTACCAGCTGACATGGGTGCAGGGGTCAAATTAACTAAATGGTGGCCTACTCCTGTGGTGGGTGATATGATGCCTGAATATGTGCTGTGGGGCCTCTCTCCTCTTTCTGGGTGCAGTGGTCAAAGTAACTAAAAGTGGCCTTCTCCTGTGCTGCATGGTATAAATGTAATGCTTGTGCTATCTGACATGTCTCCTCTGTCTGGGTGCTAAGGCCTAAGTCACTGAAAGTGGCCTTCTCCTGTGGTGGTTGATATGATGCCAGATTCTCTGCTATGGGACCTCTCTCCATTGTCTGGATGCTGGGGTCGAAATAATAGTAAGCGACCTTCTCCATTGGTGGGTGACTTGAAGCCTGATTCTGTGCTATGGGACCTAACTCCAATTAATATTGGTTAATTTTATTTTATTTTATGTTAAGTCATCATTTCCCTATCTATTTGTTTGCATGGGATTTACCTACATTTTGCTGCCTTTTGCAGCCCTCTAGCCCTTTCCGGGCGTCTTTTACAGCATTTTTAGTGCCCAAAAGTTCGGGTCCCCATTGACTTCTATGTGGTTCGGGTTCGGGATGAAGTTCGGGTTGAGTTCGGATCACGAACCCGGACATTTTCTGGAAGTTCGGCCGAACCTCTCGAACCCGAAAATCCAGGTGTTCGCTCATCTCTACTCATCATCAGGAAACATCAGTGGTTGTGCATCAGTGCATTCTATGTCTTCCACCACTGGGGAAGGGCTATGTGGATTCCCTTGAGAAACCCTGCCAGCAGAGTCTACAAACAGCATAAGAGACTGCTGAATAACTTGAGGCTCAGACAAGTTTCCCTGATATGCATGGGGTGATGTGACAGACTGATGGGCTTGGTTTTCAGGCGCCACCTGTGCGCTTTCTGCAGAAGACTGGGTGGGAGATAATGTTGTGAACGTGCTGGATCCACTGTCGGCCACTCAATTGACTAGCGCCTGTACCTGCTCAGGTCTTTCCATCCTTAGAACGGCATTGGGCCCCACCAAATATCGCTGTAAATTGTGGCAGGTACTGGAATCTCAGGTAGTTGGTTCACTAGGAAGTGTGGCTGTGGCAGAATGGCCACGTCCTCTCCCAGCACCAGAGGGTACACTAAAACCACCACGACCGCATCCGCGTCCCTTAATAGATGTTTTCCTCATTGTTACCATTCACCAATCACCACAATAAGAAAAAAAATATTTGGCCCAATGTATTGATTTCAAATTCAGGCCTTTTTTTACAGGCACCTAACACTATCTGCCTATTTATTTATGTACCGTATTACACTAATCCAGGCACAGCAGTTACCACTGATTTAGGGGAATTTCAATTATAGGCCTAGTATTTAGGCCCTCGATGAGATGTATCCTTTTATAGACAGATTTACACTTGGAGATGCACAGTAGCGTGTGAAAAAATATGTAGGATTATGCCTTCAGCAATTATTTTTTAACACTTTGTGTAATATACCCTTTAACGGACAGAAATACAATGGGAGATGCACGGTAGCGTGTGAAGTTATTGAGGATGACCCTCTGAGCACTTTTATATACACCTTGAGTGTAATATACCCTTTTACGGACAGATTAACACTTGGCCTGCAACAGCTGGAACACCAGATTGAGGGTATTGCTATATTGTCAAGTGAATTTCACCCCAGAACAAAATCTATCATTTGGTGGATACTATTAAACTTGGCCAGCCACAGCTGAAACCACTGATTTGTGTTATTGCTATTTTGGCAATTGAATTTCACCCCAGAACAAAATCTATCCTTTGCCTGACACTATTATACTTTGCCAGCCACTGCTGGGACACCTGATTTAGGGGATTGCTATTTTAGCAATTGAATTTCACCCCAGAACAAAATCTATCCTTTGCCGAACACTATTAAACTTGGCCAGCCATAGCTGAAACCACTGATTTATGGTATTTCTATTTTGGCAATTGAATTTCACCCCAGAACAAAATATCTATTTTGCAGGACACTATGAAACTTGGCCAGCCACAGCTGAAACCACTGATTTATGGTATTGCTATTTTGGCATGTGAATTTCACCCCCCAAAAAAAAATATATCCATTGCAGGAAACTATGAAATTTGGCCAGCTTCAGCTGAAACCACTGATTTATGGTATTGCTATTTTGACAATTGAATTTCACCCCAGAAAAAAACATACCCTGTTATGAACAGATTTAAACGAGGCTTGCAACTGCTGGAACACCAGATTCAGGGTATTGCTATTTTGGCAATTAAATTTCACCCCAGAAAAAAATATACCCTGTTACGGACAGATTTAAACTAGGCCTGCAACAGCTGGAACACCAGATTCAGGGTATTTTTATTTTGGCAATTAAATTGCACCCCAGAAGAAAATATATCCTTTTACGGACAGATTTAAACTAGGCCTGCAACAGCTGAAACCACTGAATTATGGTATTGCTAGTTTGGCCATTGAATTTCATCCCAGAACAAAATATATCCTTTGCCGGACACTATGAAACTTGGCCAGCCACAGCTGAAACCACTGATTTATGGTATTGCTATTTTGGCAATTGAATTTCACCCCAGAACAAAATATATCCTTTGCTGGACACTATTATACTTTGCCAGCCACTGCTGGGACACCAGATTTAGATGTTTGATATTTTGGCAATTGAATTTTACCCCAGAACAATATATATCCTTTGACGGACACTATTAAACTTGGCTAGCCACTGCTGGGACAGCAGATTTACTTTATTTCTATTTTTGTTACTGACTTTCACCCCGGAAAATAATATATCCTTTGACGGACACTAGGGAAATTGTCCAGTCACAGCTGGAACACCAGATTCAGGGTATTGCTATTTTGGCAATTAATTTTCACCTCAGAAAAAAATATACCCTGTTACGGACAGATTTAAACTAGGCCTGCAACAGCTGGAACACCAGATTCATGGTATTTCTATTTTGGCAATTGAATTTCACCCCAGAACAAAATATATCCTTTGCTGGACACTATGAAACTTGGCCAACCACAGCTGAAACCACTGATTTGCGGTATTGCTATATTGGCAATTGAATTTCACTCCAGAACAAAATCTATCCTTTGCCGGACACTATTAAACTTGGCAAGCCACTGCTGGGACACCAGATTTTGTATTTCAATTTTTGCTACTGACTTTAACCCCAGAAAATAATATATCCTTTGACGGACACTAGGGAAATTGTCAAGTCATAGCTGGAACACCAGTTTCAGGGTATTGCTATTTTGGCAATTAAATTTCACCCCAGAACAAAATATATCCTTTGCCGGACACTATTAAACTTGGCCAGCCACAGCTGAAACCCCTGATTTATGGTATTTCTATTTTGGTAATTGAATTTCACCCCAGAACAAAATGTATCCTTTGCAGGACACTATGAAACTTGGCCAGCCACAGCTGAAACCACTGATTTATGATTTTGTTATTTTGGCAATTGAATTTCACCCCAGAACAAAATTTATCCTTTGCCGGACACTATAATACTTTGCCAGCCACTGCTGGGACACCAGATTTAGAGGTTTGATATTTTGGCAATTGAATTTTACCCTAGAACAAAATATATCCTTTGCCGGACACTATTAAACTTGGCCAGCCACTGCTGGGACAGCAGATTTACTTTATTTCAATTTTTGTTACTGACTTTCACCCCAGAAAATAATATATCCTTTGACGGACACTAGGGAAATTGTCCAGTCACAGCTGGAACACCAGATTCAGGGTATTTCTATTTTGGCAATTAATTTTCTCCTCAGAAAAAAATATACCCTGTTATGGACAGATTTAAACTAGGCCTGCAACAGCTGGAAAACCAGATTCAGGGTATTTCTATTTTGGCAATTGAATTTCACCCCAGAACAAAATATATCCTTTGATGGACACCATTAAACTTGGCCAACCACAGATGAAACCACTGATTTGGGGTATTGCTATTTTGGCAATTGAATTTCACTCCAGAACAAAATCTATCCTTTGCCGGACACTATTAAACTTGGCCAGCCACTGCTGGGACACCAGATTTTGTATTTCTATTTTTGCTAATGACTTTCACCCCAGAAAATAATATATCCTTTGACGGACACTAGGGAAATTGTCAAGTCATAGCTGGAACACCAGTTTCAGGGTATTGCTATTTTGGCAATTAAATTTCACCCCAGAACAAAATTTATCCTTTGCCGGACACTATGAAACTTGGCCTGCCACAGCTGAAACCAATGATTTATGGTATTTCTATTTTGGCATGTGAATTTCACCCCAGAACAAAATATCTATTTTGCAGGACACTATGAAACTTGGCCTGCCACAGCTGAAACCACTGATTTATGGTATTGCTATTTTGGCAATTGAATTTCACACCAGAAAAAAATATTTTCTTTGCAGGAGACTATGAAACTTTTCCAGCCACAACTTAAACCACTGATTTATGGTATTGCTATGTGGGAATTTACACCTTCTCTCCAAGTTTTGTGAGATGGAGAGCTGAACACTGCCGTGTGACATGGTGGAGATGCTTGGTGACGCAGGTGGTGGTGTCGATGGCACATCCTCTGTTTGGTGGGCGGCAGGTGCCAACGTTCCTCCCGAGGTGGAGGAAGAGGCCGAGGCAGCAGCAGAAGAGGGAGAAGGGGGAGCCTGAGTAAATTCCTTGCTTTTAAGGTGTTTACTCCACTGCAGTTAATGCTTTGCATGTAGATGTCTGGTCATGCAGGTTGTGCTAAGGTTCAGAACGTTAATGCCTCGCTTCAGGCTCTGATGGCACAGCGTGTCATGTCGTCAGCACATTGTTTAAAGAAGTGCCATGCCAGGGGACTCCTTGAAGCTGCCTTTGGGGTGCTCGGTCCATGGTGGTGGTGGCCAGTAACAGGCGAACCCTCTTGGCGGTGGCTGTTCTGCTTTTGCCCCCTGCTCCCTCTTTTTCTACGCTGTTGGCTCGGTCTCACCACTGCCTCTTCCTCTGAACTATAAAAGTCAGTGGCACGACCTTCATTCCATGTGGGGTCTAGGACCTCCTCGTCCCCTGCATCGTCTTCCACACATTCTTCCTCCCTGACCTCCTGTTCGGTCTGCACACTGCAAAAAGACGCAGCATTTGGCACCTGTGTTTCGTCATCATCAGAGATGTGCAGACTCCGATGAGGTGGTTTTCCCATGTCCTCATCATCAGGAAACATCAGTGGTTGTGCATCAGTGCATTCTATGTCTTCCACCACTGGGGAAGGGCTATGTGGATTCCCTTGGGAAACCCTGCCAGCAGAGTCTACAAACAGCATAAGAGACTGCTGAATAACTTGAGGCTCAGACAGTTTCCCTGATTTGCATGGGGTGATGTGACAGACTGATGGGCTTGGTTTTCAGGCGCCACCTGTGCGCTTTCTGCAGAAGACTGGGTGGGAGATAATGTTGTGAACGTGCTGGATCCACTGTCGGCCACCCAATTGACTAGCGCCTGTACCTGCTCAGGTCTTTCCATCCTTAGAACGGCATTGGGCCCCACCAAATATCGCTGTAAATTCTGGCGGGTACTGGAATCTCAGGTAGTTGGTTCACTAGGACGTGTGGCTGTGGCAGAATGGCCACGTCCTCTCCCAGCACCAGAGGGTACACTAAAACCACCACGACCGCATCCGCGTCCCTTACTAGATGTTTTCCTCATTGTTACCATTCACCAATCACCACAATAAGAAAAAAAATATTTGGCCCAATGTATTGATTTCAAATTCAGGCCTTTTTTACAGGCACCTAACACTATCTGCCTATTTATTTATGTACCGTATTACACTAATCCAGGCACAGCAGTTACCACTGATTTAGGGGAATTTCAATTATAGGCCTAGTATTTAGGCCCTCGATGAGATGTATCCTTTTATAGACAGATTTACACTTGGAGATGCACAGTAGCGTGTGAAAAAATATGTAGGATTATGCCTTCAGCAATTATATTTTAACACTTTGTGTAATATACCCTTTAACGGACAGAAATACAATGGGAGATGCACGGTAGCATGTGAAGTTATTGAGGATGACCCTCTGAGCACTTGTATATACACCTTGAGTGTAATATACCCTTTTACGGACAGATTAACACTTGGCCTGCAACAGCTGGAACACCAGATTGAGGGTATTGCTATATTGGCAAGTTCAATTTCACCCCAGAACAAAATCTATCCTTTGATGGATACTATTAAACTTGGCCAGCCGCAGCTGAAACCACTGATTTATGTTATTGCTATTTTGGCAATTGAATTTCACCCCAGAACAAAATCTATCCTTTGCCTGACACTATTATACTTTGCCAGCCACTGCTGGGACACCTGATTTAGGGGATTGCTATTTTGGCAATTGAATTTCACCCCAGAACAAAATCTATCCTTTGCCGAACACTATTAAACTTGGCCAGCCATAGCTGAAACCACTGATTTATGGTATTTCTATTTTGGCAATTGAATTTCACCCCAGAACAAAATATCTATTTTGCAGGACACTATGAAACTTGGCCAGCCACAGCTGAAACCACTGATTTATGGTATTGCTATTTTGGCATGTGAATTTCACCCCCCAAAAAAAATATATCCATTGCAGGAAACTATGAAATTTGGCCAGCCTCAGCTGAAACCACTGATTTATGGTATTGCTATTTTGACAATTGAATTTCACCCCAGAAAAAAACATACCCTGTTACGGACAGATTTAAACTAGGCCTGCAACTGCTGGAACACCAAATTCAGGGTATTTTTATTTTGGCAATTAAATTTCACCCCAGAAGAAAATATACCCTTTTACAGACAGATTTAAACTAGGCCTGCAACAGCTGAAACCACTGAGTTATGGTATTGCTAGTTTGGCAATTGAATTTCATCCCAGAACAAAATATATCCTTTGCAGGACATTATGAATCTTGGCCAGCCACAGCTGAAACCACTGATTTATGGTATTGCTATTTTGGCAATTGAATTTCACCCCAGAACAAAATATATCCTTTGCCGGACACTATTATACTTTGCCAGCCACTGCTGGGACACCAGATTTAGATGTTTGATATTTTGGCAATTGAATTTTACCCCAGAACAATATATATCCTTTGACGGACACTATTAAACTTGGCCAGCCACTGCTGGGACACCAGATTTACTTTTCTTTCTATTTTTGCTACTGACTTTCACCCCAGAAAATAATATATCCTTTGACGGACACTAGGGAAATTGTCCAGTTACAGCTGGAACACCAGATTCAGGGTATTGTTATTTTGGCAATTAATTTTCACCCCAGAAAAAAATATACCCTGTTACAGACAGATTTAAACTAGGCCTGCAACAGCTGGAACACCAGATTCAGGGTATTTCTATTTTGGCAATTGAATTTCACCCCAGAACAAAATATATCCTTTGCTGGACACTATTAAACTTGGCCAACCATAGCTGAAACCACTGATTTACGGTATTGCTATTTTGGCAATTGAATTTCACTCCAGAACAAAATCTATCCTTTGCCGGACACTATTAAACTTGGCCAGCCACTGCTGGGACACCAGATTTTGTATTTCTATTTTTGCTACTGACTTTCACCCCAGAAAATAATATATCCTTTGACGGACACTAGGGAAATTGTCAAGTCATAGCTGGAACACCAGTTTCAGGGTATTGCTATTTTGGCAATTAAATTTCACCCCAGAACAAATTATATCCTTTGCCGGACACTATTAAACTTGGCCAGCCACAGCTGAAAACCCTGATTTATGGTATTGCTATTTTGGTAATTGAATTTCACCCCAGAACAAAATGTATCCTTTGCAGGACACTATGAAACTTGGCCAGCCACAGCTGAAACCACTGATTTATGATTTTGTTATTTTGGCAATTGAATTTCACCCCAGAACAAAATTTATCCTTTGCCGGACACTATTATACTTTGCCAGCCACTGCTGGGACACCAGATTTAGAGGTTTGATATTTTGGCAATTGAATTTTACCCCAGAACAAAATATATCCTTTGCCGGAAACTATTAAACTTGGCCAGCCACTGCTGAGACAGCAGATTTACTTTATTTCTATTTTTGTTACTGACTTTCACCCCAGAAAATAATATATCCTTTGACGGACACTAGGGAAATTGTCCAGTCATAGCTGGAACACCAGTTTAAGGGTATTGCTATTTTGGCAATTAAATTTCACCCCAGAACAAAATATATCCTTTGCCGGACACTATTAAACTTGGCCAGCCACAGCTGAAACCCCTGATTTATGGTATTGCTATTTTGGTAATTGAATTTCACCCCAGAACAAAATGTATCCTTTGCAGGACACTATGAAACTTGGCCTGCCACAGCTGACACCACTAATTTATGGTATTGCTATTTTGGCATTTGAATTTCACCCCAGGAAAAAATATATCATTTGCAGGAAACTATGAAACTTGGCCAGCCTCAGCTGAAACCACAAATTTATGCTATTGCTATTTTGGCAATTGAATTTCACCCCAGAAAAAAACATACCATGTTATGCACAGATTTAAACTAGGCCTGCAACTGCTGGAACACCAGGTTCAGGGTATTGCTTTTTTGGCAATTAAATTTCACCCAAGAAAAAAATATATATCCTGTTACGGACAGATTTAAACTAGGCCAGCAACACCTGAAACCACTGAGTTATGGTATTGCTATTTTGGCAATTGAATTTCATTCCAGAACAAAATATATCCTTTGCAGGACACTATGAAACTTGGCCAGCCACAGCTAAAACCACTGATTTATTATTTTGTTATTTTGGCAATTGAATTTCACCCCAGAACAAAATATATGTTTTGGCGGACACTATTATAGTTTGCCAGCCAGTGCTGGGACACCAGATTTAGGGGATTGATATTTTGGCAATTGAATTTTACCCCAGAACAAAATATATCCTTTGCCGGACACTATTAAACTTGGCCAGCCACTGCTGGGACACCAGATTTTGTATTTCTATTTTTGCTACTGACTTTCACCCCAGAATATAATATATCCTTTGACGGACACTAGGGAAATTGTCAAGTCATAGCTGGAACACCAGTTTCAGGGTATTGCTATTTTGGCAATTAAATTTCACCCCAGAACAAAATATATCCTTTGCCGGACACTATTAAACTTGGCCAGCCACAGCTGAAACCCCTGATTTATGGTATTGCTATTTTGGTAATTGAATTTCACCCCAGAACAAAATGTATCCTTTGCAGGACACTATGAAACTTGGCCTGCCACAGCTGAAACCACTGATTTATGGTATTGCTATTTTGGCATTTGAATTTCACCCCAGAAATAAATATATCATTTGCAGGAAACTATGAAACTTGGCCAGCCTCAGCTGAAACCACTGATTTATGGTATTGCTATTTTGGCAATTGAATTTCACCCCAGAAAAAAATATATCCTTTGCAGGAGACTATGAAACTTTTCCAGCCACAACTTAAACCACTGATTTACGGTATTGCTATTTTGTCAATTGAATTTCACCCCAGAAAAAAACATACCATGTTATGCTCAGATTTAAACTAGGCCTGCAACTGCTGGAACACCAGGTTCAGGGTATTGCTATTTTGGCAATTAAATTTCACCCAAGAAAAAATATATATCCTGTTACAGACAGATTTAAACTAGGCCAGCAACACCTGAAACCACTGAGTTATGGTATTGCTATTTTGGCAATTGAATTTCATTCCAGAACAAAACACATCCTTTGCAGGACACTATGAAACTTGGCCAGCCACAGCTGAAACCACTGATTTATGATTTTGTTATTTTGGCAATTGAATTTCACCCCAGAACAAAATTTATCCTTTGCCGGACACTATTATACTTTGCCAGCCACTGCTGGGACACCAGATTTAGAGGTTTGATATTTTGGCAATTGAATTTTACCCCAGAACAAAATATATCCTTTGCCGGACACTATTAAACTTGGCCAGCCACTGCTGGGACACCAGATTTTGTATTTCTATTTCTGCTACTTACTTTCACCCCAGAAAATAATATATCCTTTGACGGACACTAGGGAAATTGTCAAGTCATAGCTGGAACACCAGTTTCAGGGTATTGCTATTTTGGCAATTAAATTTCACCCCAGAACAAAATATATCCTTTGCCGGACACTATTAAACTTGGCTAGCCACAGCTGAAACCCCTGATTTATGGTATTGCTATTTTGGTAATTGAATTTCACCCCAGAACAAAATGTATCCTTTGCAGGACACTATGAAACTTGGCCTGCCACAGCTGAAACCACTGATTTATGGTATTGCTATTTTGGCATTTGAATTTCACCCTAGAAATAAATATATAATTTGCAGGAAACTATGAAACTTGGCCAGCCTCAGCTGAAACCACTGATTTATGGTATTGCTATTTTGGCAATTGAATTTCACCCCAGGAAAAAATATATCCTTT
The DNA here is from genome assembly GCA_033119425.1 of Bufotes viridis. Classification (NCBI taxonomy): domain Eukaryota; kingdom Metazoa; phylum Chordata; class Amphibia; order Anura; family Bufonidae; genus Bufotes; species Bufotes viridis. The sequence goes on along the minus strand of CM065589.1, from coordinate 587,607,730 downwards.
GCAGGAGACTATGAAACTTTTCCAGCCACAACTTAAACCACTGATTTATGGTATTGCTATTTTGGCAATTGAATTTCACCCCAGAAAAAAACATACCATGTTATGCTCAGATTTAAACTAGGCCTGCAACTGCTGGAACACCAGGTTCAGGGTATTGCTATTTTGGCAATTAAATTTCACCCAAGAAAAAAAAATATATCCTGTTACGGACAGATTTAAACTAGGCCAGCAACAGCTGAAACCACTGAGTTATGGTATTGCTATTTTGGCAATTGAATTTCATTCCAGAACAAAATATATCCTTTGCAGGTCACTATGAAACTTGGCCAGCCACAGCTGAAACCACTGATTTATGATTTTGTTATTTTGGCAATTGAATTTCACCCCAGAACAAAATTTATCCTTTGCCGGACACTATTATACTTTGCCAGCCACTGCTGGGACACCAGATTTAGAGGTTTGATATTTTGGCAATTGAATTTTACCCCAGAACAAAATATATCCTTTGCCGGACACTATTAAACTTGGCCAGCCACTGCTGGGACACCAGATTTTGTATTTCTATTTCTGCTACTTACTTTCACCCCAGAAAATAATATATCCTTTGACGGACACTAGGGAAATTGTCCAGTCACAGCTGGAACACCAGATTCAGGGTATTGCTATTTTGGCAATTAAATTTCACCCCAGAACAAAATATACCCTGTTACGGACAGATTTAAACTAGGCCTGCAACAGCTGGAACACCAGATTCAGGGTATTTCTATTTTGGCAATTGAATTTCACCCCAGAACAAAATATATCCTTTGCTGGACACTATTAAACTTGGCCAACCACAGCTGAGACCACTGATTTACGGTATTGCTATTTTGGCAATTGAATTTCACTCATGAACAAAATCTATCCTTTGCCGGACACTATTAAACTTGGCCAGCCACTGCTGGGACACCAGATTTTGTATTTCTATTTTTGCTACTGAATTTCACCCCAGAATATAATATATCCTTTGATGGACACTAGGGAAATTGTCAAGTCATAGCTGGAACACCAGTTTCAGGGTATTGCTATTTTGGCAATTAAATTTCACCCCAGAACAAAATATATCCTTTGCCGGACACTATGAAACTTGGCCAACCACAGCTGAAACTACTGATTTACGGTATTGCTATTTTGGCAATTGAATTTCACTCCAGAACAAAATATATCCTTTGCTGGACACTATTATTCTTTGCCAGCCCCGGCTGGAACACCAGATTTAGGGGATTGCTATTTTGGCAATTGACTTTCACCACTGAAAATAATCTATCCTTTGCCAGACAGCAGACAGTATTACACTTGGCTAGCCAAAGCTGGAACACCAGATTTAGGGGATTGGTATTTTGACAATTGAATTTATCCCCTTAATAAAATATTGAAATTGCTATCCTGAGTTTCTAGGGGTGACAATAAGCATATCCACGCCCCTGATGTAGGATATAGCAAAACATAAACCCTAGTTTTGATGGATTGATGGACTTGGTGGCAGCTTGTTCTGGTGCATCACAAGTCACAAAATGGCCGCCGATCACCCCAGAAAAAAGTGACAGAAAAACGCTCTGTGTTTCCTAAAAACCAGTGAGCAATTAACTAGCAGAAGTTGAATCATTCACAGCTGTAGATCGATCACTTCATTAGGTGCTTTTGCTGAATTTTCCTTGCCTAATCTCGCCCTCACAGAAGCTGCGTATTCTCCCTACACTAATCAGAGCAGTGTGACGTGCGGCGCTACGTGACTCCAGCTTAAATAGAGGCTGGGTCACATGCTGCACTTGGCCAATCACAGCCATGCCATTAGTAAGCATGGCTGTGATGGTTTCTTAGGGCAATAAGTAAAACGCTAGCTGATTGGCTGCTGTGCAGCCCTTTAGAAAGCGGGGAGAAATCGCAGAACAACGAACCTGAACCCAAACTTTTTTGAAAATGTTCGGGTCCGGGTCCCGAACACCCCAAAATTCGGTACGAACCCAAACTATGCTCGAACTGTTCGCTCAACACTATCTACAACCCATCGATCCTTTACTACCTTCTCCCATTCTATATAAAAGTAGGTCAATCTGCCCCCTACAGGCATACCTTTGGCGTTAGAACTCCAGCTTGTGTCTGGGGGTGGAACTCCTCTTCCACGGCCTCTTCTCCGCAGTGTAGAGGCTCCTCTGGAGCTACCTCCTCGGGACATGGATGTTTCTCCTCCATCTGATCTTCTGCTTCCCGTGCCTCTGTTGGCTGTGCGAAAGGAAGAAAATTACCCTCTCCTGGAAACATAGGGAAGGGATTTACCTTTCTTATCTGACAAGCTCTCCCTGTGTGTGTCTAGCTCAGGCCCAAAGAGTCTATTTGGATGGTATTCCATGGCACACAGTGTACTTTTAGAGTGGACATCTGCCCCCCAAGGCTTTATCCATAGAGATCTTCTGCCTGTAGTAGACAATGCCATGGATCTTGCAGCATATCTTGCTTGTTGCACAGACACGTCACAAAGAAAGTCAGAGGCCAGAACTATCTTCTTAAAGAATAATAAGATGTCATCTCTAGGTACCCCCTTATCTATGTCCTCCTCCATCTGGAGAAGCCATGATCTAAGGTTCTTGGCGACCGCATAAGAAGCTAGTGCTGCTTTAGACAGCCCTGAGGCTGTGAGATAACTGCGGCGTAGGGCATTCTATATCCTCTTATCCATTGGGTCTGTAAAATTAGATCTGTCTTCACTTGGAACCAATGTTCGTCTGAACAGCTTTGAAATAGCAACGTCAACCTTGGGGGGCGCTCCCCACTGCCCACTGTCTCTCCTCTTCTTGGTCAATCACACACATGGACTTGAACCTTTTATTAAATATTGGCCCCTATTCTGGTGTTTTCCATTGATTGACCATAAGTTTCTTCACCAAATCTTGCTTTCCCTCAGTTATTTCTCTCCCTCCCTCCTCCCTGCTTGGCGGCACACGCACAAGATGCATGCACGCAGCGGCAGAGGGGGGAGAGGTGGAACCACCTGAGGGATGCATTGCCCGGTAAGTAACTTAAGAGCCACAGCCCTATACAGTTAATGCAGTGCCAGAACTAGCATCTCCTAAATGATATAACAGCAGGACACCGGTCCCGAGAGAAATAACTGAGGAAAAGCAAGATTTAGAAATAAATAAATACAAAATACTTCCCAAGATCTCCCCTTCTCCAGAAGGATGTCCTTTCCCAGGAAGGACAGAAAAAAACACAATAGGAGGGACTAAGTTAGGCAGTTTTATAGGAGCTGTATTAAATTGACTAATTGACATCTCCTGTCCTACATTTTCAGGAGGATTAGACATCCTTGTGGGTGCTGCTGCTTTAGGACAATGTCTATATGTGGGTAAGTAACTGGCTAAGTGACAGAAAACAGAGGGTGGTTATTAACGGTAGATACTCAGATTGGGTCACTGTCACTAGTGGGGTACCTCAGGGGTCAGTATTGGACCCTATTCTTTTCAATACATTTATTAATGATCTTGTAGAAGGCCTACACAGTAAAATATCAATTTTTGCATATGACACTAAATTGTGTAAAGAAATTGACACGTAAAAGGACAGTATTCTTCTACAGAGGGATCTGGATAGATTGGAGGCTTGGGCAGAGAAATGGCAGATGAGGTTTAACACTCACAAATGTAAGGTTATGCACGTGGGAAGGAATAATGCAAGTCACCTGTACATACTAAATAGTAAAACACTGGGTAATACTGACATGGACAAGGACTTGCGAAAAGGACTTTAGTGAACAGCAAACTGAGCTGTAGAATCCAGTGTCAGGCAGCTCCTGCCAAGGCCTTTAAGATAATGGGTTGCATCAAAAGGGGCATAGATGCCTGTGATGAGAACATAGTCCTACCACTTTACAAATCACTAGTCAAACCACACATGGAGTACTGTGTGCAGTTTTGGGCTCCTGTGAACAAGGCAGACATAGCAGAGCTGGAGAGGGTTCAGAGGAGGGCAACTAAAGTAATAACTGGAATGGGGCAACTACAGTACCCTGAAAGATTATCAAAATTAGGGTTATTCACTTTAGAAAAAAGACGACTGAGGGGAGATCTAATAACTATGTATAAATATATCAGGGGTCAGTACAGATATCTCTCCCATCATCTATTTATCCCCAGGACTGTGACTGTGACAAGGGGACATCCTCTGCGTCTGGAGGAAAGAAGGTTTGTACACAAACATAGAAAATGATTCTTCACAGTAAGAGCAGTGAGACTATGGAGCTCTCTGCCTGAGGAGGTGGTGATGGTGAGTACAATAAAGGAATTCAAGAGGGGCCTGGATGTATTTCTGGAGTGTAATAATATTACAGGCTATAGCTACTAGAGATAGGTCGTTGATCCAGGGAGTTATTCTGATTGCCCGATTGGAGTCGGGAAGGTATTTTTTCCCCTTAAGTGAAGAAATATGGCTTCTACCTCACAGGTTTTTTTTTTCTAGCCTGATACAGGATACGCTGAATTGCCAGCTTAAACTCCCTGGTCCCTGTCAATTCACCTACATAACCTAATATACATACGAGAGACGAGTTGTTAATCGTAATCCCATAGACCTTTGTAATAAGGTCAACCACGTGAGTCCAGTATCTACGTAAGCGCGGACAATTCCACATCAGGTGTATGAGGTCAGCAGACATGGCTCCACACCTCGGGCATTTATCATCAGAACGAAATCCAATTTTGTATAATAGTGTCGGGGTTCTATACACTCTATGTAACAGTAGTAGCTGTGAAACCCTATGAGCCTCACTAACCGCTATATCAGGGAAGTCAGCAAGCACCTTCTCCCAATGATCTCCCCGCAAGTCTGGAATATCTTTTTTCCATTTGTCAAGCAGTTGTAATGGCGTCCTTTTCTGCAGAGCTTCCATTAGGCTGAGATAGTGCAGCGATATCACTCCCCCTGAACCCCCACCAGTAGCCGTGAGGTCTATAATCGTGTGTTTCTGAGCGGGCATTAGTTTCTCCTGTTGCTCCTGCACCCGTTTGGCATGTCGCACTTGCAAATATACATAGAAGAGAGATTTGGGTAGGCTAAACTCCTGTTGTGCCTTTTAGGGATGTGTCATCGAACAGCTGACATAGCCTGTCTAAGCCATATTTCCTCCAAGCCCTAGCACTGGATACCCTATCAAGTTCAGTATACATAAGATTTGGCCATATGGGGGTAAATTTTGTATAACCTGTAATTCCCGCAATTTTCCTGGCTTTCCACCATACCTCATGAATCATACCTAATATTCCATACTTTCGTCCTATGTCCTTGAAAGTACCGTCCTCTAGCGCCGATAATAGACATTTCCTATTAAGCAAGTGTTTCACTATTCTACCAGTCTTATTCATCTGTTCCTCCTCGCCCCACCCCCTCAAGTGCTGCATTTGGGCTGCCAGATAATAAGCTAATGGATCAGGGACACTCAGTCCACCCTGAGTTTTAGGCCTGCACAGGGTAGCCAGTTTTATACGAGGGATCCCTTTCTTCCATATCAAATCCCTAAAGATCGCGTTAATATAAAACACGTTTAGAGGGATCCATAGTGGGGCGTTGTGCAGCATATAAAGGAGTTGGGGCATGAGAATCATTTTCAACAGATTAGTAATGCCAACAATCGATAGGGGCAGCTTCAAACAGGACTGTGTTTTCTTCCTAAATCTGTCCAATAGCGGCATTACGTTGAGGTTAATAAAGTCTCTGCTATCCCTGGAAAATTGTGTCCCTAGATATTTAAATTGTGGAACCACCTGTAATCCCCCAGACGCGACTGGATCTACCGACCCGGTGTCATCCATCGGCAACAAAACCGATTTCGTCCAGTTTATTCGTAGGCCTGATAAATGGCCGTAGTCATCAATTATCGCCATTGCGGCTGGAAGGGAGGTAGCCCAGTCATCTAGGAACAAGAGCAGATCATCTGCGTAGAGAGCCACCTTTTCAATTATTGCTCCGTGACTAATTCCCTTTACTGTCGAGGCTTTACGTATGGCCTCTGCCAGGGGCTCTATTGCCACCGCAAACAGTAGTGGCGACAGCGGGCATCCCTGTTGGGTGCCCCTCTGTAATTTAAACGGGTCTGAGAGATACCCATTTACCCGTATTCTAGCCATGGGACATGCATATAGTAGTTTAATCCAGCTAATAAAAACTGGCCCCACCCCCATCTCTTCTAATACCAAGAACAAGTATTGCCATTCCACGCTGTCGAATGCTTTGGCCGCGTCCAAGGACGCGACCGCCGCATTCAAGGCGTGGACCTGGCCCACCTGAATATTTAAGTAAAGTCTCCTGATATTCACCGCAGTTGACATGTTTGGCATAAATCCTGCCTGATCCGAATTGATAAGTGAGGCAATGACTGAGTTCAGACGGTTGGCCAACATTTTTGCCAGCAGCTTAACATCAGCCTGCAACAATGAAATGGGACGATATGATTCCGCCTCTAGCGGGTCTTTGCCCGGTTTTGGTATGACGACTATTATCGCCTCATTCATTGTGTCAGGTAGCTTACCCTTCATTAAAGCCTCGTTAAATACTTCTAATAATTGGGATAGTAGTACAGGGGCGAATTGTTTATAGAGTTCAGCGGGTAAGCCATCGCCTCCAGGGGCTTTATTATTAGCCATATCACCCAATGCTGCTTCTAATTCTTTCAGAGTAAACGGGTTGTCTAAGAATGTCCTCTGATCTTGATCTAAAGTAGGCAAATGTAGGGGTCGGAGGAAATTATTGATGTCAGCTTCCGAGACTGCAGTCTTAGAAGTATATAGATTTTGATAAAACCGCATCAAAACCTGAGATATTTTCTCTGTGGTCACCTGTACCGTGCCATCTGTGTCACGCGGTGCCGCCAAATAGTTAGATTGCTGCTGGGCCCTAGTAATCAAAGCCAACATTTTGCCAGCCTTTTCCCCTTCCTCATAATAAGTTTGTTTCAGAAAGAATCGTTTATTATGAGCATTCCGAAGCAAGCGATCATCCAACTGCCGTTGCGCCTCACTCTATTGAGACTCATGCTCTGGTGAAGGATTTTCTACATATCTACCCTCGGCTGTCTCCACTGCCAAAAACATGTTACCCTGTACTTTAGATGTGGGCCTGCTAATGCCACTCGACAAGATGACAGCGTCTATTGAAAAAGTACACTGTATGTCAAAGATACATTTTTTACACACACAACTTACACTGCAGATATGGGCCTGGTAATGACAGTCTCAGAAGACTACACCGTCTATTGAAAAAGTACACTGTATGTATCAGATACATTTTTGCATGCACACGTTACGCTGCAGATATGGCGCAGTTAATGTCACTGTCCCCAGCGGACACCGTCTACGGAAAAAGTACACTGGATGTCACTGATATTTTTTGGATGTGCACACTTTACACAGGAGATGTGGCACGAAGATTTTTAACTGTCTGCAGTGGACACTGTCTATAGAAAAAAGTACACTGGATATCACTGATATTTTACGGATGCGCACGCTTTACACAGGAGATGGGGCGCAGATATTTTAACTACAGTCCTTAAAAGCACTTTTGGGTCTCTGAAACGATTTTGTGCCAAAATAACTTCAATTACACTTCCTAGACTGTCTGTCTGCTCGCTCAACACTACTAATAAGCCCTTTTTTCCCAATAATACAAGCCAAAAAATGCTTTATAAAATATAACTTCACCGCACTTTTTATGGCTGTATCAAACAGCATTTGCATCCTAATAACAGGAACAGTTTGCTGGAATTACAGAGCTGTATAATGGCAATTTGGATCCGCAGTCAGTGCAGCAAGGTGTAATAGGATTGTTCCTATTACCCAGGCTGTATCCTCCCTACTGAACCCTGTTCTACATAAATGCTGTGGAATGATTCCTCCCTATCCTTTCCCTGAACTTGTAAATCGTTTTTTCAGCACAATGAACTCTTTCCTTGCACTGTCCTTAGTGCTTGCTGATGTCTCTCCCTGTACTAAGTACACTGGACAATGGCAGAACCCAAGATGGCTGAGGCTGTTTTTAGGGCTGTGACATCACAGGGCTGGATGGCTGCTGATTGGATGTATGCATGGCATTATGGGTGATCCCGCATTCTCTGAGTTCCTTGCTCCATTCCACTTTGTCAGCTTTGATTCGCTCATCTCTAGTCTATATGTATATAATATGATACTAGCAGAAGGACGCGGCTTCGCACGGATTTATTTCATCTGTTTCGTTTCATGACCTCTACAGCACCCCGCCCCACTGTCTGCTGAGATGTGTATCTAATCCTGTCCTGGGTGATACCATCTGCTGAGCTGTGTATCTAATCTTATGTTGTGTGATACTGTCTGCTGAGCTGTGTATCTAATCCTAGCCTGTGTGATACTATCTGCTGAGCTGTGCATCTAATCTTATGTTGTGTGATACTGTCTGCTGAGCTGTGTATCTAATCCTAGCCTGTGTGATACTATCTGCTGAGCTGTGCATCTAATCTTATGTTGTGTGATACTGTCTGCTGAGCTGTGTATCTAATCCTAGCCTGTGTGATACTATCTACTGAGCTGTGTATCTAATCTTATGTTGTGTGATACTGTCTGCTGAGCATGTATCTAATATTCTATCCTGTGTGATACTGTCTGCTGAGCGTGTATCTAATATTCTATCCTGTGGGATGCTGTCTGCTGAGCTGTGTATCTAATCCTAGCCTGTGTGATGCTGTCTGCTGAGCTGTGTATCTAATCATATCCTGTCTGCTGAGCTGTGTACCTAGTAGTTGATTTTTAACTTTATTTTTTCAATCCCTGTTGGCTAAGTGGGAGGGGGCGTGGCCTAACTGGATTGGGGTGTGTCCTTTTGAATATCTCAATCTAAGACAGCAGCACTGTCCTCTCTGAGTGTGAGCTGCAAAGAGAAAGTCACCGTCCCTCCCACCTCTGCAGCTGACAGAAGTTGATTTGTAACTTAATTTTGTCAATACTCATTGGCTGCAGAGGGGGAGGGGTGTGTCCTAAACATATTGGGGGTGTGGCTTAGCAGACCTAAAAGTTGATTTTTAACTTTATTTTTTCAATCCCTGTTCGCTTAGTGGGAGGGGGCGTGGCCCAACAGGATTGGGGGTGTGTCCTTTTGAACATCTCTCTCTGAGACAGCAGCACTGTTCTGTCTGAATGTAAGCTGCAGGGAGAAAATCACCATCCCTCCCACCTCAGGAGGGGAGGGGGCATGGCCTAACCGAATCAGAGGTGTGTCTTATCTGGACCTGGGGGCGGGCTTTTATGGGTGACTTGAATGGCCACCCTAATTTCCCCCTGAACTGAACTGTGACCTCCATAGCATTCCGCTTCCTTAACAGTGTCATCCACAGATCCCTGCCCCTTTAAAGCTGACCTGCAGCAGTGAAGAGAAATGGCCGAGTTGTTATGGAAACCTCAGGAAATAAGGTACTTAGTGCTATTTGGCCCTGGCTTTACTTCTATAGCGATTATCCTGGTGACAGATTTCCTTTAAACGTCATCTAGAGCAATGAAGAAACATGGTGGGGTTGTTATGGTTACCGGGAGTAAAACTGTGTGTGTGGAGACGAACTGGCAGCGAGCAGTAAATGACAGTTTGGATTTAAGTGAAAGGTTGACTGGCTTGTATTGGCTATAATGAAGGTCATTTTTTGGGAATATCTCAGGAACGGTAAGTCCTAGAGAGCTGAGACCTGGTCTAAAACCTTCTCGGACACATGATGTACCCGTGTGCCAAATTTAGTGAAGATGGGTCCAGTCGTTTGGTCGCGCATAAAGAACGTCTAGACAGAAATTCATTTTTATATATATGAACTAGCAGAAGGACTCGGCTTTGCCCGGGAATATTTCATCTATTTCATTTCATGTTTCCATGTGTCGTAAAAAGATATCAACAGTATCCCCCATAACAGTGACCTCTACAGTACCCCGCCCCACTGTCTGCTGAGCTGTGTATCTAATCCTGTCCTGTGTGATACTGTCTGCTGAGCTGTGTATCTAATCCTATCCTGTGTGATACTGTCTGCTGAGCTGTGTATCTAATCATATCCTGTGTGATACTATCTGCTGAGCTGTGTATCTAATCTTATGTTGTGTGATACTGTCTGCTGAGCTGTGCATCTAATCTTATGTTGTATGATACTGTCTGCTAAACTGTGTATCTAATCCTATCCTCTGTGATACTGTCTACTGAGCGCGTATCTAATATTCTATCCTGTGTGATACTGTCTGCTAAGTTGTGTATCTAATCCTATCCTGTGGGATACTGTCTGCTGAGTGTGTATCTAATATTCTATCCTATGTGATACTGTCTGCTGAGCTGTGTATCTAAAATTCTATCCTGTGTGATACTGTCTGCTGAGCGTGTATCTAATATTCTATCCTGTGTGATACTGTCTGCTGAGCTGTGTATCTAATCTTCTATCCTGTGTGATACTGTCTGCTGAGCTGTGTATCTAATCTTATCCTGTGTGATACTGTCTGCTGAGCGTGTATCTAATATTCTATCCTGTGTGATACTGTCTGCTGAGCTTTGTATCTAATTCTATCCTGTGTGATACTGTCTGCTGAGCTGTGTATCTAATATTCTATCCTGTGTGATACTGTCTGCTGAGCATGTATCTAATATTCTATCCTGTGTGATACTGTCTGCTGAGCAGTGTATCTAATCTTATCATGTGTGATACTGTCTGCTGAGCGTGTATCTAATATTCTATCCTGTGTGATACTGTCTGCTGAGCTGTGTATCTAATCCTATCCTGTGTGATACTGTCTACTGAGCTGTGTATCTAATCCTATCCTGTGTGATACTGTCTGCTGAGCGTGTATCTAATATTCTATCCTGTGTGATACTGTCTGCTGAGCGTGTATCTAATATTCTATCCTGTGTGATACTGTCTGCTGAGCTGTGTATCTAATCACATCCTGTGTGATACTGTCTGCTGAGCTGTGTATCTAATCCTATCCTGTGTGATACTATCTACTGAGCTGTGTATCTAATCCTTTCCTGTGTGATACTATCTGCTGAGCTGTGTATCTAATCCTATCCTGTGTGATACTATCTGCTGAGCTGTGTATCTAATCCTAGCCTTTGTGATACTATAGGCTGAGCTGTGCATCTAATCTTATGTTGTATGATACTGTCTGCTAAACTGTGTATCTAATCCTATCCTCTGTGATACTGTCTGCTGAGCACGTATCTAATATTCTATCCTGTGTGATACTGTCTGCTGAGCTGTGTATCTAATCCTATCCTGTGTGATACTGTCTGCTGAGCTGATTACCTAGGAGTTTAACTTTATTTTTTTAATCCCTGTTGGCTGAGTGGGAGGGGGCGTTGCCTAACTGGATTGGGGCGTGTCCTTTTGAATATCTCAATCTAAGACAGCAGTACTGTCCTCTCTGAGTGTGAGCTGCAAAGAGAAAGTCACCGTCCCTCCCACCTCTGCAGCTGACAGAAGTTGATTTTTAATTTCATTTTGTCAATACTCATTGGTTGCAGAGGGGGAGGGTGTGTGTCCTAAACGTATCGGGGGTGTGGCTTAGCAGACCTAAAAGTTGATTTTTAACTTTATTTTTTCAATCCCTGTTCGCTTAGTGGGAGGGGGCGTGGCCTAACAGGATTGAGGGTGTGTCCTTTTGAACATCTCTCTCTGAGACAGCAGCACTGTTCTGTCTGAATGTAAGCTGCAGGGAGAAAATCACCATCCCTCCCACCTCGGGAGGGTTCATGACCTAACTGAATGAGAGGTGTGGCTTATCTGGACCTGGGGGCGGGGTTTTAAGGGTGACTTGAATGACCACCCTACTTTCCCCCTGAACTGTGACCTCCATAGCATTCCGCTCCCTTAACAGTGTCATCCACAATGCCCTGCCCCTTTAAAGCTAAAATGCAGCAGTGAAGAGAAATGGCCCTGGCTTTACTTCTATAGTGATTATCCTGGTCACAGATTTCCTCAACTCATCTACAGCAGTGAACATGGCTGGGGGTTGTTATGGTTACCGAACTGGCAGGGAGCAGTAAATAGCAGTTTGGATTTAAGTGAAAGGCTGGCTGCCTTGTATTGGCTAATGCAGGCCATATTTTGGGAATATCTCAGGAACGGTAAGTCCTAGAGAGCTGATACCTGGTCTAAGGCTACGTTCACACGATGACAATTGTCGCGCGACAAATCGGGAACCACTACACTGCAACATTTGTAGCGCGACATTGATGTCACATTAATGTCGCGCGACAATTTTTATAATGGGAGTCTATGGTGGTGTCGCACGTGCAACATGCGACATGCTGCGACTGCGACACAACAGTCGCCAAAAATCCATCCCGGATGGATTTTTTCCGACTGTCGTGTTGCAGTCGCAGCATGTCGCAGGTCGACACCATAGACTCCCATTATAAAAATTGTCGCGTGACAATAGTGCGACTTTGTGAAATTGTCGCGCGACAAATGTTGTCGTGTGAACGTAGCCTTAAACGTTCCAGGACATCTGATGTACCCATGTGCCAAATTTGGTGAAGATCGGTCCAGTCATTTGGTCGTGCATAAACAACGTCTAGACGTCAAGACAGAAATTCATTTTTATATATATAAGAGACTTGACAAAGGCCTTATGGAGTAGGCTGAAACGTTGCCTTAGGATTTTGCACCCGCCAAGCCCTTTGGACGTGCTGCTGCCTATCTCCGGATTTATATATAAGAGATATATAAAATAGAAAAAGTAAGGCAGCACCAACCTATAAACAATACTGCGGGTGCAGGCTCAAAAGGGAAAGCTTACCCAAAAATCCAGTCCAAAAAGTTAGAGCAGCACTCCAAAATAACGTGGAAAATTGTGCTTTATTCACCCATTGGTGAAGCAATGTTTCGGCTCCAACATGGAGCCGAAACGTTGAGTCACCAATGGGTGAATAAACCACCATTTTCCACATTATTTTGGAGTGCTGCTCTAACTTTTTGGAATATAAATATATATATATATATATATATATATATATATATATTTATTTTTTGGTCATGGCTACGGCCAAGGGGATGCCTGGAAACCCTAGGAAGATAACACCAAGACTAACCTAACTGGACGTGTCTTAGCTGACTGAATGGCTGATGGTGTGCCCTTTGCCATTGCTGTGGGTAGGCCTATAAGACATAATGTAAATTAACCGGGATTTGTTCAATTGGTGTTACGTTGAACCCAACTGGGCTCCCTTCATGGTGCTCTGTCGCGTGCCTAGACACGCTGTGTTTCATGTATTTTTTCTTTATATTTGATAGGCGCTCATTGAACCTGTTCTGTAGTGTTTGGATCGTGAGAACAACGTACTATAGATGGCACGGACATTCCAGGAGGTATATAACATGATTAGATTCGCAGTTAAGATTACTCAGGATGGGAAAAGACTCTCCACTCGCCCGGCTGTGAAAGGTGGATTTTTGGCATATAATTGAACAACATAAACATCTTTTGTGACTACATCTTGAACTGCTTTATGGGCCGTGGTGCCATAGTTCTCAGTATGATGTTCTACTGAGCTTAGTTTGCTGGGCGCGAGAATGTTTTTTAGAGTACGTGCTCTTTTATATGTTAGTTTTGGACGTTCGGGGATAATCTGACTAAGGATGGGGTCTCTTTTCAAAATATGCCAATGTTTTTCCAGGATTATTTTAATGGACATATGATTTTGGTTATAGGCCGTGATGAAATTATAACAATATTTGTCACTATTGGTGTCTCTTTCCTGTTTTTCACTGGAAAAAGCATTCATCTTGGGTAAGTTTAGTGGCTTTGGTTCTTGCACCAGAGATGATGTTGGTAGGGTAGCCCTTATGGCTAAACCTGGATGCTAAAACATCGCATTGTTGGGAAAAGTCATCTTCCAAAGTACAATTTCGTCTCACACGTTTAAATTGACTAAAAGGGATATTGGATTTCCATTTTCTATAATGCGTACTGTTAATGTCCAGGTAGCTACTGTCAACCTTTTTGAAGTAAGTACATGTATTAATTTTATTGTCCTGGATAAAGATTTCTAAATCCAAAAATTCAATTTTTGTGTTATTATATGTTCCAGTGAAGGAAATCCCCCAATTATTAGCATTGAGATGTAAAATGAATTTGTCTATAGATGACGGGTCACCATTCCAGATAAAAATTAGGTCATCAATATAACCTATGAAAACAAATAATGTTGTTGTACGAGAAGCTTGTTTGATAGATAAATTCTTCCTCAAAAGCCTCCATAAAAAAATTTGCAAAATTGGGCGCGAAACGTGTCCCCATTGCAGTCCCTCGTATCTGTTTATAAATTCCTTCTTGGAACTTAAACACATTGTGTGTAAGGATGAACTCTATACCCTTCATAATAAAGGCCTTTTGTTGGGCAGGCATTTCTGGATCTTTTCCCAGAAACCCAGATGTACATTTCATACCTAGGTCAAGAGAAATGTTGGTGTAAAGGGCTGAAACATCCAAAGTCACCCAATAGTAGCTATCCTTCCATGCTATATCCTTCAATAAAGTAATAAGGGATGTTGAATCCCTTAGATAGGATTTTAAATGGAGGACATGTTTCTGTAAGTAGATATCTCTATAATGTGATAAATTTCAGGTGAGGGAAGAGACCCCTGAAATTATGGGGCCTGCCGGGCGGGTTTTTTATATCCTTATGGATCTTCGGGAGATGGTAAAAGGTTGCTAATGTTGATTCCTTCACAAAGATATATTCTTTTTCCTTCTTATTTAGACAGAGGTCTGCTGACTTGATTAGTGCTTGGAATTCTTCTCTATCTTTTGTTGAGGGGTCACAATCAAGGGGTGAATAGTATTTTCTATTGGATAGGATATTCAAAGCTTCCTTCACATAGTCTTCTCGATTTTAGATAACAATACCCCCACCCCATCGGCATTTTTGATTACTATATCTGTATTGGATTGTAGTTTTTCCAGGGCCATTTTCTCAGAACAAAAAGTATCTATGAAGTTTCCCTTAAGGTGAATAGGGTAGAAGGTAGATGGTGGTTTTAAGCCTGAGGGTATAGCTTCGATCTGGTCCTCATTGGGGGATATAGTATTTTTCTCTGATATAGATCTACCCGTGGAGTTATCTTGGATTTTAAAATGCCTTTTCAGAGTTAATTTCTTGAAATAATGGTTTAAATCGAGAAAGAGATTGAATTCCTTCATTTTACTAGTAGAACAGAAAGATAGTCCCTTGGATAGCAAAGAGATCTCGGCTGTTGTTAGGAGATAGGTGGACAAGTTAAAAATACCACAGGAATGGGACAGATTGTCTTGATTGGGGTTGGCATTAGTTTTTGGAAATAAGAATCCTTCTCTTTGCGTTTACCTGCTCTGCAGCCTCTTCTTGGTTTTTTCGTTTTGCTGATTTGTGGCCCAGTGGGTGAAAAAAATCGGTAATTGTTGTGTTTTTCGGACATTTTAGGATTGGATAAACAGCTGTTGGATGTATAATTGGGTGTAGGGCTAAAAAAGATATGATGGATGTTGAGGGGCCTGCAATAGAGGGTCCTCAGCTGACGTACCATTGAAATAATTGGTATGTGAAATGCCAGATGTAGGGCATGGTATACTATCATGTGCGGTATTCAGGGCCTTCAAGGGGGCCGGATCAAAGGCCTCCAAAGGGGCCGGGTCAGGTGTAAGACTTGGAGATGGACACATGTGGATAGTGAGAAGTGAATCAGCCTCCAATTCAGAGGAATTTGTAGGAGTAGGGGAACTGGATACAGCTGAAAGATTAGAATCGGGGTGGATGGAGAACTGGGTTGGGGGCAGATTCAATGGACCGCATGTGTTAAGTATTTAATTTGAGAAAATGTAGGATGGAGAAGCCAATGTTAGTGTTGTATTGGTGGTAGGGGCAGTGGTGTATCTTGGTTTTGTGCTGCCCTAGGCGAGACTAAACTCGGGCACCCCCTAATATAAATTTGACCCGCCCTTCCTGTCAAGGCCAAACCCCTTTCTCTGTAAACCCCGCCCTTCCTTTTAGGCTCCATCCTTTCCTGTATTTAAAAGTGAATAACGACAGCCACACCTCACACCCCTCCCTTGATCCCACTAAGTGTCATCCACAGATCCCCCCCCCTTAAGTGTCATCCACAGATCCCCCGCTTAAGTGCCATCCACAGATTCCCCCCCCTCTTTAGTGTCATCCACATATTCCCCCCCCTTAGTGTCATCCACAGTATTCCCCCCTCAGTGTCATCCACAGATTCCCCCTCTCTAGTGTCATCCACAGATTCCCCCCTTAGTGTCATCCACAGATTCCCCCCTCAGTGTCATCCACAGATTCCCCCTCTTTATAGTCATCCACATATTCACCCCCTTAGTGTCATCCACAGATTCCCCCTCAGTGTCATCCACAGATTCCCCCTCAGTGTCATCCACAGATTCCCCCTCAGTGTCATCCACAGATTCCCCCTCAGTGTCATCCACAGATTCCCCCCTCTAGTGTCATCCACAGATTCTCCCCCTCAGTGTCATCCACAGATTCCCCCTCTTTAGTGTCATCCACATATTCCCCCCTTAGTGTCATCCACAGATTCCCCCCTCAGTGTCATCCACAGATTCCCCCCTCAGTGTCATCCACAGATTCTCCCCTCAGTGTCATCCACAGATTCCCCCCTCTTTAGTGTCATCCACATATTCCCCCCTTAGTGTCATCCACAGATTCCCCCCTCAGTGTCATCCACAGATTCTCCCCCAGTGTCATCCGATTCCAAAGATTTCCTACCTGCCCAGCGCCGTTGTAGGTAATTTATTCACTCCACTTGCCTGAGAGAGAAGCGCCGGAAGACTCACAGGCGCACTGGCAGGCGCATGCGCACTTCAATGCCTCTGCCAGTGCGCCTGTGTGAGTCTTCCGGCGCTTCTCTCAGGCAAGTGGAGTGAATAAATTACCTACAACGGCACTGGGCGGGGAGGAGCGGCGCCAGCGCACCCCCAGCAGGCAGCAGCGCTGCCCGGACAAAAAAAAAAATCTATCACTGAGGCAAACAAGGCATCTTGCCGCCCCATTGGAAGTGCCGCCCTAGGCAAATGCCTTGTTTGCCTCGTGATAGATACGCCACTGGGTAGGGGGTGCTAGCAGTCCACCTGGGGTAAGTGTTGGGGTCTGGAATACAAGTATAGAGGACTCCAACTGATGAGTGGTGATGTCCTTGTTGTGCACATTGATGTTGCAGGCAGGTCTGAAAGTGGGTGTGTGGAAACCACTGTTAATAGTCTGGGGAATTGATTGTTGCCGGACAATGCCGTCAGTGTATTTGATAAATCTGTTACTAGCCGGTGTTCTGTTATGTGTGGTCCTCGATACTGGTTGAATCTATTTTGGTTAGAGTGTGACATCCACGGTTTGCGGTATTTTTGATAGTGCCTGTTGGGGGATGGTGACTGGTTTTGGGCCGTGCTGCCACCATTTGGATGTGTAACTGAACTGGGTGTATTATTGATTCCTATAGCAGTTTTTGAGGTAGTGTTCATAGGATTTTGATAATTCTGGTTTCCTATAGTTGGCCTCGAGATGTCTGGTTTCTGCCAGAACTTGATATTATTTGTGGCAAAATCTCATCTATCTCTGTTTAGTTCATTGCTTTTTCTGTTCAATGTGTCTTTTTCGACTGATAGAACTCTAGATGTAATCAAACGGTCAAATTTAGTGAAGGCAGTATGTGATCTATATTTGGACAATTCACAATGGCATTCAGATATTTTCTTTCCACATTCCCAAAAAAGTGACCGCCTTTTTTCTATTAATCTAGTGATAAGTAAAAAGTTGTCCCATTCATTACAAAAGTCAGTATCTTCTTTAAAGGAATTTCCAAACTGTAGTCTAAGACCACGTGGGACAATATGTTCTTGTAGGTAGATCTCAAGGAAATTTGCATCTAATTGATGTTGTATTTCATCGATCATAAGTTTTTCTAGTTTGTGAAATAAAGTTAATAGAGATTTCTCATCAATACTTGCGTTTACCTCTTGGTTCACATTCACAAGTCTGTTCAGTGGTGTTTCTTGTGCACTGAAAAATCAGGCGTTCCAGTTGTTCCATTCTATTCAAGGTGTATTCCATGACGTTTCTTTTAAAGGCACTTATGTGATGGGTCCTATGTGCTGCACCCTCAATCTGGAGAATCCAGGAATTAAAGTCTTGGGGCCACAGGCGTTTCTAGATTCCACTCGGTC
The DNA here is from genome assembly GCA_033119425.1 of Bufotes viridis. NCBI lineage: Eukaryota > Metazoa > Chordata > Amphibia > Anura > Bufonidae > Bufotes > Bufotes viridis. The sequence goes on along the minus strand of CM065589.1, from coordinate 587,589,491 downwards.
ATGAGGGGAATAAAGACAAAAAGAGGGGTAGGGGGCGAACAATAGGGTAGTATGTCCAACACAAATATAGATTGATTGGAGGATAAAGGTGCTCACCTTTTAGGGTTGTGCTATAAATAGGCACAACACTACTGTAGACTGCAGCCGCAGAACGAGTTTCTTTGGGATCGGATGCCCAATCCCCCAAAGGATGTTCGTAGGCTCCTGTAAAAGACCGGGATGACCAGGGAAGGGTGCGGCGCATCGGTGTCCGGTACATGACCGACTCTAGGTGTGACAAATCAGACGCTTCACAGCAGCGCCTTGCATCACAGGCACTATGATGTGTCATCATCACGCCCATCGCCATCCTACTACAACCGTGAGCGTGTGCTATGCCTGACATCTTACAGGAAACTAACATTAGAGAATAAGCGTGAACCTGAAGCGCATAACAGTCAAAAACCCAGAAAAATAAAGTAAGCCCTCCAAAGCCTGTATTTCCTTTTTTTTTTTTTTTTTTTTTATATATAACTGTGATAACTAAAATCCAGATGCAGATAGAAGACAAATTTTGTTTTTGCTAAACGTAACCCCTCAGCAAGACATACAAAGTGAAAAGTAAAACTTTCATACATAGTACATACATAGTATTATACACTCCTATTGTCTTATTGGCCTCAGCTGAAGTAAATAAAAGAACATTGTTTTGGCTAGCAAAGGCGAGGAGACCAATCTGAGTGAATGGGAACCAGAGGCATGAATACAAAACAGTAACACAAAAACCAGCTCACCCAAGCAACACAGAACCGCTCTCCAGTAAAATAGCTTTGCTTTAACAGAACTGTTGCTATCCCTCCATTTTTCCTCCTATCAATGCTGGTACAACATGGCAGCCGGGTGCCGGCCAGACGGATCCAAGGGAGCATGGCGAGGAGGGTAGAGAACGCTGGAGGCAGACACCCCGTGACCGCGACACTAGAAGCAGCGAACGAGAGACCAGGGAGACAAACTAGCAGACATATGAAAACAGCCACACCATGTGAGACCATGAGCGTGCCGCACGTGCAAGGAAGCCGACGGCGTGGCCGCGAGTGCAGGTAAGAAAAGCTCAAGGTGGGGAGGGAGATCAAGGATGATCTGTGTGCCTGAAGCTGCGGGAGCCCTACCTGGCCTGCAAGCCCAACCAGAAACAAACCCAGAGCAGCTGTTGTCCTTGAGCCCGAGTCGTGCTTACCGTAGAAACTTTGGCTGGCTCAGGGCACCACGGCCCATGCATACTTACGAGTCAAGCGCACTTCAGCGTAGCTTCTGTTTGGTGTGAGCTGCTTGGATCAGTAATGAAACATGCCCCCCCCCCCTTCATGCTCCTGAGAACGCACACCCGTGGGTGAGGCCGTGCCTCGTTTATGAAGGCCTCCGCCCCTCCCACAAATACAGGCCTTACACACATATTAAATATATATATATATATATATATATATATATACACATATATCATATATATAATCCTTGCATCTGTTGTGTTAGTGCAATATAATTTTCTGTGATTTTTTTCAAAAATGTATCCATATTTATTGATCATATCAGGCAGGGTGTTTTTATTTTTGTTTTGCACTATCTTTCACATAGTAGAATAATTGATATATACTATGTATTATTACTACAATCTTCTACTATAAGTATGTAATTAACACAATTTGTACATTATAAATCCTTTAGTGTCATTTCCTATAGGCATTCTGAAGTACGAGCCATAGCTATAACCTTTTCATGGTTTATAACCTTTGTCTTACTTTAATGTTTAATTCAGGCTTTAGGAGCATTATGTAACATTTAGGAAAAAATATACAGAATAATATTCCAGCGCTAGATGTTAAGATAGCGAATATCTCCACAGCCACCACATATTTCCCTCTTGTGCTCAAATAAGCCGGGATGGTGGCAATCCAGACACTGCAGAACACCAGCATGCTGAAGGTGATGTACTTGGCCTCATTAAAACTGTCCGGTAATCTCCTCACCATGAAGGCCAGAACAAAGCTCACAGATGACAGAAATCCCATGTAACCCAACGCAGAGTAGAACGCAATGACTGAACCTTCATTACACTGAATGATGATCTTCCCAGGATAAGACATATAGTCATACTCCTGATATGGAGAAGAAGTGGCCAACCAAATAACGCAGATCAGAGCTTGGATAGATGAAAATGTCAAGACAACATAATTAGCCGGTTTGTGTCCCACCAACATTCTCCACAGACTACTGGGTTTGGTGGCTTTAAAAGCTATGCAGACTGTGATAGTCTTAGAGAGTACAGAGGAGACAGCAGTGGAAAAGAAGACTGAAAATGATGTCTGTCTTAGCACGCAGGTTATGTCCACAGGACGACCAAGGAACAAGAAGACACAAAGGAAACTCAGCAAGATGGAGACCAGGAGAGTGATGCTCACAGTTCGATTATTGGCTTTTACAATAGGAGTGTCCCAGTGTACAATAAATAATCCTAGAATGAGACTTGTTACAGCAGAAAATAGCAGAACTAATGCAGAAAACAGTAACGCTAGCTCCGATTCATATGACAGAAACTCATGTGGCTTGGGAAGACATTTCACTTTTCTCTCATCTGGCCACTCATCAATGGGACATTTGTGGCAGATTTCACTGTCTGTTGGAAAAAGAAACAATCAATAAAAGTACAGTGCCAATGCCATTAACCCCTTCCCGCCCAGTGCTATACATGTATGTTGCTCTTATTGGGCAGAGGCAGGAGTGGCTCGGGCCTGGGTGTTCCTGAAAGCAGCGGGAGCTCTGTACAATATTAGAATGTATTGGCTTTTATGTATTGACTCCAATTAAACAAATATTTACTTTGTTATTACTTCCAAGTGATACCTTGGAACCGAACCCGAGTTCGGTATCAAGGTTTTTTACAGTAATAATTAATTCACAAAGTTATTACACTTTTGATCTTCGAGTCAATACATTCTAATACTGTACAGAGCTCCTGCTCAGTACATTATTACAATAAAGTTGCTTTGCCTCACAAAACGTGTAATACCAAGCAATTAAAACATTTTTCCTGTTGCTCCTTCTCTTTACAGCCTTAGAGAATGCTCAGGTCAGTAGAGTTCTTTCAGTCTTCACTGTCCCTTCCTAGTGGGGCACCTTTCTTTTTTCTAAGAAGTTGCAAGAAAACCACACCATGCCCCATGGCAAACAGTCAATAGACTGTCATTGTTGACAACTTGTGTGAGAGCAGTCAGCGTTTTTAATGCCTGAGGAGGAGCATGAGGAAGAGGCTACAGACTCCAGGTATATGTTGGTAGTAGAAGTAGTGGCACCCGTATCCACACCGTATCCTCAGTATACACAGTGTTGGTGATGGGGGCAGCAATAATGGCAGTTGTGGTAACTGTTGAGCAGGGGAGGAGGGCAGCTAAAGAACCTACAATGATTTATCACAGTCCCTGAAGCGGCAGGGAGAATGAGGACTCTGATGATGTTTGTGTGCTGAACAGGACCTAGGAGCTGGATCAGGGTGCTAAGGGAGCAGGAGAAAACAACATAAGAAGAGGGGCAGCAATAAAGAGCAGAGGCCAGATACTTCCCAAAGAACAGCCAAGGTCATGTCTGTTTTGGAAACCGGTGATGCCACTGACACTGTGGGTGGATTAGGCCCAAAACTTTCCAGAGCTTAAAAAAGTTTGGCTTCTTCTAGTTCTACAAGCTCTGCAAGATCAAAATAAGACTTTGCTCACCAAACACAAACCTAGGATCCAAAGCTCTATTGAACTACATGAATGGGCATCATCCCATCCCATGGGAAAGCAAAGGTGGCAGCAAGGGATGAGCGAACCCGAACTGGATAGTTCGGGTTCGTACCGAATTTTGGGGTGTTCGGGACACGGACCCGGACCTAAACATTTTCAAAAAAGTTTGGTTCGGGTCCGTTGTTCGGCGATTTCTATCCGCTTTCTGAAGGGCTGCACAGCAGCCAATCAGCTAGCGTTTTACTTCTTGCCCTAAGAAGCCATCACAGCCATGCCTACTAATGGCATGGCTGTGATTGGCCAAGTGCAGCATGTGACCAAGCCTCTATTTAAGCTGGAGTCACGTAGCGACGTATGTCACTCTGCTCTGATTAGTGTAGGGAGAGGACGCAGCTGCTGTGAGGGCGAGATTAGGCAGGGAAAAGTCAGAAAAAGCACCTAATGAAGTGATCGATCTACAGCTGTGAATGATTCAACTTCTGCTAGTTACTTGCTCACTGGTTTTTAGGCTGCACAGAGCATTTTTCTGTCACTTTTTTCTGGGGTGATCGGTGGCCATTTTGTGTCTTGTGGTGCACCAGTACAAGCTACCACCAAGTCCATCAATCCATCAATACTAGTTCTTTTTTTGCTATATCCTACATCAGGGGCTTGGCTGTGCTTATTGTCCACTAAATCTGGTGTTCCAGCTGTGGCTAGCCAAGTGTAATACTGTCTGCTGTCTGGCAAAGGATAGATTTTTTTCTGTGGTGAAATTCAATTGGCAAAATAGCAATCCTCTAAATCTGGTGTCCCAGCAGTGGCTGGCAAAGTTTAATAGTGTCCGCAAAGGATATATTTTGTTCTGGGGTGAAATTCAATTGCCAAAATAGCAATACCATAAATCAGTGGTTTCAGCTGTGGCTGGCCAAGTTTAATAGTGTCCGGCAAAGAATATATTTTTTCTGGGGTGAAATTCAGTTGCCAAAATAGAAATACAGTAAATCTGGTGTTCCAGCTATGACTAGACAATTTCATTGTGTCCGTCATAGGATATATTATTTTCTGGGGTGAAATTCAATTGCCAAAATAGCAATACCGTAAATCTGGTGTTCGAGCTGTGACTGGACAAGTTTAATAGTGTCTGGCAAAGGATTTATTATTTTCTGGAGTGAAATTCAGTTGCCAAAATAGAAATACCGTAAATCGGGTGTTCCAGCTGCGACTGGACAAGTTTAATAGTGTCCGGCAAAGGATCTATTTATTTCTGGGGTGAAATTTGATTGACAAAATAGCAATACCATAAATCAGTGGTTTCAGCTGTGGCTGGCCAAGTTTAATAGTGTCCGGAAAAGGATTTATTTTTTTCTGGGGTTAAATTCAATTGCCAAAATAGCAATACCGTAAATATGGTGTCCCAGCAGTGGCTGGCCAAGTTTAATAGTGTCCGGCAAAGGATTTATTATTTTCTGGGGTGAAATTCAGTTGCCAACATAGAAATACAGTAAATTTGGTGTTCTAGCTGTGACTGGACAAGTTTCATAGTGTCCGGCAAAGGATATATTTTGTTCTGTGGTGAAATTAGATTGCCAAAATAGCAATTTCATAAATCAGTGGTTTCAGCTGTGGCTGGCCAAGTTTAATAGTGTCCGGCAAAGAATATATTATTTTCTGTGGTGAAATTCAGTTGCCAAAATAGAAATACAGTAAATCTGGTGTTCCAGCTATGACTAGACAATTTCATTGTGTCCGTTATAGGATATATTATTTTCTGGGGTGAAATTCAATTGCCAAAATAGCAATACCGTAAATCTGGTGTTCGAGCTGTGACTGGACAAGTTTAATAGTGTCCGGCAAAGGATTTATTATTTTCTGTGGTGAAATTCAGTTGCAAAAATAGAAATATCGTAAATCGGGTGTTCCAGCTGTGACTGGGCAAGTTTAATAGTGTCCGGCAAAGGATCTATTTATTTCTGGGGTGAAATTTGATTGACAAAATAGCAATACCATAAATCAGTGGTTTCATCTGTGGCTGGCCAAGTTTAATAGTGTCCGGCAAAGGATATATTTTATTCTGGGGTGAAATTAAATTGCCAAAATAGCTATACCGTAAATTTGGTGTCCAAGCAGTGGCTGGGCAAGTTTAATAGTGTCCGGCAAAGGTTATTTTTTTTTCTGGGGTGAAATTCAATTGCCAAAATAGCAATACCGTAAATATTCCAGCTGTGACTGGACAAGTTTAATAGTGTTCGACTGTTCGGCAAAGAATTTATTATTTTCTGGGGTGAAATTCAGTTGCCAAAATAGAAATACAGTAAATCTGGTGTTCCAGCTGTGACTTGACATGTTTCATAGTGTCCGTCATAGGATATATTATTTTCTGTGGTGAAATTCAGTTGCAAAAATAGAGATACCATAAATTTGGTGTTCCAGCTGTGACTGGACACGTTTAATAGTGTCCGGCAAAGGATATATTTTTTTCTGGGGTGAAATTGAATTGCCAAAATAGCAATACATTAAATCTGGAGCATATATAATGGAGAGTAAATCTGGATTGCACATCCTCAACACTATGCTTTTGATATAACGACTGTCTCAGCATAATTATGTGGCATATCTGCCCAATTTGTAGTACATTGTTGTCACTACCTGAGTTTTGAGGAGTTCTCACAGCTCTGTTTCTCCGCCCCTGTGATGAGGTCTTTACTTTAATTTTCACTCCTTTCCCTCTTCCCAGCTGTTCCTTCTCTGATTGATTCCTCTTCCTTTAAATCACCCCTCTTCCTGTTTCACCTTGCGGGTTATATTTCTCATCTTGAATTGTGTCAGCCGCTGGAGTATCTACACTGCTGTGGTCTCTATACACTGGACGTCTGTTTTGCTGTAGCAAGCAACATCGGATATTGTCTGCTGAGATTGGATCTGTCTTCTCTGCTGCTGCAGCCCCTACAGATAAGTTTGCAGACTTTGTTGTTTTTTGTTTATTTGCTGACTGGATCCGAGGCGACCCCGGTTCCGTCCGTATACTGAGCAGGGAGCCGGTGGCCATGCCCCCCCCCTCTTTATCATAGGGGTTTTAGGTGTCACTCAGCCTTAGGTACGCAGGCATGCCTCGACCCACCATCAGGGTCTGGGCATGTGCATAGCAGCGCAGGGAGAGCTCTTAGGGTCTGACAGGGGTTACCTTTTATGCTCCCTAGTTTGGGTCCGCTCAGTAGCTTGTGCACTGATTGTACTCCTGTTGTTCGCATATACCCATGACAATTGTATGCTGTGCAAAAGAGGCATTAGTATACAGTTTGATCAAAGAGCATAGGCCCACTTACCGCGACAAGGCAGCCTCTACAAGTGGAAAACTACTCTAACCTATAATGGCGCAGCCGTGCGCAACGACCTCCGGCGCCCCAGCACTGCACCAGCAGCAGACGGCGGGACCCAGAAGCCACACAGCAACCCCACTGTGCAGCAAAGCCTCCTTGGCTCTGGGCCCCACCACCCCACCAGCACAGCACTGAGGAAGCAATGGCAGACACGCAGTACTGCACCATGTGAACGAGTGCAAAGAGTTCACCCAGTCACAACCCTCAGGAAATGCATCTGAGAGGTAGTAGGAGTTTATAAACCCTTTGCAGACTAAGGCTAATTAAAAACACCTAGTCCAAATGGGACATCCGCAAAAAGGAGGATACGAATATTGCTAGACATGTAAATCTTTGTCATGCAGGAGAAATGAGGTTGATCTCCTTTCAGGGAATTGAAATTGTAAGGCCATCACCTAGGGGTGGAGATATCGATCAAAGGGTACTTCGCAAAGAAGCAGAATGGACCTTCAGGTTGGGGACAGTCCAACCAGGGGGTTTGAATGATCAGATTTCCTATGCCTGCTTCATTGACTAAGTGATATCCCTCTCCCCTAAATTATTCCCTGTTCATGGCTCACATATCCTTAAAGTCCTTTGGTATCCCCCCCTATAGCATTGTAATGGCATTAAGTGGTAGGCTATGGGGGCATAATAGACGTATACCTCCTGTGTACTCTATACTGTCAATTGAGGAAATATAAGAATATCCCAATTTGTGATTTTCACTATCAAAAATTATTTTTATTTTATTTTTTCCAATTTCCGGATAGTCATGAGCTATAATTACTGAGGAGTCCATCCCCTGTGAATGGGGCGCTTTTGGCATAGATGGGGGTGTTGTAATATCCCCTGTTGGTTAAGCAATCTCGGTTTAATATACCCACAATGGTATTTCTTTGTGGTGATATGGAGTATTGAATGGTGACGCCTGTGGTGGCACTACAGCGTTCTGCCATCCTGCCAATACGATAGATCTCAATATACCAATGATATTGTTTGGGGGCATTGTTCCCAGCGATGTGTATATAGGGCATTGGATTGTGACTGACGTTGTTGAACTTCAGCGCTCAGCATTACCGTCTCAATGTTGGGAGCGATTGATGCCGGGGTAATGTGATATGTGGCTTTAACTAATCCGATACGATGTCCCTAGTTAGGACATTATGAACTATGTGTCAGGAGTAAGGAACATTTATCGGCATGCTGAATAGAGACGTTTTTGTAGTACCACAATGCCCAGCAATCCCCCCTTATGGTTGGAGAGTGATTCCGTTATAGATCGAGAATGCGCTCATGAGTATATCGGTCAGTTTATGGTTATGTTCCTCCTCTTTATGCATCCTCTAAAAAGAAACCTGTCATATTATGTCCCATTAATAGATATAAGAGGGAGGAGCAGTATTGAACGTGGTGGCATTGAGCGTCCGGCATTGTCATAGTACCGACGTTGATGCGGGCACTCATCGGCTGGACTCTGCCCCTTGATCCGCCCCTTGGGGTGTGGCCCAGGCTATTTGAAGCGGCATTTGGCGCGGCCGCTTCACGGCCATCACAGCGCCGGAGGATGCCGCCACTGCATGTTAGTGTGACAGCGTCTAGGCAGGAATCTCCATTGAAAGTGTCTACTGAGGATTCTTTAATAAGATGAAATGCGTAGAGCGTAATTTTAGACAGGAGACCCGCCTAAACAAATGATATCATGTGGGGGGGGCAAATAGGTACTCCTTACAGGCAGATTTAGGTGAGAAAAATAGCCAGCAGACAACACCACTCCTGCCAGGTCGTTAGAGTATCCTTTATGAGCAGCAAGGGGTCATTAAAAATACATGACCGGTGCATGCTTTGTTTGATTCCCCCCCTTGCGCTGAGGATAGCGCTTATTTGAATTCTATCTTTCAATTACAGATATTCGGCGAGATTTGCTGTGAACGCCGCACACGTTTACAGCAGCGCACACGTTTACAGCAGCGCACAGCTCGGCAGTGATACTACAGCCTGCCAGGTTATTAACCCCTTGTTAACCCCTGATCACCCCATATAGACTCCCTGATCACCCCCCTGTCACTGATCACCCCCCTGTAAGGCTCCATTCACATGTCCATATGTGTTTTGCGGATCCACGGATCCGCAAAACACAGACACCGGCAATGTGCTTTCCGCATTTTGCAGATCCGCACATTGCCAGAACTATATAGAAAATGCCTTTTCTTGTCCGCAATTGCGGACAAGAATAGGACATGTTCTATGTTTTTGTGGAACGGAAGTGCAGACCCGGAAGTGCGGATCCGCAATTCCGGATCCGAGCGGGACAAAGTCTGTCCCCATAGAAATGAATGGGTCCGCAATTCCGTTCCGCAAACAGAATTGCGGACGTGTGAATGGGGCCTAAGGGTCCCTTATTACCGCCAGTTAGTTAGCTACTTGTTAGGTAGCTAGCGCCCAGCCCACCGCACCGCAGTCACTGATTTTTGCAGAGATTTTTTCATCCACATTGATCGATGCGAATAAAGGAAATCTGTGCCGTTCATTTTTTTTCAGCCCAGAGGCTGAACGGAAAAAAAAAAAAATCTCATTACCCGTATGCTCAATATAAGGAGAATAGCAGAAACTCCTAATGCTGGCCATACGTGTAATGATTACGGAGACCCTCAAATGCCAGAGCAGTACAAAAACCTCACATGTGACCCCATTTTAGAAAGATGACACCCCAAGGTATTCCGTGAGGGGTATGGTGAGCTCATGTAAAGTGAGTTCACATTGCCCTACTTCTCCTGAGTACGGCGATACCACGAGTAACACTTTTTTGCAGCTTGGGTGCGCAAAGGGGCCCAAATTCCAACAAGTACATTTAGGTTTTACAGGGCTGCTCACAATTTAGCCCCGCCCAAAATGCCATAACAGTAAACCCCATTTCGGAAAGTAGACACCCCAAGGTATTCACTGAGGGGTAGAGTGAGTCCGTGGGAGATTATTATTTTTTTTTGCCAGAAGTTAGCAGAAATGGAAACTTTATTATTATTTTTTTTTCCTCAGAAAATGTCATTTTCCGCTAACTTGTGAAAAAAAATGAAATGATACATGAACTCACCATGTCCCTCCGCGAATACTTTGGGGTGTCTTCTTTCTAAAATGGTGTCATTTGGGGGGTATTTATACTATCCTGGCAATCTAGCACCTCAAGAAACATGACAGGTGCTCAGAAAGTCAGAGCTGCTTCAAAATGCGGAAATTCACTTTTTTGCACCATAGTTTGTAAATGCTATAACTTTTACCCAAACCAATAAATATACACTTATTGGATTTTTTTTTAATCAAAGACATGTAGATACAATAAATTTAGAGAAAAAATTATTTAGAAAGTGATTTTTCATTAATAGCAAAAAAGTAAAAATGTCAGCAGCAATGAAATACCACCAAATGAAAGCTCTATTAGTGAGAAGAAAAGGAGGTAAAATTAATTTGGGTGGTAAGTTGCATGACCGAGCAATAAACGGTGAAAGTAGTGTAGTACAGAATTGTAAAAAGTGGCCTGGTCATTAAGGGTGTTTAAGCTAGGGGGGCTGAGGTGGTTAATACCCAGCTACACTCCTGACATAGGGGTGGGGCCCTGTTTCCCCTCCCCCTGTGATGTGTTTGAAAAACGGTTGATGCTCTGCATTTCCACAGGTAGCTGGAAAAAGCACTTACCTATGCGAAGTGGCCGTTGCTGCCATCCTGTAGCGTCTTTTAGGAGTTCGCCCCATGTTTAATCCCTGCGTTTATGATGTGAGTAACATTGTTGCAATACAGGATTTGATTGCTGTTACATCCCGATGGCTAGTGCGGCTCATTTATATCTACCTACTCCAGTTGTTATTGAAAGTTGTTTGAACAGAGCCATGCACCACATGATTTGGACATATTTTCATCTGGGAAAGCACATAGTTTGATGCCAGCCTCATGGTGTTTTTGGATATGATCTGTGGCGGTGCCGCTAGCTCTCTTCCTTTGTATTGACAGTTTCCAAGTGATGTAGACTGCTGCACCAGGCCTACAGCCTCTCCTACTTACCGAGGTTGGCCGCAGTCATCACACTGGGGGAGATTTCCAAACTTTTCTCCTCAAGAACTATGGGCCTCTTGTCCCTTCACTGCAATGGCACCGGCAGCTGGAGAGATGCCCCTGCCGTGCCATGGACTGGATGTGCTGATGCTGAAGTACAGCTGGCCAATAAGCTGTGACAGCATCATGGCATCTCACTGCTTATTTGTCAGTTGTATCTAGCTTACAGGTAAGGAGCCAGAATGAACAGCATTACCATACAAAATTTACTTGCAGCTGCTATGTAGACCGTCTTGTAAGCACTAGTGTTGAGCGAACAGTTCGAGAATCGTTCGGGTCCGTACCGAATTTTGGGGTGTCCGTGACACGGACCCGAACCCGGACATTTTCAAAAAAGTTCGGGTTCGGGTCCGGTGTTCGTCGATTACTTCCCGCTTTCTGAAGGGCTGCACAGCAGCCAATCAGCTAGCGTTTTACTTCTTGCCCTAAGAGCCCATCACAGCCATGCCTACTAATGGCATGGCTGTGATTGGCCAAGTGCAGCATGTGACCCAGCCTCTATTTAAGCTGGAGTCACGTAGCGCCGCACGTCACACTGCTCTGATTAGTGTAGGGAGAGGACGCAGCTTCTGTCAGGGCGAGATAGGCAGGGATAAAGAAGTGAATGATCTACCTTTCTACACCTGTGCATCAGAACAACTCAGCTGAGCTGTTCACTGAAAGTCACTATTTTGTTGAGACTGGCCAGAGCGATTTTTACTGGCACATGTAACTGGGCTGACCGGCGGTGGCCATTTTGGGACTTGTGGTGCGCCAGCACAAGCTGCCACAGAGTCTAAACCAAAGCTCCAAAGAAGTGAAAAATCTACACCTGTGAATCAGAACAACAGCGATTCAGCTGCTCAGTCAAAGTCAATTTTTTTCTGGCTGGGCAGACTGTTTTCTGGCACATGTTACTGGGCTGATAGGCGGCGGCCATTTTGGGACTTGTGGTGCTACAGCAAAGCTGCCACAACGTCCATTAATCTCATGTAATAGTCGATTTTTTCATAGATATACTACATCAGGGGTTTGGCTGTGCTTGTGTCACCCATACTAACTGCAAAGATATTTAATATATCAGTGGTGAAACTGAAAGTAACCCACTTGGATAGCAAATCCCATGAATGTGCTGTTCCAGCTAGGCTAGCCAGTGCCACTACAGCCAAGTCCAATACTGTCAGCCAGAAATATTTTTTTTTTATGTGCCAGAAATATAAATTAAAAAAGCTTTCACCGTAATAATAAAATTATTCTGGTGTTAGACCAGAAGAAGCACTCCTGTTGTAATTAATACTGTAAAAAGGCTTAGGCAATATTTCTCCCAGTGTGTGAAATTTATCTAGCAAAACTAGCATTTTAAAAATTCCGGTGTTCTGAAATACCAGCAGTCCTCTTGTAATTAATACCGCAAAAAGGCATTATATCGTCCAGTGTTGTAATTTTGGTGAAAAAAGGCCAATTTAATCAATCTGGTGTTAGTTACACCAGAAACAGTAGGCAGCACGTTTTTACTCCTGTAAAAGGAATTAATACCGGAAAAAGGCATTACATTGTCCAGTGTTGTAATTTTGGTGAAAAAAAGGCCAATTTAATCAATCTGGTGTTAGTTACACCAGAAACAGTAGGCCTCACGTTTTTACTCCTGTAAAAGGAATTATATCTCCCGTGTGGGAATCTATGTACCAAAACTAGCATTTTAAAAATTCTGGTGTCCAATTTGCAGCAGTTTTCTTGTAATTAATACCGGAAAAAGGAATTATATCTTCCAGTGTGGGAATTTATGTACACAAACTAGCATTTTAAAAATTCTGGTGTCCAATTAGCAGCAGTCTTCTTGTAATTACTACCTGAAAAAGGCATTACATTGTCCAGTGTTGTAATTTTGGTGAAAAAAAGGCCAATTTAATCAATCTGGTGTTAGGTACACCAGAAACAGTAGGCCTCACGTTTTTACTACTGTAAAAAGGAATTAATACCTGAAAAAGGCATTACATTGTCCAGTGTTGTAATTTTGGTGAAAAAAGGCCAATTTAATCAATCTGGTGTTAGTTACACCAGAAACAGTAGGCCACACGTTTTTACTCCTGTAAAAAGGAATTATATCTCCCCGTGTTGGAATCTATGTACCAAAACTAGCATTTTAAAAATTCTGGTGTCCAATTTGCAGCAGTTTTCTTGTAATTAATACCGGAAAAAGGAATTATATCTTCCAGTGTGGGAATTTTGGGGCTAAAAAATAATATATTTTATTGTGGTGCGAGATGAATCGCAACAATGAGGAAACATTCTATTAAGGGACGAGGACGCGGTCGTGGTGGTGTCCGTGGAGCCTCTGTTGCTGGCAGAGGACGTGGCCGTTCGGCCTTAGGCGCACAAAGTAGTGAACCAACTCCCTCAAGTAGCCGGCAGAATTTACAGCGATATTTGGTGGGGCCCAATGCCGTTATGAGGATGGTAAGGCCTGAGCAGGTACAGGCGCTAGTCAATTTTGTGGCTGACAGTGCTTCCAGCACGTTCACCACATTGTCTTCCGCCCAGTCTTCTGCGGAAAGCGCACAAGTGGCACCTGAAAACCAAGCCCATCAGTCTGTCACATCACCCCCATGCATATCAGGGAAACTGGCTGAGCCTCAAGTTATGCAGCAGTCTCTTATTCTGTTTGAAGACTCTGCTCCCACGGTTTTCCAGGGGCGTCCACCTAGCCCTTCCCCAGCGGTGGAAGACATTCCATGCACTGACGCACAACCACTTATGTATCCAGATGATGAGGACATGGGAATACCACCACAGCAGAGTGACTGAGTCTCTGATGATGACGAAACACTGGTGCCCACTGCCGCGTCTTATTGCAGTGTGCAGACTGAACAGGAGGAGGTCAGGGAGGAAGACTGGGTGGAAGACGATGCAGAGGACGATGAGGTCTTAGACCCCATATGGACTGAAGGTCGTGCCGCTGACTTAAATAGTTCAGAGGAAGAGGCAGTGGTGAGACCGAGACAACAGCGAAGCCAAAGAGGAAGCAGGGGGCAAAAGCAGAACAGCCACCGTCCAGAGAGTTCGCCTGCTATTGGCCAGCGCCAACAGGGACGCAGCACCCCAAAGGCATCTTCAAGGAGTTCCCTGGCATGGCACTTCTTCAAACAATGTGCTGACGACAAGACCAGAGTGGTTTGCACGCTGTGCCATCAGACCCTGAGGCGAGGCATTAACGTTCTTAACCTGAGCACCACCTGCATGATCAGGCATCTACATGCAAAGCATGAACTGCATTGGAGTACACACCTTAAAAACAAGGAACCCGCTCAGGCTCCCCCTGCTCCCTCTACCGCTGCTGCCTCGGCTTCCGCCTCGAGAAGAATGTTGCCACCTGCCGAGCAGCAAACAGAGGTTGTGCCACCGACACCACCACCGCCACCGTCACCTAGCGTCTCCACTATTTCACACAGCAGCGTTCAGCTCTCCATCTCTCAAACCTTTGAGAGGAAGCGCAAATTCCCACCTAGACACCCTTGAGCCCTTGGCCTGAATGCCAGCATTTCTAAACTACTGGCCTTTGAAATGCTGTCATTCAGGCTGGTGGACACAGACAGCTTCAAACAGCTGATGGCCATGGCTGTCCCCCAGTATGTGGTTCCCAGCCGCCACTACTTCTCCAAGACAGCAGTGCCTTCCCTGCACATGCAAGTGTCCGATAAAATCAAGTGTGCACTGCGCAACGCCATTTGTGGCAAGGTCCACCTAACCACAGATACGTGGACCAGTAACGGCCAGGGACGCTATATCTCCCTAACTGCACACTGGGTAAATGTAGTGGCGGCTGGGCCCCAGGCGGAGAGTTCCTTGGCGCACGTCCTTCCGCCGCCAAGGATCACAGGGCATCATTCTTTGCCTCCTGTAGCCTCCTCCTCCTACTCGGCTTCCTCCTCCTCCTCTGCTTCCACCAGCTCATCCAGTCAGCCACACACCTTCACCACCAACTTCAGCAGAGCCCGGGGTAAATGTCAGCAGGCCATTCTGAAACTCATATGTTTGGGGGACAGGCCCCACACCGCGCAGGAGTTGTGGCGGGGTATTGAACAACAGACCGACCAATGGTTGCTGCCGGTGGGCCTCAAGCCCGGCCTGGTGGTGTGCGATAATGGGCGAAATCTCGTGGCAGCTCTGGGACTAGCCGGTTTGACGCACATCCCTTGCCTGGCGCATGTGCTGAATTTGGTGGTGCAAAGTTCATTCACAACTACCCAGACATGTCAGAGCTGCTGCATAAAGTGCGGGCCGTCTGTGCGCGCTCCGGCGCTCACATCCTGCCGCTGCTCACCTGTCAGCGCTACAGCGGAACTTCGGCCTTCCCGCTCATCGCCTCATATGCGACGTGCCCATCCGGTGGAACTCCACCTTGCACATGCTAGAGAGACTGTGCGAGCAGCAGCAGGCCATAGTGGAGTTTCAGCTGCAGCACGCACGGGTCAGTCGCACTGCGGAACCTCACCACTTCACCACCAATGATTGGGCCTCCATGCGAGACCTGTGTGCCCTGTTGCGCTGTTTCGAGTACGCCACCAACATGGCCAGTGGCGATGCCACTGTTATCAGTGTGACAATACCAATTCTATGTCTCCTAGAGAAAACGCTTAAGGCGATGATGGCAGAGGAGGTGGGCCAGGGCCAGGAGGAGGACGAGGAGGATGACGGGTCGTTTTAGTACTTTCAGGCCAGTTTGTTAGAAGTGGCTCAGAGGGAGGTTTTTGCAACAGCAGAGGGCAGGTACAAATGTGGCCAGCCAGGGACCACTACTGAAGGACGAGGAGGGTGAGGAGGAGGTGGAGGAGGATGAGGATGAAGCAGGTTCACAGCGGGGTGGCACCCAGCACAGCGCAGGCACATCCCTGGTGCGTGGCTGGGGGATACAGAGGATGATGACGATACGCCTCCCACAGAGGACAGCTTGTCCTTACCTCTGGGGAGCCTGGCACACATGAGCGATTACATGCTGCAGTGCCTGCGCAACGACAGCAGAGTTGCCCACATTTTAACGTGTGCTGACTACTGGGTGGCCACCCTGCTGGATCCACGGTACAAAGACAATGTGTCCACTTTACTTCCTGCACTGGAGTGTGATAGGAAGATGCGCGAGTACAAGCGCACGCTGGTAGACGCGCTCCTGAGAGCATTCCCAACTGTCACAGGGGAACAGGTGGAAGGCCAAGGCTAAGGCAGAGGAGGAGCTAGAGGTCGCCCACGCAGCAGTGTCACGGCCAGCTCCTCTGAGGGCAGGGTTAGCATGGCAGAAATGTGGAAAAGTTTTGTCTCCACGCCACAGCTAACTGCCCCACCACCTGATTCGGAACGTGTTAGCAGGAGGCAACATTTCACTAACATGGTTGAACAGTACGCCTGCACACAACTCCACGTACTGACGGATGGTTCGGCCCCATTCAACTTCTGGGTTTCCAAATTGTCCACGTGGCCAGAATTAGCATGGTATGCCTTGGAGGTGCTGTCCTGCCCGGCGGCCAGCGTTTTATCTGAACGTGTATTCAGCACGGCAGGGGGCGTCATTACTGATAAACGCAGCCGCCTGTCCGCAGCCAACGTGGACAAGCTGACGTTTATAAAAATGAACCAGGCATGGATCCCACAAGACCTGACCCTCCCTTGTGCAGAGTAGTCCTTAATAACTGCCTTAAACCATGTTGTCTTGTACTCCTGGCCACTTCTTCATTGAAAATCAATTTTTGAAATTAAGTAGGATCTTGGGGTGCAACCCAGAGTTGAATGAACCTTCCCTCTGTCTGGGTGCCGGGCCAAAGTACATGAAAGTGTCCTTCTCCTGTGCTGGGTGATATGAATGTTATACTTGTGCTGTCTGACATGTCTCCTTTGTGTGGGTGCAGGGGGCCAAAGTCACTGAAAGCGGCCTTCTCCTGTGGTGGGTGATCGAAATGCCTGATTCTCTGCTGTGGGACCTCTCTCTCTTTCTGGGTGCAGGGTCAAAGAAACAAAGGTGGCCTACTCCTGTGGTGGTTGACATGATGCCTGATTCTCTGCTGTGGGACCTCTCCTCCGTGTGGCTGCAGGGGTCAAGGTCTCTAAAAGTGCCCTTCTCCTGTGGTGGTTGATGTAAAACTGATGCTTGTGCTATCTGACCTGTCTCCTCTGTGTCGGTGCTAAGGCCTAAGTAACTAAATGGTGGCCTTCTCCTGAGGTGGTTGATATGATGCCTGATTATGTGCTGTGGGACCTCTCTCCTCTTTCTGGGTGCAGGGGTCAAATTAACTAAAGGTGGCCTACTCCTGTGGTGGGTGATCTGTAAAACTGATGCTTGCGCTATCTGACCTGTCTCCTCTGTCTCGTTGCTAAGGCCTAACTCACTGAAAGTGGCCTTGTCATGTGCTGGGTGATATAAATGTTATACTTGTGCCATCTGACATGGTTGCCGGGGTCCCATTAAATGGTGGCCTACTCCTGTGGTGGGTGATCTAAATGCCTGATTCTCTGCTGTGAAACCTCTCTCCTCCGTCTGGGTGCAGGGGTCAAAGTCTCTCAAAGTGGCCTTCTCTTGTGCTGGGTGATGTAAAACTGATGCTTGTACCATCTGACATGGGTGCAGGGGTCCGATTAACTAAATGGTGGCCTACTCCTGTGGTGGGTGATCTGAGTGCCTTAATTATGTGCTGTGAAAACCTCTCTCCTCCGTCTGGGTGCAGGGTCAAAGTCTCTAAAAGTCGCCTTCTCTTGTGCTGGGTGATGTAAAACTGATGCTTGTACCATCTGACATGGTTGCAGGGGTCCAATTAACTAAATGGTGGCCTACTCCTGTGGTGGGTGATCTAAATGCCTGATTCTCTGCTGTGAAAACCTCTCTCCTCCGTCTGGGTGCAGGGGTCAAAGTCTCTCAAAGTGGCCTTCTCCTGTGCTGGGTGATGTAAAACTGATGCTTGTGCCATCTGACATGGTTGCCGGGGTCCCATTAAATGATGGCCTACTCCTGTGGTGGGTGATCTAAATGCCTGATTCTCTGCTGTGAAACCTCTCTCCTCCGTCTGGGTGCAGGGGTCAAAGTCTCTCAAAGTGGCCTTCTCTTGTGCTGGGTGATGTAAAACTGATGCTTGTGCCATCTGACATGGTTGCCGGGGTCCCATTAAATGATGGCCTACTCCTGTGGTGGGTGATCTAAATGCCTGATTCTCTGCTGTGAAAACCTCTCTCCTCCGTCTGGGTGCAGGGGTCAAAGTCTCTAAAAGTGGCCTTCTCTTGTGCTGGGTGATGTAAAACTGATGCTTGTACCATCTGACATGGTTGCCGGGGTCCCATTAAATGGTGGCCTACTCCTGTGGTGGGTGATCTAAATGCCTGATTCTCTGCTGTGAAACCTCTCTCCTCCGTCTGGGTGCAGGGGTCAAAGTCTCTAAAAGTGGCCTTCTCTTGTGCTGGGTGATGTAAAACTGATGCTTGTACCATCTGACATGGTTGCCGGGGTCCCATTAAATGATGGCCTACTCCTGTGGTGGGTGATCTAAATGCCTGATTCTCTGCTGTGAAACCTCTCTCCTCCGTCTGGGTGCAGGGGTCAAAGTCTCTCAAAGTGGCCTTCTCTTGTGCTGGGTGATGTAAAACTGATGCTTGTACCATCTGACATGGTTGCCGGGGTCCCATTAAATGATGGCCTACTCCTGTGGTGGGTGATCTAAATGCCTGATTCTCTGCTGTGAAACCTCTCTCCTCTGTCTGGGTGCAGGGGTCAAAGTCTCTCAAAGTGGCCTTCTCTTGTGCTGGGTGATGTAAAACTGATGCTTGTACCATCTGACATGGTTGCCGGGGTCCCATTAAATGGTGGCCTACTCCTGTGGTGGGTGATCTAAATGCCTGATTCTCTGCTGTGAAACCTCTCTCCTCCTTCTGGGTGCAGGGGTCAAAGTCTCTCAAAGTCGCCTTCTCCTGTGCTGGGTGATATAAATGTTATACTTGTGCCATCTGACATGGTTGTCGGGGTCCCATTAAATGGTGGCCTACTCCTGTGGTGGGTGATCTAAATGCCTGATTCTCTGCTGTGAAACCTCTCTCCTCCGTCTGGGTGCAGGGGTCAAAGTCTCTCAAAGTGGCCTTCTCTTGTGCTGGGTGATGTAAAACTGATGCTTGTGCCATCTGACATGGTTGCCAGGGTCCTATTAAATGATGGCCTACTCCTGTGGTGGGTGATCTAAATGCCTGATTCTCTGCTGTGAAAACCTCTCTCCTCCGTCTGGGTGCAGGGGTCAAAGTCTCTAAAAGTGGCCTTCTCTTGTGCTGGGTGATGTAAAACTGATGCTTGTGCCATCTGACATGGTTGCCGGGGTCCCATTAAATGATGGCCTACTCCTGTGGTGGGTGATCTAAATGCCTGATTCTCTGCTGTGAAAACCTCTCTCCTCCGTCTGGGTGCAGGGGTCAAAGTCTCTAAAAGTGGCCTTCTCTTGTGCTGGGTGATGTAAAACTGATGCTTGTACCATCTGACATGGGTGCAGGGGTCAAATTAACTAAATGGTGGCCTACTCCTGTGGTGGGTGATATGATGCCTGAATATGTGCTGTGGGGCCTCTCTCCTCTTTCTGGGTGCAGGGGTCAAAGTAACTAAAAGTGGCCTTCTCCTGTGCTGGATGGTATAAATGTAATGCTTGTGCTATCTGACATGTCTCCTCTGTCTGGGTGCTAAGGCCTAAGTCACTGAAAGTGGCCTTCTCCTGTGGTGGTTGATATGATGCCAGATTCTCTGCTGTGGGACCTCTCTCCTTTGTCTGGATGCTGGGGTCGAAATAATAGTAAGCGACCTTCTCCATTGGTGGGTGATTTGAAGCCTGATTCTGTGCTATGGGACCTAACTCCAATTAATATTGGTTAATTTTTATTTATTTTATGTTAAGTCATCATTTCCCTATCTACATTTGTTTGCAGGGGATTTACCTACATTTTGCTGCCTTTTGCAGCCCTCTAGCCCTTTCCGGGAGTCTTTTACAGCCTTTTTAGTGCCCAAAAGTTCGGGTCCCCATTAACTTCTATGGGGTTCGGGTTCGGGATAAAGTTCGGGTTGAGTTCGGATCACGAACCCGGACATTTTCCGGAAGTTCGGCCGAACCTCTCGAACCCGAACATCCAGGTGTTCGCTCATCTCTACTAAGCACCATTACATGAAGTCTGGACTGCGGCGCTGAGCAGGCCTGCAGAGGTTGTGAGTGGAGGCATAAAAAAAGCTGCAAGGCCGCACTCCTACACAGCCTACAGGGAACACTGGTTAGAAGGCTTAGACTTTTAGAAGCAAATTTTCATATTTTTAAGGACATTTCCAAAATCCACTTTTTTAAAGGATCAATTGAGTCACATAAAAAAAAAATACACCCCCTTCAAGTAATTTAAAACTGATTTTACAAACGTTGTTAATCCTTTACATGACTCACAAGAATTAAAGGAAAATGGAGGCGAAATTTCAAAATAGTTTAGCAGATTTGATATTTTGATCCATTTTTATCAGTAAGCCCCCATGCAGACATCCGTTAATCACGGACGTGAAGAGTCTGTGATAACCCGGGCCGGATTCCATTGGTTGCTATGACGCCGTGTGCTCCCTGCCATCGCTGCAGTACAGTAATACACTGGTAGGATCTATACCAGTGTATCACTGTATTCCAGCGGCGGCAGGAAGCGCACGGCGTCATAGCAACCAATGAGGCCGTGTGCTCCTGCTCTCAGCAGGAATCCGGCCCGGTTTACCACGGACTGTTCACGTCTGTGTTAATTAGACGTCTGCATGAGGGATAAGGCAAAAAGGATTAACAGACCTCTATGTTTATTATCCTGATTCTGTAGTTTACAGAAACTTCACATGTGTGGTTCAAAACTGCTGTAAGGGCAGACAGCAGGGCGCAGAAGAAAAGGAGAACCATATGGTTTTTGGAGGGCATTTTTAGGTGTCATGTTACATTTGAAGGCAGAATAAGGTCCCCTTACAGTAGAATCCTCCAAAAAGTGACCCCATTTTGGAAACTATTCCCCTCATGTACTTCTTTTGAGAGGTGTTTTGACCACTTTGACCCATAGGCTGTTGATAGAATGTAGAAGTACTTGGCTGTTAAAACTTTCTTTTCTTACACTAAAATGTTGCATAAGCTCCTCATTTTTAATTTTCACAAGAGGTAACAGGAGAAAAAGAACCACAAATTGTGTTAATTTTCTCCTAAACACAGGAACATACCAAATGTAGTGGGGAATTGTTGTTTGGGCACACAGCGGGGATCTGAAGAGAAGAAATTCCACATGAAGAGAATTTTTTGGTGGAATGGTTTACGGGCGCCATGTTACTTTTGATCAGCGTCTGGACACCAGTACAGCCGTTTACTGGCAAATCTCACATTTTATTTTTATCTCAACTGAGCTTTATAATTGGTTCTATAATGGGGTACATACAACTTTTTGACTTTTTTATTAGCTTTTTGGGAAGCAGGATAACCAAAAGGCAGCAATTCTGCCACTGCTTTATGGGATTTGTTATTTCAGCAAACACCATAAAAAAACCAAATGTTATCTTTGTTCTGTTGATTAGTGGGATTACAGAAATACCAATTTTGCTATGTTTTTGTTACATTTTACACAGAACATTTTTTGTTTTTGTGTCACCATATTTTTGGTGTATTTTTCTGTCAATCATATTCTGTAGTAGCAAATTTTTTGCAGGATGAGTTGACGTTTTCATCGGTACCATATTTGGCAGGATAGTTGACTGCTCGTTAGTATGCTTTTTGTAAGGCAAGGCAACAAAAAATTGTTGTTTTTTAAACATTTTTTCAGTATTCATCTGAAGGGGTAGACCATTAGATATTTTTTATAGAGCAGATCATTACGGGTGCAGCAATACCAAATATGTCTATTTTTTATTTTTATTTGCAATCTTACACAATAAAAGCATGTTTGAAAAATTTTTATTTTTTTATTTTTAGGTCAATTGTCTTGTGTAGGGGCTAATTTTTTGCAGGGGTACATTGTACTTTTTTATTACTTACTACTACACTTTTTGTAAGGCAAAGTGATCAAAACTGGCTATTTTGGTGCGGTTTTTATCTTTCCTTTTTTTATATGACGTTCATCTGATGGGGTAGATCATGTGATATGTTTAGAAAGCCGGTCATTACAGATGCGGTGATACCTAATATGTCTATTTTTTTATTTTGTATAACTTGATGATTAGAAAGGGCACTTTATTTTACTCAGAACAAATTTTTTAAAAAAATTTTAATTTTTAAAAACACTTTTTTTTTACTTTTTATTTTTGTCCAACGGTGTTACTTCAACTTTTAGGGTTCTGATAACCTATGCAATGCATTACAATGAATGTAATACATTGACTGTCAGTGTATAACCAGTGTAATACAGTGAACAACCTGCCTGTGAGACCCAGCTGGACTCCTGCACCTGCCCGATCACCGCGCCACTCCTGTATGACGGCTGTCAGGAAGTCGCTTCCCGCTGCAGTATACATGCATGCAATGGTTATGTTGAGAAAAGTTTCTTTGTGTCATTCTCAATGGCACTTGTGCAAACATTTTACGAAACTGCTGTTACTCCGCCGGCCTCACTACCTACCTGAAAAGTGGTCATGTTGAGGGTGAGGAGCAGCAGGTCAGGGGCACATTTATCATCCTTTACCCTAGATTCTGGTGTAGAAGGACACTAACCTTTACATCAGCCGGGAGCTACACCTTGTCCTAAATCAGGCGCAGCACCCAGCAGTGCTCCTGGTTATCACAGCCCGGCATACGGGCCCCAGGTGATTTCTGTGTGAAACTGACTTACAGAGGAAGATTGATAACTCATACTGCATGAAAGGATCATTAAAGATCTGAATTAGATCTGATTTCTCTAATAGCACAGAAACAGAAGGGTTAATGTAAAACTTCCACGGCACCTGAGATGTTTGATATTTCTCCTTCAGAACATAGGACACAGCCATAACAGCAGACCAGATGTCTTCCATCCTGAGCTTTCCTGTATCCAGGGAGACATTTTTCATTGCAGCGAGAATGTGGAAACTACAAGATAAAAAAATTCTATATATATTCAAAATGTTATGTAAAGTCTACATATACACATTTTTTTTTGTTAGGAACATGTGCGCCCGGTGGCCATGCTGTGGTCCGCAAATTGCAATGCACGAACATCGACCGTGGGGCAGCCGAAGCAGATCGCGGACCCATTCACTTGAATGGGTCCACGATCCCCAATCCGCAGAAAGATAGGACATGTTCTATCTTCTTGCGGAATGGAAGTACAGAACAGAACCGTACATGAGCACTCCATAGTGCTTCCGTAGGGTTCTGTTCCGTGATTCTGTTCAGCATTGTTCCGCATCTCCGGGTTTGCGGACCTATTGAAGCAAATGGGTCCGCATCCGTGATATGAAATGCACACGGAACGGGATTGGGATGTGCACGTTCGTGTGCAAGAGGACTTAGTCTGAAGTCAGTAAAAAATGGGCTAGCATTCCAAAAACAAAAAGAAAACAATAAAAAAACATCATGGATGGCACATCCACTTCATTAATTGATCTACTGTATCTCAGAAACACTAATGGAAAAGTTGCCTTACCAAGATAAGGTTTCCTTTTTCGATTGTGAAACAACAGATAAATGAAACCAGAAGAAATGAAGACTACGGACTGGTTTACAGCTAACTGGGAATAGCTGCCTTATAAGGAGATCGAAACCGCAAGTTGGATTCACTGTGTTTAATAAAGGGAATTTTACTTATTGGAATAGGAGATCAGGGCTGGGACAAGGTCCACCACCAACAGAGGCTGAGCTGCCCAAGTGCCCCCCCCCCCCTCCGACTTGTGGATGACACTGCTATGGGGGATCTGTGATGGATGACACTGTTATTGGGGAATCTCTGGATGACACATATGTGTCATCCACAGATCCCCCCTCCCCATAACAGGGTCCGTGTAGGAATGACCCCCAATACAAGGGGTGAGGCTGTGGGGTTGTATCTGCTTTTTTGATGACAGTGCCAGCGGGGCCCGTGCAGTGACTGTATTCTACTACACCCCCCCCCCACACTGTATATAATCTTAACTATATAACTGTAGTGATTTATTACAGTTATATAGTTAATAAGATTTTATCCAGTGAGCGGAGGGGGGGGGGGTGTAGTAGAATACAGTCACTGAACGGGCCCTGCTGTCATTATGAAATAGCATATGTGACCCCCACCTCTTTTATTGGTGGTCATTCAGTAAATTAACCCTGTTTTTGGGGGGTGGGGGGTGTCTGTGGATGATAAATATGTGTCATCCACAGATTCTCCCCATAACAGGGTTCAGTTAGTGAATAACCACCCAAATTATGGTGACCCAATACATGAGAGTTGCATCTGCAGAGCTTTTGTATAATGCTACCCCACACTGTAGTGTCCCCCACACAGTAATGTCCGCCACACTGCTCCCCACACAGTAATGTCCCCTACACCCCCTCAACCACACAGCAGTGCCCCACATAGTAATTTGTCATTCTCACCCCCTCTTGTCATAATCCCCTCTTCTTGTCATGCTCTTTCTGCCCCCTGTCATTCTACCCCATCTTTTCATGCTCTTTATACCCCCCATGTTGTCATGCTCTTTCTGCCCCCCCATGTTGTCATGCTCTTTCTGCCCCCCACCCATGTTGTCATGCTCTTAATTCTCCCCCCCCCATGTTGTCATGCTCTTTCTTCTCCCCCCCATGTTGTCATGCTTTCTGCCCCCCCATGTTGTCATGCTTTTTCTGCCCCCCCCCATGTTGTCATGCTCTTTCTTTTCCCCCCCATGTTGTCATGCTCTTTCTTCTCCCCCCATGTTGTCATGCTTTCTGATCCCCCATGTTGTCATGCTCTTTCTGACCCCCATGTTGTCATGCTCTTTCTGCCCCCCATGTTGTCATGCTTTCTGCCCCCATGTTGTCATGCTTTTTCTGCCCTCCCCATGTTGTCATGCTCTTTCTTCTCCCCCATGTTGTCATGCTCTTTCTTCTCCCCCTATGTTGTCATGCTTTCTGCCCCCCATGTTGTCATGCTCTTTCTGCCCCCCCCCATGTTGTCATGCTCTTTCTGCCCGCCCTATAAATGCTCCTTCTTCTCCCCCTCCTCTCCTCCTACCTCTGCTGTAGCGTGGCCGAGCTCTGCATGGTCTGCGCCTCCGCGGGTACAGGAGGAGGAGCATTTGTCTCCTGTACCGAGCCGACTGACTTGAAGTGCAAACTGTGTGCGCACTTCCTGTCAGTCTGGCCGGGTACAGGAGACTGATGCTCTCTGTACCTGCGGACCGGACAGAGCTCGGTCACGCTACAATCAAGCAGGTTGTGCACCCCTGGTCTAGAGGAAAGAAGGTTTGTACACAAACATAGAAGAGGATTCTTTACGGTAAGAGCAGTGAGACTATGGAACTCTCTGCCTGAGGAGGTGGTGATGGTGAGTACAATAAAGGAATTCAAGAGGGGACTGGATGTATTTCTGGAGTGTAATAATATTACAGGCTATAGCTACTAGAGAAGGGTCGTTGATCCAGGGAGTTATTCTGATTGCCTGATTAGTACTGGGAAGGGTTTATTTAACCCTAAAATAAGGAAAACAGGATTCTTGTTCATGAGAGTGAACTGGATAGATGGACGTCTTTTTTCAGCGTACAAACTGTCATTATGTGTTCTAATGCATGTGAATGTGTGCTAAACATATTTTCTTCTTTTTGCAATTTTGTCTAAAGTTTTTGCTCTTTTTACGGTATCTGAGCTACTCAAGTTCAGCACAGGTGACTGCACAAGAATTAAAAATGACCTGGTCTCAGTTCTCAATATAAATGATAACCCCTTTAAGATTATTTTTCATCTTTCCATTTCAGTTTTTTACTCCCAGCCTTCCCAGAACCATAACACAAAACACGTATTTTAAAATTTAGCAGTGACATACTACATTCCTGTATTATGGGTAAATAAACCCGTATTGTTCCACTGAGCAGTTTTGCACACAACACGCAAAACACGTAATTTAAAATTCAGCAGTGACATACTGCATTACTGTATTTTGGGGAAATAAACCCGTATTGTTCCACTGAGCAGTTTTGCATATAACGAACAAAACACGTATTTTAACCCCTTAAGGACGCATGACGTACCTGTACATCATGGTTTCCGAGTCCTTAAGGACCCATGACGTACAGGTACATCATGAGTAGTTCCGATCACTGCTGCTCAGCCGGCAGTGATCGGAACAAGGTACCTGCTGAAATCATTTAGCAGGTACCTTGTTACAATGCCCAGGGGGGTCCTGTGAACCCCCCATATCGTCGATCGCTGCAAACCGCAAGTTAATTCAGACCTGCGGTTTGCAGCGCTTTGTGCGATATCTGATCCGCGCGGTCTGTGACGGCGGGGATCAGAGAGTTAATACCCCCAAAGTGTTCATTTTTAACCCCCCCTGCAGCCCCCAATCATATTGTGGCTGCGGGGGTGCAGGGGGGGTGGTTGCGGGCGGCGGGAGGTGGGCGGTGCGGTGGGCGGGATCGCGATTGTGATCCCCCGCCCGCCTCCTCTGTAATATTCCCTGGTGTCTAGTGGATCTATCAGAGTGTCAGCACATTGCTAACACTCTGATAGAAACGGCTGGCATCTGTGCTTGATCAGATGCCAGCCGTTTAACCCCTTCCAGACCGAGGTCCATACGGACCGCGGGATGGAAGGGTTAACAGGGAGAGAGCTCCCTCCCTCTCCCATCGGGGGGCTGCTGTGCCTTTGCAGCCCCCCAACAGAATGGGATCGCAGAGGGAGGGGGCTCAACTCCCTCCCCATCCATCACCCGCTGCGCACTTATGGCAGCGGGTGATGGTTGCCATGGAAGCAGGACGCTTTCAGAAGCGTCCTGCTCTCCATGGTGCTGAAAGTCTGAATAGACCTGCTAAAGGTCTATTCAGACTTTGTAAAGTAAAAAATACAGCACAGTGCACTATATAGTGTACTGTACTGTATTATACAGACACCAGATCCACTGGATCTACAAGAACCAAGAGGGTCTGGGTCAAAAAAAATGTTAAAAAGTCAAAAAAAAACACATATCACTGAATAAAAAAATAAATAAAAATACACTACACATATTATGTATCGCCGCATCCGTAAAAATCTTCTCTATAAAAATATCACATGACTAAACTCGTCAGGTGAACGCCATAAAAAAAAAAAAATTGTGTAAATAAGCCATTTTTTTGCACCTTACATCACTAAAAGTGTAATACAAAGCGATCAAAAAAGCGTATGTCTCCCAAAATAGTACCAATCAAACCGCCATCTCATCCTGCAAAAAATGAGCCCCTACCTAAAACAATTGGACGAAAAATAAAAAAACTATGCTTCTCAGACTAAAACATGATTTTTTTTGTTTCAAAAATGCTTTTTAGTGTTAAATGTAAAAAAAAAACTAAAGTAGACATATTGGGTATCTCCACGTCCGTAAGAATCTTCTCTATAAAAATATCACCTGACCTAACCCCTCAAGTAAAAACTGTAAAAAAATAAAAATAAAAACTTTGTTAAAAAGCCATTTTTTTGTCACCTTACATCACAAAAAGTGTAATAGCAAGCGATCAAAAAGTCATATGACCCCCCTATTAGTGCCAATCTAACCGTCACCTCATCCCGCAAAATATGAGCCCCTACATTGGACAATCGCCCAAAAAAAATAAAAATATGGCTCTCAAACTATGGAGACACTAAAACATGATTTTATTTTGTTTTATAAAATGATATTATTGTGTAAAACTTATATAAATAAATAAAAAGTATACATATTATGTATTTCCGCGTCCGTCACAACCTGCTCTATAAAAATAACACATGACCTAACCCCTCAGCTGAACACATCAAAAAAAAAAAAATAAATACGGTGTCAAAAGCTATTTTTGTCACCTTACATCACAAAAAGTGTAATAGCAAACGACCAAAATGTCATATGCACCCCAAGATAGTGCCAATCAAACCGCCATCTCATCCCGCAAAAAATGAGCCCCTACATAAGACAGTCGCCCAAAAAATAAAAAATAAACTATGGCTTTCAGAATGTGGAGACACAAAAAGTAATTTTTTCAAAAATGCTTTATTATGTAAAACTGAAACAAAAACCCCTAAAAAGTAGTCATATTTGGCATTGTCGCGTCTGTAACAACCTGCTCTATAGAAATAGCACACAATCTAACCTGTCAGTTCAACAATGTAAATAACAAAAACTAAAATCGGTCCCAAAACAGCAATTTATTTTTAAATTTTCCATTTTAATCCATTTTTCCAGTAACAAAGCAAGGGTTAACAGTCAAACAAAACTCAGTATTTATTGCCCTGATTCACTTGTTTTCACAAACACCCCATATGTGGTCGTAAACTGCTGTATGGCCAAAGGGCAGGGAACAGAAGGAAGGGAACGCCATATGGTTTTTGGAAGGCAGATTTTGCTGGACTGGTTTTTTGACACTATGTCCCATTTGAAGCCCCCCTGATGTACCCCTACAGTAGAAACTCCAAAAAAGTGACCCCATTTTGGAAACTACAGGATAAGGTGTCAGATTTGTTGGTACTATTTTAGGGTAAATATGATTTTTGGTTGCTCTATATTACACTTTTTTTGAGACAAGGTAACAAAAAATGGAAATTATGAAATTTCATCTCCATTTGCCAATAACTCTTGATGAACATCTAAAGCAGGCATCCCCAAACTGTGGCCCTCCAGCTGTTGTAAAACTACAACTCCCACAATGCCCTGCTGTAGGCTGATACCTGTAGGCTGTTCGGGCATGCTGGAAGTTGTAGTTTTGCAACAGCTGGAGGGTCGCAGTTTGAGGATGCCTGATCTAAAGGGTTAACAAAGTTTGTAAAACTGGTTTTGAATACCTTGAGGGGTGTAGTTTCTTAGATGAAGTCACTTTTATGGAGTTTCTACTCTAGAGGTGCATCGGGAGGCTTCAAATGGGACATGGTGTCAAAAAACCAGTCCAGCAAAATCCACCTTCCAAAAACCATATGGCGTTCCTTTCCTTCTGCGCCCTGCAGTTTGGCCATACAGCAGTTTACGACCACATATTGGGTGTTCGTGCAAACTACAGAATCGGGGAATAAATATTAAGTTTTGTTTGGCTGTTGACCCTTGCTTTGTTACTGGAAAAAATGGATTAAAATGGAAAATTTTCCAAAAAATCGAAATTCTGAAATGTTATCTCCATTTGCCATTAACTTTTGTGGAAAACCTAAAGGGTTAATTAAGTTTGTAAAATCAGTTTTGAATACCTTGAGGGGTGTAGTTGCTAGAATTGGGTAATTTTTGGGTGGTTTCTATTATGTAAGCCTCACAAAGTGACTTCAGACCTGGACTGGTCCCTAAAAAGTGGGTTTTTGAACATTTCTGAAAAATTTCAAGATTTGCTTCTAAACTTCTAAGCCTTGTAACGTCCCCAAAAAATTAAATAGCATTCCCAAAATGATCGATACATGAAGTAGACATATGGGGAATGTAAATCAATAACTTTTTTGGGCGTTATTACTATGTATAATTAGAAGTAGAGAAATTGAAACTTGAAAAATTGCTCATTTTTTAAATTTTTTGGTAAATTTTGTATTTTTTTATAAATAAAAATGAAATTTTTCGACTTCATTTTACCACTGTCATAAAGTACAATATGTGACGAAAAAACATTCTCAGAATGGCCTGGATAAGAAAAAGCGTTTTAAAGTTATCACCACATAAAGTGATACTGGTCAGATTTGCAAAAAATGGCCGAGTCCTTAGGGTGAAATAGGGCTGAGTCCTTAAGGGGTTAAAATGTAGCAGTGACATACTGCATTCCTGTATTTGGGTGAAATAAACCCGTATTGTTGTTCCATTGAGCAGTTTTGCATAGAACGCTTAAAAACCTATTTTAAAATTCAGCAGTGACATACTGCATTCCTGTATTTTGGGGACATAAACTCGTATTGTTCCACTGAGCATTTTTGCATACAACACAAAAAACATGTATTTTAAAATTCAGCAGTGACAAACTTTATTTCTGTATGCTTGAGGAAAGAAATACGTATTATTGTTCTACAGAGTATTTTTGTCTAAAAAGAAAAAAACACTATTTTAATATAGTGCAGTGACATACTGCATTCCTGTATTTTGGGGAAATAAACCCGTATTGTTCCACAGAGCAGTTTTGCATAAAACCCTTAAAAAACCTATTTTAAAATTTAGCAGTGACATACTGCATTCCTGTATCTTGGGGACATAAACCCATATTGTTGTCCCACTGAGCATTTTTGCATAGAACGCTTAAAAAAACTATTTTAAAATTCAGCAGTGACATACTGCATTCCTGTATTTTGAGGAAATAAACCTGAATTGTTCCACTGAGCAGTTTTGCACACAACACACAAAACACGTAATTTAAAATTTAGCAGTGACTTACTGCATTTCTGTATTTTGGGGAAATAAACACTGGTTTTGTGCTACATAACAGATCTGAGGCCTACCCTGTATTTCAGTCATTTTAAGTAACCTGTGGAACTCCGCATTTACACAGTTGGTTGCAAAAACACAGATTTTGTGGTAGACAGCACATTTACGGTGTACGCTGCGTTTCTGACAGTCAAATTTAACCGATAACTTCTGCTATTACATTGTTGGTTTGTAAAATCAAATTTTTGGTGATAGTGAAGTAATTGTTTTGGATTGCTTAGTTACACTGTTGTGTGACCTAAATAAATTTATTCTGTTGATGACACGGGCACTGCCTTACTGTTAGTGAACTTAATTGTTGACTATTGGCAGTTAAATTGACACCTGTGATAAAACATATGATAGTTTGGTGGCTGAACGCAAATCATGAGGAGAACATCAAATAAGTGACGTAGACATGGTTGTGGTGGTGTTGGTGGAGCTCCTGTTGCTGGGAGAGGACACGGCCGTTCTGCGCTAACTACAGGTCCAAGTGAAACACCTTCCTCAGGTGCGAGTAGGCGACAGAACTTGCAGCATTATTTGGTAGGCCCGAATGCTGCTCTACGGATGGTGAGGCCAGAACAAGTACAGGCTATAGTAGATTGGGTGGCTGACAGTGCCTCCAGTACCTTCACATTGTCTCCCACCCGTTCCCCTGCTAAAAGCACAGAGTTGGCACCTGCAGCCCATGGGCATCTATCTTGCATATCACCCCCTTGCAAATCAGCCAAGCAGTCTGAGCCCCAAGTCATGCATCAGTCTCTTATGCTTTTTGGTGACTCTGCTGGCAGGGTTTCCCAGTGCCATAACCATAGCCCTGGCCCAGAAGTGGAAGAAATTAAGTGCACAGATGCCCAGCCACTTAGGTTTGAGGATGAGGACATGGGAAGACCACCGCAGCATGTATCTGGTGATGACAAAACCCAGGTGCCAACTGTTGTGGCTTTCTACTGTGTGCAGACAGACGAGCAGGGGTCAAGAATGGGTGGAAGATGATGTGGAGGATGATGAGGTCCTAGACCCCGACTGGATCCAAGGTCATGCTAGTGATGTGTGCAGTTCTGAGGAAGAGGCGGTGGTCGCACAGAGGCAACAGCACAGCAAAAGAGGGAGCAGGGTGAAAAAGCAAAGCGGCCGTCCCCAAGACAATATGCCTGCTACTGCCCACAGCACCCAGGGACCGAGCACACTAAAGCCAGCTCCAAAGAGTTCATTGGTGTGGCAGTTCTTCACACAATGTCCTGGCAACAAGAAACGAGTGGTTTGCATGTTGTGCCATCAGACCGTGAAGCAAGGCATAAGCGTTCTAAACCTGAGCACAAACTGAATGACCAGGCATCTACATACAAAGCACAAAATGCAGGGCAGTAAACACCTTAAAAACCAAAAAAGGTCTCAGGCTCCTCCTGCTTACTCTTCTGCTGCTGTCTCTGCCTCTTCCACCTCTGGAGTCACAGTGGCACCTGCCACCCAGCAAACCGAGGATGTGCCACCACAGAGGCACCAACACCACCACAGTCATCACTATCACCAAGCATCTCCACCATGTTACACGCAAGCGTTCAGCTGTCCATCTCCCAAACACTGGAGAGAAAGAGGAAATACCCACCTACCCACCCTCGATCCCTGGCCCCGAATGGCAGCATTTCAGAATTAGTGGCCTTCAAAATGCCGTCATTATGTCTGGTGGAGACGGACTGTTTTAAACAGCTGATGACGGTGGCTGTCCCACAGTACGTCGTTCCCAGCTGCCACTACTTTTCCAAGTGTGCACTGCGCAACGCCATTTGTGGCAAGGTCCACATAACCACAGATACATGCACCAATAAGCACAGCCAGGGCCGCTATATCTCCCTAACTGAACACTAGGTAAATGTAGTGGCGGCTGGGCCCGAGGTGGATATCGGTTTGGCGCATGTCCTTCCACCACCGAGGAGAGCAGGGCATTATTCTTTGACTCCTGTTGCCTCCTACTCTGCATCCTTCAACTCCTCTTCTACCACCTCCACATCCGGTCAGCGAAAGAACTTCACCACCAACTTCAGCACAGCCAGTGGTAAACGTCAGCAGGCGATTTTAAAACTCATGTGTTTGGGGGACAAATTCCACACCGCATGGAAGCTTTGGAGGGGCATAGAACAACAGACCGATGAGTGGTTGCTACCACTGAGCCTCAAGCCAGGCCTGGTGTTGTGCAATAATGAGCAAAATCTCGTTGCAGCCCTGGGCGCATGTGCTGAATTTGGTGGCCTTGTGTGCCTTGTTGCGGTGTTTTGAGTACGCAACCAACATGGCCAGTGCCGATGATGTCGTTCTTAGCATTACAATACCACTTCTATGTCTCCTTGAAAAAACAATTAGGGCGATGATGGAAGAGGATGTGGCACAGGAGGAGGAAGAGGGACATTACACAGGGTTTGAGGCCAGTCATTCAGAAGTGTCTCAGAGGGTGGGTTCATGCACTAGCAGAGGCCAAGTACACATGTGGCCAGACAGGGCACAGTTCTGGAGGACGAGGAGGATGAAGTAGAGGAGGAGGAGGATAAACCGGGTTCACACCAGGGTGGCACCCAACTCAGCTCATGGCCATCACTGGAGCGTGGCAGGGGGGATACGGAGGACACAGACAATGCACCACGTATATAGGACAGCTTATCCTTACCTCTAGGCAGCCTGGCACACATGAGCGACTACATGCTGCAGTGCCTGAGCAATGACCACAGAGTTGCCCACATATTAACGTATGCTGACTACTGAGCCACCCTGAGCCACTGCTGGATTCCCATTACAAAGACAATGTGTCCTCCTTAATCCCCGCACTGGAGCGTGATAGGAAGATGCGCAACTACAAGCGCTACGCTGGTAAATGCGTTCCTGAGTGCATTCCCAACTGACACGGGGGGACAAGTGGTAGAGAAGGAAGAGGTCACCAATGCAGCTGGGTCACGGCCAGCACCTCAGAATGCAGGGTTAGCATAGCCGACATGTGGAAAAGCTTTGTCACCACGCCACAGCAAACGGCACCACCAGCTGATATGGAATGTCTTAGTAGGAGGCAGCATTTGAACAATATGGTGGAACAGTACGTGTGCACACACCTCCAGGTACTGACTGATGGCTCTGCCCCATTCAACTTCTGGGTCTCCAAGTTGTCCACATGGCCTGAGCTTGCCCTTTATGCCCTGGAGGTGTTGGCCTGCCCTGCAGCCAGTGTATTGTAAGAACGTATATTTAGCATGGCAGGGGGCATCATTACAGACAAACGCAGCCGCCTGTCAACAGCCAACGTGGACAAGCTCACGTTCATTAAAATGAACCAGGCATGGATCCCACAGGACTTGTCTGTACCTTATGCAGAATAGACTTTAATAACCACCTCAACCATACATTCTTGTACTCAAGTGCACTTATTCTTTGATTCCTTCTTTTTGACTTTGGCGGCTACCCCTTCCTGTTCCTCCTTCATTGCCGCTTCCACCTACAACACCACATTCGCTGCCTCCTCAACCTCCAACTCCACATCCACCTCCTCCTCCGAGTTGCATGTTAATAATGTTTAATTTTTATTTATTTTATTTTAAGTTTTTTCCCTATCCACATTTGTTTGCAGGACACTTATCCACATTTTGCTGACTTTTGCAGCCCTCTAGCCCTTTCCCGGACTTTTTTATAGCCATTTTTGTGACCAAAAGTTCGGGTCCCCATTTACTTCATTGGTGGGTGACATTAACCTCTTTTTGCTGTGAATAAACCAATGCTCTGCCTGAATGCCAGGGGCCTACATTATTAAAAATCGCCTGTTCCATTGGTGGGTGACATTAATCTCTTTTTGCCATGAATAAACCGCTGTTCTGCCTGGATGCCAGGGGCCTACATTATTTAAAATCGCCGGATCCTTTGGTGTGTGACATTAACCTCTTTTTGCCGTGAATAAACCCCTGCTCTGCCTGGATGCCAGGGGCCTACATTTTAAAAAATCGTCTGTTGCATTGGTGGGTGACATTAACCTCTTTTTGCCGTAAATAAACCCCTGCTTCCTCTGGGTGCTAGGGGCCTACATTATTGAAAATCGTCTGTTCCATTGGTCGGTGACATTAACTACTTTTTGTTGTGAATAAACCCCTGCTCTGCCTGGATTCCAGGAGCTTACATTTTTAAAAATCGCTGGTTCTTTTGGTAGGTGACATTAACGTTTTTGCCGTGAATAAACCCTGCCCTGCCAGGATCCCAGGGGCCTACATTATTAAAAATCATCTGCTCCATTGGTCGGTGACATTAACCTCTTTTTGCTGTGAATAAACCCCTGCTCTGCCTGGATGCCATGGGCTTACATTATTAAAAATCGCCGGTTCTTTTGGTAGGTGACATTAACCTTTTTTTGCTGTAAATAAACCAATGCTCTGCCTGGATGCCAGGGGCCTACATTTTTAAAAATAGTCTGTTGCATTGGTGGGTGACATTAAACTCTTATTGCCGTGAATAAACCCCTGATGCGCCTGGATGCTAGGGGCCCACATTATTAAAAATTGTCTGTTCCATTGGTGGGTGACATTAACCTCTTATTGCCATGAATAAACCCCTGCCCTGCCTGGATCCCAGGGGCCTACATTATTAAAAAGCATCTGCTCCATTGGTTGGTGACATTAACCTCTTTTTGCCGTGAAAAAACCCCTGCTCTGCCTGGATGCCAGGGGCCTACATTTTTAAAAATCGTCTCTTCCATTGGTGGGGGACATTAATCCGGTTTAGCCGGTGATAAACCCCTGCTGTTCATTGCTGACAGGGAACCTAATTTGTTAAAAACGTCTGTTACTGATCGAAAGATGTGTGACTACAAAGGCAAGCTGCTGGACGCGTCGATGATGGCAGTCCCACCTGACGCCTCCTCAACGTCCTACTCCACATCCATTTCTTCCTCCTAGTTCAAGATTGTTATTTTTATTTATTTTATTTTACTTTAAGTCATTTCCCTATCCACATTTGTTTCCAGGGCGCATACCCACATTTTGCAGCCTTTTGCAGCCTTCTAGCCCTTTCTAGGACCTTTTTACAGCCATTTTAATGCCCAAAAGTTTGGGTCCCCATTGACTTCATGGGGGTTCGGGGCCAAGTTCGGGTTAAATTCGGATCCCGAACCCAAATGTTTTTGTGACGTTCGGCCGAACCCATAGAACCTGAACTTCCAGGTGTCTGCTCAACTCTAGCAGTGTACATTTGGTGTGCCCTCAAAATAACTCGCCACACAGACATTAATGTCTAAACCGCTGGCAACAAAAGTGAGTAGACCTTAAGAGAAAATGGCCAAATTCTAACCAAAGTGTCAATATTTTTATACAAGCTGGATCATGTGTAGCACCACCCATCAGCTGTAGTAGTGCAGGGACAGGAAGCAGACAGCTGAAGTGAGAGAGAGTGTTAGGAATGTGGCTATTTGTTTTGTGGGTGACCTATAAAGATTTTCTGTGGGTGCAATACACCAGCTTTGCACCCCTTGCACAGAAATATAATAGTTAATCCGTCTGTTAATTCGATGGGTGGCATATACCCATTTTTTTGTGTGAGATACACAAACACTTTATATGTGACAGGGAAATGAATACAGTTAATCCTTCTGTTAGTTCGGTGGGTGACATATACCCATTTTTGTAGTAAGGTACACCTTCACTGCATACGTGACAGGGAAATTAATATAGTTAATCTGTCTGTTAGTTCGGTGGGTAACCTCAAAAAATAAATGTGGAGAGCATTAATAGGGGATGTGGCCCTTGTCGTGCTGGTGCTGGTGGAGCTCCGTGGTTGATCTGTGCCAGCTACATTCTCCAAATAAAACACCTTCTTTAGGTGAATGTAGGCGACAGGACGTTTAGCGTCATTTAGTAGGCATAAAAGCCGGTGTACGAATGGTGAGGCCAGAACAAGTAGAAGTGGTAGTTGATTAGATGGCTGACAGTGCCTCCAGTTCCAGTTCCATCACAATGTCTCCCGACTCCCACCCGGTCCCCTGATGAAACTGCAGAGTTGACAGCTGCAACCCATGGGCATCTGTCTTTCACTGTGGGGTTTTCGTGGGCCATAAACATAGCCCTGCCCCAGAAGTAGAATAGATTGAGTGCACTGATGCTAAACCACCTATGTTTCAGGATGCGGACATGGGAAGACCACCTCAGCACGTCTCTGATGATGATGATGACGAAACACAGGTGCCAACTGCTGCAGCTTTCTGGCGTGTGCAGACCAGCAAGGAGGGCAGGGGTGAAGAGTGGGTGGAAGATGATGTGGAGGATGATGAAATCCTAGACCCCACATGGAATGAAAGTCATGTGAGTGACATGTGCAGTTCGGAGGAAGAGGTGGTGTTCACACAGAGCCACCAGCACAGCAAAAGAGGGAGCAAGGTGCAAAAGCAGAGTGGCTGTCTCCTAGACAGTATGCCCGCTACTGCCTACCGCACCCAGGGACCGAGCACACCAAAGCCAGCTTCAAGGAGTTCCCTGGCGTGGCAGTTCTTCAGACAATGTGCTGACGACAAGACATGAGTATTTTGCAAGCTGTGCAATCAGAGTCTGAAGTGTGGCATAAATGTTCTAAACCTCAGCACCACCTGCATGACCAGGCATCTAAATGCAAAGCACAAGCTGCAGTGGAGTACACACCTGGAAAAACACAAAAGATCTCAGGCTCCTTTCGCTCCCCCTACTCCTGCGGTCTCGGCCTCTTCCTCCCCCTCTCGAGTGACAGTGGCACTTGCCACCCTGCAAACAGAGGATGTGGCACTAACATTACTAACTCCACCACCATCACCCAGCATGTCCACATTGCCCCATGGAAGCGTTCAGCTGTCCATCCTCCAAACACTGGAGAAAAAGAAGTACCCCCCTACCCACCCGTGATCCCTGGCCCTGAATGCCAGCATTTCAAAATTCCTGGCATTTGAAATGCTGTCATTTCATCTGGTGGAGATGGAGACTTTTAAAAACCTTATGGTGGTGGCTGTCCCACAGTATGTGGTTCACACCCGCAACTACTTTTCCAGTCGAACCATCCCTGCCCTGTACAAAGTGGCGGACAAAATCAGTTGTGTACTGCACCATTTGTGGCAAGGTCCACATAACTACCAATACGTTGACCAGTAAGCACATGCCGGGATGTTATATCTCCCTAACTGCACACTGGGTAAATGCAGTGGAGGCTGGGCCTGAGGCGGATAGCAGTTTAGGAAGTGTACTACCGCCACCAAGGATTACAGGACATTTCTTGTTGCCTCCTCCTTCTACTCTGCTTCCTCCTCTACCACCTCCTCATCCGTTCAGCATAACAGTTCCATCACCAACTTCAGCACAGCCAGGGGGAAACGACAGTGGACTGTTTTGAAACTGATCTGTTTGGGGGAAAAACCTCACACCTTGCAGGAGCAGTGGTAGGGAATTGAACAACAGCACGATGAGTGGTTTCTGCCACTGAGCCTCAATTCCAGCCTGGTGGTGTGCGATAACGGGCAGAATCTCGTAGCAGCTCTGGAGTTAGCCAGTTTGATGCATATCCCTTGCCTGGTGCATGTGCTGAATTTTGTGGTGCAGAGGTTCCTAAAAAATTGCCCCGATATGTCACAGCTGCTGCAGAAAGTGCGGTCCGTCTGTGTGTAATTTTTAAAAAGATTGTTTTTCCCCATCATTTTGCACTCAATACCCCATAACGAGAAAGTGAAACTGAATTTTTAAAAAAATGTTTACAATTTAAAAGGAAAAACTGAGGGAGATATTCATAGAAACTGGTGTAAAGAGCAACTGGCTTAGTTGTCCATAGCAGCCAAACAGATTCTGTCCTTTATTTTCCAAAAG
Source organism: Bufotes viridis (assembly GCA_033119425.1). Taxonomy (NCBI): domain Eukaryota; kingdom Metazoa; phylum Chordata; class Amphibia; order Anura; family Bufonidae; genus Bufotes; species Bufotes viridis. The sequence goes on along the minus strand of CM065589.1, from coordinate 587,550,968 downwards.
AGCTATTGATAATAAAAGGTAGAATCTGCTATGGGAAACTAAGCCAGTTCTACTTTACCCCAGATTGATAAATGACCCCTAAAATTTCACAAATAGACTCTTTGCTATGACACTTGTAAATTATCTCTAAGACCTCCAATTTTTCTTGGTCATATTTTAGATATTTTTACACTTTGACTTGAGTCCACCAATAGAGATGAGCGAACACCTGGATGTTCGGGTTCGAGAAGTTCGGCCGAACTTCCCGAAAATGTTTGGCTTCGGGATCCGAACTCGACCCGAACTTTATCCTGAACCCGAACCCCATTGAAGTCAATGGGGACCCGAACTTTTAGGCACTAACAATGCTGTAAAATAGTCTAGGAACAGGCTAGAGGGCTGCCAAAGGCAGCAAAATGTAGGTAAATCCCCTGCAAACAAATGTGGATAGGGAAATTAATTAAAATAAAATAAAATAAAATGTCTCCAGACAGAGGAGAGAGGTCCCACAGCAAGGAATCGTGCGTCATATCAACCACCACCGGAGAAGGCCACTCTCAGTTATTTCGGCCCAGCACCCAGACAGAGGAGAGAGGTCCCACAGCAAGGAATCATGCGTCATATCAACCACCACCGGAGAAGGCCACTCTCAGTTATTTCGGCCAGCACCCAGACCGAGGAGAGAGGTCCCACAGCAAGGAATCATGCGTCATATCACCCACCACTGGAGAAGGCCACTTTCAGTTATTTCGGCCCAGCACCCAGACAGAGGAGAGAGGTCCCACAGCAAGGAATCATGCGTCATATCACCCACCACTGGAGAAGGCCACTTTCAGTTATTTCGGCCCAGCACCCAGACAGAGGAGAGAGGTCCCACAGCAAGGAATCATGCGTCATATCACCCACCACTGGAGAAGGCCACTTTCAGTTATTTAGGCCCCAGCACCCAGATCAGAGGAGAGAGGTCCCACAGCAAGGAATCATGCGTCATATCAACCACCACCGGAGAAGGCCACTTTCAGTGATTTCGGCCCCAGCACCCAGATAGAGGAGAGAGGTCCCACAGCAAGGAATCATGCGTCATATCAACCACCACCGGAGAAGGCCACTTTCAGTTATTTCGGCCCCAGCACCCAGATCAGAGGAGAGAGGTCCCACAGCAAGGAATCATGCGTCATATCACCCACCACTGGAGAAGGCCACTTTCAGTTATTTCGGCCCCAGCACCCAGATCAGAGGAGAGAGGTCCCACAGCAAGGAATCATGCGTCATATCAACCACCACCGGAGAAGGCCACTCTCAGTTATTTCGGCCCAGCACCCAGACAGAGGAGAGAGGTCCCACAGCAAGGAATCATGCGTCATATCAACCACCACCGGAGAAGGCCACTCTCAGCTATTTCGGCCAGCACCCAGACCGAGGAGAGAGGTCCCACAGCAAGGAATCATGCGTCATATCAACCACCACCGGAGAAGGCCACTCTCAGTTATTTCGGCCAGCACCCAGACCGAGGAGAGAGGTCCCACAGCAAGGAATCATGCGTCATATCACCCACCACTGGAGAAGGCCATTTTCAGTTATTTCGGCCCAGCACCCAGACAGAGGAGAGAGGTCCCACAGCAAGGAATCATGCGTCATATCACCAACCACTGAAGAAGGCCACTTTCAGTGATTTCGGCCCCAGCACCCAGATAGAGGAGAGAGGTCCCACAGCAAGGAATAATGCATCATATCAACCACCACCGGAGAAGGCCATTTTCAGTTATTTAGGCCCCAGCAACCAATCAGAGGAGAGAGGTCCCACAGCAAGGAATCATGTGTCATATCACCCACCACTAGAGAAGGCCACTTTCAGTTATTTCGGCCCCAGCACCCAGACAGAGGAGAGAGGTCCCACAGCAAGGAATCATGCGTCATATCAACCACCACCGGAGAAGGCCACTCTCAGTTATTTCAGCCCAGCACCCAGACAGAGGAGAAAGGTCCCACAGCAAGGAATCATGAGTCATATCAACCACCACTGGAGAAGGCCACTTTCAGTTATTTCGGCCAGCACCCAGACCGAGGAGAGAGGTCCCACAGCAAGGAATCATGCGTCATATCAACCACCACCGGAGAAGGCCACTTTCAGTTATTTCGGCCAGCACCCAGACCGAGGAGAGAGGTCCCACAGCAAGGAATCATGCGTCATATCACCCACCACTGGAGAAGGCCACTTTCAGTTATTTCGGCCCAGCACCCAGACAGAGGAGAGAGGTCCCACAGCAAGGAATCATGCGTCATATCAACCACCACTGAAGAAGGCCACTTTCAGTTATTTCGGCCCAGCACCCAGACAGAGGAGAGAGGTCCCACAGCAAGGAATCATGCGTCATATCACCCACCACTGGAGAAGGCCATTTTCAGTTATTTAGGCCCCAGCACCCAGAAGAGGAGAGAGGTCCCACAGCAAGGAATCATGCGTCATATCAACCACCACCGGAGAAGGCCACTCTCAGTTATTTCACCACTGTAGAAGGCCATTTTCAGTTATTTCGGCCCATCACCAAGACAGAGGAGAGAGGTCCCACAGCAAGGAATCATGCGTCATATCACCCACCACTGGAGAAGGCCACTTTCAGTGATTTAGGCCCCAGCACCCAGATAGAGGAGAGAGGTCCCACAGCAAGGAATAGTGCGTTATATCAACCACCACCGGAGAAGGCCACTCTCAGTTACTTCAGCCCAGCACCCAGACAGAGGATCCAGTTCCCACAGCAAGGAATCATGCGTCATATCAACCACCACTGGAGAAGGCCATTTTCAGTTATTTAGGCCCCAGCAACCAATCAGAGGAGAGAGATCCCACAGCAAGGAATCATGCGTCATATCAACCACCACCGGAGAAGGCCACTCTCAGTTATTTCAGCCCAGCACCCAGACAGAGGATAAAGGTCCCACAGCAAGGAATCATGCGTCATATCACCCACCACTTGAGAAGGCCATTTTCAGTTATTTAGGCCCCAGCACCCAGTCAGAGGAGAGAGGTCCCACAGCAAGGAATCATGCGTCATATCAACCACCACCGGAGAAGGCCACTCTCAGTTATTTCGGCCCCAGCACTCAGATAGAGGAGAGAGGTCCCACAGCAAGGAATCATGCGTCATATCACCCACCACTGGAGAAGGCCATTTTCAGTTATTTCGGCCCAGCACCCAGATAGAGGAGAGAGGTCCCACAGCAAGGAATCATGCGTCATATCAACAACCACCGGAGAAGGCCACTCTCAGTTATTTCAGCCCAGCACCAAGACAGAGGATACAGGTCCCACAGCAAGGAATCATGCGTCATATCAACCACCACTGGAGAAGGCCATTTTCAGTTATTTAGGCCCCAGCAACCAATCAGAGGAGAGAGGTCCCACAGCAAGGAATCATGCGTCATATCAACCACCTCCGGAGAAGGCCACTTTCAGTTATTTCGTCCCCAGCACCCAGACAGAGGAGAGAGGTCCCACAGCAAGGAATCATGCGTCATATCAACCACCACGGAGAAGGCCACTCTCAGTTATTTCGGCCCAGCACCCAGACAGAGGAGAGAGGTCCCACAGCAAGGAATCATGCGTCATATCAACCACCACCGGAGAAGGCCACTCTCAGTTATTTCGGCCCAGCACCCAGACCGAGGAGAGAGGTCCCACAGCAAGGAATCATGCGTCATATCAACCACCAACAGAGAATGGCCACTTTCAGTTATTTCGGCCCCAGCACCCAGACCGAGGAGAGAGGTCCCACAGCAAGGAATCATGCGTCATATCACCCACCACTGGAGAAGGCCACTTTCAGATATTTCAGCCCAGCACCCAGACAGAGGAGAGAGGTCCCACAGCAAGGAATCATGCGTCATATCACCCACCACTGGAGAAGGCCACTTTCAGTGATTTCGGCCCCAGCACCCAGATAGAGGAGAGAGGTCCCACAGCAAGGAATCATGCGTCATATCAACCACCACCGGAGAAGGCCACTCTCAGTTATTTCAGCCCAGCACCCAGACAGAGGATTCAGTTCCCACAGCAAGGAATCATGCGTCATATCAACCACCACTGGAGAAGGCCATTTTCAGTTATTTAGGCCCCAGCAACCTATCAGAGGAGAGAGGTCCCACAGCAAGGAATCATGCGTCATATCAACCACCACCGGAGAAGGCCACTCTCAGTTATTTCAGCCCAGCACCCAGACAGAGGATAAAGGTCCCACAGCAAGGAATCATGCGTCATATCACCCACCACTTGAGAAGGCCATTTTCAGTTATTTAGGCCCCAGCACCCAGTCAGAGGAGAGAGGTCCCACAGCAAGGAATCATGCGTCATATCAACCACCACCGGAGAAGGCCACTCTCAGTTATTTCGGCCCCAGCACCCAGATAGAGGAGAGAGGTCCCACAGCAAGGAATCATGCGTCATATCAACCACCACCGGAGAAAGCCATTTTCAGTTATTTTGGCCCCAGCAACCAATCAGAGGAGAGAGGTCCCACAGCAAGGAATCATGCGTCATATCACCCACCACTGAAGAAGGCCACTTTCAGTGATTTCGGCCCCAGCACCCAGATAGAGGAGAGAGGTCCCACAGCAAGGAATCATGCGTCATATCAACCACCACCGGAGAAGGCCACTTTCAGTTATTTCAGCCGAGCACCCAGACAGAGGATAAAGGTCCCACAGCAAGGAATCATGTGTCATATCACCCACTACTTGAGAAGGCCATTTTCAGTTATTTAGGCCCCAGCACCCATTCAGAGGAGAGAGGTCCCACAGCAAGGAATCATGCTTCATATCAACCACCAGCGGAGAAGGCCACTCTCAGTTATTTCGGCACAGCACCCAGACAGAGGAGAGAGGTCCCACAGCAAGGAATCATGCGCCATATCAACCACCACCGGAGAAGGCCACTCTCAGTTATTTCGGCCAGCACCCAGACCGAGGAGAGAGGTCCCACAGCAAGGAATCATGGGTCATATCACTCACCACTGGAGAAGGCCATTTTCAGTTATTTAGGCCCAGCACCCAGACAGAGGAGAGAGGTCCCACAGCAAGGAATCATGCGTCATATCACCCACCACTGGAGAAGGCCACTTTCAGTGATTTCGGCCCCAGCACCCAGATAGAGGAGAGAGGTCCCACAGCAAGGAATCATGCGTCATATCAACCACCACCGGAGAAGGCCACTCTCAGTTATTTCAGCCCAGCACCCAGACAGAGGATACAGTTCCCACAGCAAGGAATCATGCGTCATATCAACCACCACTGGAGAAGGCCATTTTCAGTTATTTAGGCCCCAGCAACCAATCAGAGGAGAGAGGTCCCACAGCAAGGAATCATGCGTCATATCAACCACCACCGGAGAAGGCCACTCTCAGTTATTTCAGCCCAGCACCCAGACAGAGGATAAAGGTCCCACAGCAAGGAATCATGCGTCATATCACCCACCACTTGAGAAGGCCATTTTCAGTTATTTAGGCCCCAGCACCCAGTCAGAGGAGAGAGGTCCCACAGCAAGGAATCATGCGTCATATCAAGCACCACTGGAGAAGGCCACTCTCAGTTATTTCAGCCCAGAACCCAGACAGAGGAGAGAGGTCCCACAGCAAGGAATCATGCGTCATATCACCCACCACTGGAGAAGGCCAATTTCAGTTATTTAGGCCCCAGCACCCAGACAGAGGAGAGAGGTCCCACAGCAAGGAATCATGCGTCATTTCAACCACCACCGGAGAAGGACACTTTCAGTTATTTCAGCCCAGCACCCAGACCCAGGATACAGGTCCCACAGCAAAGAATCATGCGTCACATCACCCACCACTGGAGAAGGCCATTTTCAGTTATTTAGGCCCCAGCACCCAGTCAGAGGAGAGAGGTCCCACAGCAAGGAATCATGCGTCATATCACCCACCACTGGAGAAGGCCAATTTCAGTTATTTAGGCCCCAGCACCCAGTCAGAGGAGAGAGGTCCCACAGCAAGGAATCATGCGTCATATCAACCAACACCGGAGAAGGCCACTCTCAGTTATTTCGGCCCCACCACCCAGACAGAGGAGAGGTTCATTCAACTTTGGGTTGCACCGCAAGATCATGGTAAAGTTAAAAAAATGAGGAATCAATAAAGAAGTGCCCCGGAGTACAAGAATACATGGTTGAGGGGGAGGCAGTTATAAATGTCTATTCTGCACAAGGGAGGGACAGGTCCTGTGGGATCCATGCCTGGTACATTTTTATGAACGCCAGCTTGTCCACGTTGGCAGTGGATAGGCGGCTGCGTTTGTCAGTAATGACGCCCCCTGCCGTGCTGAATACACGTTCAGACAAAACGCTGGCCGCCGGGCAGGCCAGCACCTCCAAGGCATAAAATGCTAACTGTGGCCACGTGGCCAATTTGGAGACCCAGAAGTTGAATGGGGCCGAACCATCAGTCAGTACTTGGAGGGTGTGCAGATGTACTGTTCAACCATGTTAGTGAAATGCTGCCTCCTGCTAACACGTTCCGTATCAGGTGGTGGTGCAGTTAGCTTTGGCGTGGAGACAAAACTTTTCCACATTTCTGCCATGCTAACCCTGCCCTCAGAGGAGCTGGCCGTGACACAGCTGCGTTGGCGACCTCTTGCTCCTCCTCTGCCTTCGCCTTGGGCTTCCACCTGTTCCCCTATGACATTTGGGTATGCTCTCAGGAGCGCCTCTACCAGCGTGCGCTTGTACTCGCGCATCTTCCTATCACGCTCCAGTGCAGGAAGTAAGGTGGGCACATTGTCATTGTACCGGGGATCCAGCAGGGTGGCAACCCAGTAGTCCGCACACGTTAAAATGTGGGCAACTCTGCTGTCGTTGCGCAGGCACTGCAGCATTTAGTCGCTTATGTGTGCCTGGCTCCCCAGAGGTAAGGACAAGCTGTCCTCTGTGGGAGGCGTATTGTCATCGTCCTCCGTATCCCCCCAGCCACGCACCAGTGATGGGCCTGAGCTGTGTCGGGTGCCACCCCGCTGTAAACCTGCTTCATCCTCATCCTCCTCCTCCTCATCCTCCTCGTCCTCCAGTAGTGGGCCCTGGCTGGCCACATTTGTACCTGGCCTCTGCTGTTGCAAAAAACCTCCCTCTTAGCCACTTCTAACAGACTGGCCTGAAAGTGCTAAAAATGACCCCTCATCCTCCTCCTCCTCCTCCTGGGCCACCTCCTCTTCCATCATCGCCCTAAGCATTTTCTCAAGGAGACATAGAATTGGTATTGTAACGCTGATAACGGTGTCATCGCCACTGGCCATGTTGGTGGAGTACTCGAAACAGCGCAATAGGGCACACAGGTCTCGCATGGAGGCCCAATCATTGGTGGTAAAGTGGTGCTGTTCCGCAGTGCGACTGACGCGTGCATGCTGCAGCTGAAACTCCACTATGGCCTGCTGCTGCTCACACAGTCTCTCCAGCATGTGCAAGGTGGAGTTCCACCTGGTGGGCACGTCGCATATGAGGCGGTGAGCAAGAAGGCCGAAGTTCCGCTGTAGCGCAGACAGGCGAGCAGTGGCAGGATGTGAACGCCGGAAGCGCACACAGGCGGCCCTCACTTTATGCAGCAGCTCTGACATGTTGGGGTAGTTGTGAATGAACTTCTGCACCACCAAATTCAGCACATGCGCCAGGCAAGGGATGTGCGTCAAACCGGCTAGTCCCAGAGCTGCGACGAGATTTCGCCCATTATCGTACACCACCAGGCCGGGCTTGAGGCCCACCGGCAGAAACCACTCATCGGTCTGTTGTTCAATACCCCGCCAGAACTCCTGCGCGGTGTGGGGCCTGTCCCCCAAACATATGAGTTTCAGAATGGCCTGCTGACGTTTACACGGGGCTGTGCTGAAGTTGGTGGTGAAGGTGTGTGGCTGACTGGATGAGCTGGTGGAAGCAGAGGAGGAGGAAGCCGAGTAGGAGGAGGAGGCTACAGGAGGCAAAGAATGATGCCCTGCGATCCTTGGCGGCGGAAGGACGTGCGCCAAGTAACTCTCCGCCTGCGTCCCAGCCGCCACTACATTTACCCAGTGTGCAGTTAGGGAGATATAGCGTCCCTGGCCGTGCTTGCTGGTCCACGTATCTGTGGTTAGGTAGACCTTGCCACAGATGGTGTTGCGCAGTGCACACTTGATTTTATCGGATACTTGGTTGTGCAGGGAAGGCACGGCTGTCTTGGAGAAGTAGTGGCGGCTGGGAACAACATACTGTGGGACAGCCATGGACATCAGCTGTTTGAAGCTGTCTGTGTCCACCAGCCTGAATGACAGCATTTCAAAGGCCAATAGTTTAGAAATGCTGGCATTCAGGCCCAGGGCTCGAGGGTGGCTAGGTGGGAATTTACGCTTTCTCTCCAAGGTTTGTGAGATGGAGAGCTGAACGCTGCAGTGTGACATGGTGGAGATGCTTGGTGACGCAGGTGGTGTTGTCGGTGGCACATCCTCTGTTTGGTGGGCGGCAGGTGCCAACATTCCTCCCGAGGCGGAGGAAGAGGCCGAGGCAGCAGCAGAAGAGGGAGCAGGGGGAGCCAGAGTTAGTTCCTTGCCTTTATGGTTTTTACTCCACTGCAGTTCATGCTTTGCATGTAGATGCCTGGTCATGCAGGTTGTGCTAAGGTTCAGAACGTTAATGCCTCGCTTCAGGATCTGATGGCACAGCGTGCAAACCACTCGGGTCTTGTTGTCAGCACATTGTTTAAAGAAGTGCCATGCCAGGGAACTCCTTGAAGCTGCCTTTGGGGTGCTCGGTCCCTGGTGGCGGTGGCCAGTAGCAGGCGAACTCTCTTGGCGGCGGCTGGTCTGCTTTTGCCCCCTGCTCCCTCTTTTGCTACGCTGTTGGCTCGGTCTCACCACTGCCTCTTCCTCTGAACTATGAAAGTCAGTGGCACGACCTTCATTCCATGTGGGGTCTAGGACCTCATCGTCCCCTGCATCGTCTTCCACACAGTCTTTCTCCCTGACCTCCTGTTCGGTCTGCACACTGCAGAAAGACGCAGCAGTTGGCGCCTGTGTTTCGTCATCATCAGAGACGTGCAGACTCCGATGAGGTGGTATTCCCATGTCCTCATCATCAGGAAACATCAGTGGTTGTGCATCAGTGCATTCTTTGTCTTCCACCACTGGGGAAGGGCTAGGTGGATTTCCTTGGGAAACCCCGCCAGCAAAGTCTTCAAACAGCATAATAGACTGCTGCATAACTTGAGGCTCAGACAGTTTCCCTGATATGCATGGGGGTGATGTGACAGACTGATGGGCTTGGTTTTCAGGTGCCACCTGTGCGCTTTCTGTAGAAGACTGGGTGGGAGATAATGTTGTGAACATGCTGGATCCACTGTCGGCCACCCAATTGACTAGCGCCTGTACCTGCTCAGGCCTTACCATCCTTAGAACGGCATTGGGCCCCACCAAATATCGCTGTAAATTCTGTCGGGTACTGGAACCTGAGGTAGTTGGTTCACTAGGACGTGTGGCTGTGGCAGAATGGCCACGTCCTCTCCCAGCACCAGAGGGTACACTAACACCACCACGACCGCGTCCCTTACTAGATGTTTTCCTCATTGTTACCGTTCACCAAGCACCACAATAAGAAAAATAATATTTGGCCCAATATATTGATTTCAAATTTAGGCCTTTTTTTACAGGCCCCTAACACTATCTGCCTATTTGTTTATGGTAGCGTATTACACTAATCCAGGCACAGCAGTAACCACTGATTTAGGGGAATATCTCTTTTAGGTCTAGTATTTAGGCCCTGGATGAAAGGTATCCTTTTATGGACAGATTTACACTTGGCCTGCAACAGCTGGGACACCAGATTCAGGGTATTGCTATTTTGCCAGATTAATTTCACCCCAGAACAAAATATGTGTTTTGGCAGACACTATGAAATCTGGCCTGCAACAGCTGGGACACCAGATTCAGGGTATTCCTATTTTGGCAATTGAATGTCACCCCAGAAAAAAATATGTGTTTTGGCAGACACTATGAAATCTGGCCTGCAACTGCTGGGACACCAGAATCAGTGTATTGCTATTTTGGCAATTGAATGTCACCCCAGAACAAAATATATGTTTTGACGGACACTGTGAAATCTGGCCTGCAACTGCTGGGACACCAGAATCAGTTTATTGCTATTTTGCCAGATTAATTTCACCCCAGAACAAAATATGTGTTTTGGCAGACACTATGAAATCTGGCCTGCAACTGCTGGGACACCAGAATCAGGGTATTGATATTTTGGCAATTGAGTGTCACCCCAGAACAAAATATATGTTTTGACGGACACTATCAAATCTGGCCTGCAACTGCTGGGACACCAGAATCAGGGTATTGCTATTTTGCCAGATTAATTTCACCCCAGAACAAAATATATGTTTTGACGGACACTATCAAATCTGGCCTGCAACTGCTGGGACACCAGATTCAGGGTATTGCTATTTTTCAAGATTAATTTCACCCCAGAACAAAATATATGTTTTAGCGGACACTATGAAATCTGGCCTGCAACTGCTGGGACACTAGAATCAGGGTATTGCTATTTTGCCAGATTAATTTCACCCCAGAACAAAATATATGTTTTTGCGGACACTATTCTATTTTGCCAGCCACAGCTGAAACCACTGATTTATGGTATTACTATTTTGGCAATTGAATTTCACGTATAGAAAAATGTGATGTCCAGCTCACCTGCTTGATCTGTTCCCTTCTGGGATCCCTCCTGCACGGACTTTGTGGTAAGTAGCCCAAGGTTGTCAGAGAGAAACATTGAAGTAGTCCAGCAGAAATGTATGTAGCTGTGTCTTCTTTATTAAGGTGAAATTCTTACAAAAGGCAGCGCAGTATTCACAACAGGATTCACAACGTCAACGCGTTTCTTATTCATGACTGTTTTTCTGGCTTCTCTGTTACAGTTTTATAGCTGTTTAAATGGTGTAAAAATCACTCCCACCTGAGTTTGAAGGAGGGGAGTAGTCAGCTGTGATCAATTCACATCAGAGAAGCCAGAGAAAATTCAAACAAGGGATTGGTATACTTTGCACTGCATTTAAAATGACATGTTTAAATTGCATATATAAAAAAACATTCCAATTATTATTTGCACATTATAGTACATGTCAATAAATTAAAAACCAAAGTGCATATCTTCTATGGCATATAAACCAAAAAATCAAAAAATCAAAAAAATCTAAGAATACTTTTCAAGTGATGGCAGTTAATGTGTAATAAAAGAGCTATGAGGAAAAAAAAAAAAAAAAATATTTTTATATATATTATGTAGCTCTTTTTCTTGTGCTGGTCTACACCCACTATATATTCAGAAATGGTATTGATTATTTGCTGTGGATGGAATGACCGTCACAATAAATTAATAAAAATACAACAATTCCTTTTTATAATTCATACCCTTGGGAAAATATGTGTCCAATCTAAACATCCAATATGCTTCTCTTTTTAGAACCTTCCGTTTTAAGTCTCCTCCTCTCAGAGAGTGTGACACTTTCTCTATTCCAAATACTCGAAATCCACTGGTATTTCTGTTATGGATATGAATCTCTCACAACAAATTTGTGAGAGATCTCACCATTAAAAAACATTTCATTATGGAGGAAAAAATATCACAAACACAAACCACCAATGAGAATGTCAAAGGTAATAACTATGAGAATTTATCATTCAATGAGCAGGTATCGGTCATAGTTTTGGAGAATCTCTCCAGTGAGTCCACATATAGTAGTGGAGATTTGGGGTCACACAAGTTTGTGACACAGAATCCCCTCTACTATCCCACCCAATCGCGTACCCCCGGCATGGATACTTTTCAAGCGGTTGTAGAGAAACAACTTTTGGAGCTTTATGAGTGCAGAGATGATTTTGCAAAATCCTCTAATTTGTCTAAAAATCAAAGTGAGGCCATAACAAAATTGAGTCAGAGAGATAACATTATAATCAAAATGGCGGACAAGGGGGGTGCAGTGGTGGTGATGGATAGCGAGGTTTATCGCCAACAAATGTTGGTTATGCTGGGGGATAATTCCACATATACACAACTTTCTAGTAATCCTTTGAAAAATTATCAGGAAGTGTACACCAGCATAATCAAAAGAGGTGCAGATATGGGTTTGTATAACCAACAACAATTTAATTATTTGAATGTTGAATCTCCTGTCACACCAATCTTACATGCACTCCCCAAAGTTCACAAAGGCGTGAACCCACCACCACTGCGCCCCATAGTGTCCGGAATTGGGTCTCTAACTGAAAGGCTAGGCCAGTGGCTCGACTCAATGTTACAACCCTTGGTAGTCAGAGTTCCGGGGTATCTTAAGGATACTGGAGATGTTCTTAGAAGCATGCATAATCGCCTATGGCAACCAGGTTATGTTTGGCTTTCTACCGATGTAATTTCATTATATCCTTCTATACCACCACACAGTAGCCCTGACTGCCTTGGAATTTCATCTCCATAAGTACAGTCGTCACAGTGAATCTAATATTGAATTTATTTTGGAAGTTACTGAATTTATTTTAACACATAATTATTTCCTTTTTGACGGCAATTACTTTTTACAAACTCAAGGAGTTTCTATGGGGGCGAAATTTTCCCCTTCATTAGCAAACTTGACAGTATCATACTGGGAGGAACATTATATTTTCTCTACGGACAATCCATTTGTGTCCTCCATTGAGTGGTATGGCAGGTACATCGATGATTTGCTCCTTATATGGAGCGGTGATGTACCTGCCATACCCTCATTCATACAGTATTGCAACAGTAACAAATACAATTTGAGGTTCACGCATACCTACGACACCCATACTATCAATTTTCTGGATCTCACACTAACTGGAACAGCAAACATGCCCATTGGTACATGCACCTATAGGAAACCCATATCAGGAAACACTTTACTTAAAGCCAATAGTCACCATCCGGCACATGTCATTAAATCTGTACCAGTAGGCGAATTCACACGTGCAAGAAGAAACTGTAGTGGGGATCGAGATTTCCAAAAGGAATGTGATATCATCAAGAAACGCCTCTCATCTAGAGGCTACCTTTCTTGGATGATAGAAAGGGGTTGTAAACTAGTAGTCAATAAAAAACGACATGATTTACTTTTTCAAAACAATTGTAATAACAAAGGTGAACCGTTGCCTACCTTAGTACTGACGTACAGCAAACAATTTGAGGCCATCAAACAGATTGTAAAAGATAATATCTCTATAATGCATGAAAATGATACAGTAAGAAGCATTTTGAAAAAAGGTTACAGAGTCGTTCCCAGACGGTCTCCTACGATTGCGTCTAAATTATCGCCCTCTCTTTTTTCCTCAACGAAAAATAGCAATATGAACACATGGTTGAAGTATCAGGGCTATTCACGCTGTGGAAGCCATCCATGTAAAACTTCTTCATATGCTTTTCCCACAAAAACATTTCGCAATTCAAGTGGCAGTGAAATATTTAACATAAAATCATATATCAACTGCAACAGCGATCATGTAGTCTATATAATCACATGCACACTATGCGATCTGTTTTATGTGGGAAGTACAATTCGAAAACTAAAAACTCGAACGTTGGAACATTTAAACTACATCCACAACCTCTCGTACACGAATGTATCGGGAGCTGCCAAACATTTTATTCATATCCATAACAGAAATACCAGTGGATTTCGAGTATTTGGAATAGAGAAAGTGTCACACTCTCTGAGAGGAGGAGACTTAAAACGGAAGGTTCTAAAAAGAGAAGCATATTGGATGTTTAGATTGGACACATATTTTCCCAAGGGTATGAATTATAAAAAGGAATTGTTGTATTTTTATTAATTTATTGTGACGGTCATTCCATCCACAGCAAATAATCAATATCATTGCTGAATATATAGTGGGTGTAGACCAGCACAAGAAAAAGAGCTACATAATATATATAAAAATAATTTTTTTTTTTTTTTCTCATAGCTCTTTTATTACACATTAACTGCCATCGCTTGAAAAGTATTCTTTGATTTTTTTGATTTTTTGGTTTATATGCCATAGAAGATATGCACTTTGGTTTTTAATTTATTGACATGTACTATAATGTGCAAATAATAATTGGAATGTTTTTTATATATGCAATTTAAACATGTCATTTTAAATGCAGTGCAAAGTATACCAATCCCTTGTTTGAATTTTCTCTGGCTTCTCTGATGTGAATTGATCACAGCTGACTACTCCCCTTCTTCAAACTCAGGTGGGAGTGATTTTTACACCATTTAAACAGCTATAAAACTGTGACAGAGAAGCCAGAAAAACAGTCATGAATAAGAAACGCGTTGACGTTGTGAATCCTGTTGTGAATACTGCGCTGCCTTTTGTAAGAATTTCACCTTAATAAAGAAGACACAGCTACATACATTTCTGCTGGACTACTTCAATGTTTCTCTCTCAATTGAATTTCACCCCAGAAAATAATCTATCCTTTGCCAGACAGCAGACAGTATTATACTTGTCTAGCCAAAGCTGGAACACCAGATTTAGGGGATTGGTATTTGGGCAATTGTATTTAACCCCTTAATAAAATATAGAAATTGCTATCCTGAGTTTCTAGGGGTGACAATTAGCACAGCCAAGCCCCTGATGTAGGATATAGCAAAAAAAAACTAGTATTGATGGATTGATGGACTTGGTGGCAGCTTCTTCTGGTGCACCACAAGTCACAAAATGGCCGCCGATCAACCCAGAAAATAAGTGACAGAAAAATACTCTGTGCAGCCTTAAAACCAGCGAGCAAGTAACTAGCAGAAGTTCAATGATTCTCAGCTGCAGATCGATCCGTTCATTAGGTGCTGTTGCTGACTTTAACCTGCCTAATCTTGCCCTGACAGAAGCTGCATCCTCTCCCTACACTAATCAGTAACATAGTAACATAGTATATAAGGCCGAAAAAAGACATTTGTCCATCCAGTTCGACCTGTTTCCTGCAAGTTGATCCAGAGGAAGGCAAAAAACCCCTGTGAGGTAGAGCCAATTTCCCCACTTAAGGGGAAAAAATTCCTTCCCGACTCCAATCAGGCAGTCAGAATAACTCCCTGGATCAACGACCCCTCTCTAGTAGCTGTAGCCTGAAATATTATTACGCTCCAGAAATACATCCAGGCCCCTCTTGAATTCCTTTATTGTACTCACCATCACCACCTCCTCAGGCAGAGAGTTCCATAGTCTTACTGCTCTTACCGTGAAGAACCCTTTTCTACGTTTGTGTACAAACCTTCTTTCCTCCAGACGCAGAGGATGTCCCCTCGTCACAGTCACAGTCCTGGGGATAAATAGATGATGGGAGAGATCTTTGTACTGACCCCTGATATATTTATACATAGTTATTAGATCTCCCCTCAGACGTCTTTTTTCTAGAGTAAATAACCCTAATTTTGATACCCTTTCGGGGTACTGTAGTTGCCCCATTCCAGCTATTACTTTAGTTGCCCTCCTCTGAACCCTCTCTAGCTCTGCTATGTCTGCCTTGTTCAGAGCAAAGTTTTCTTCACTTTGTCATTATGGGGTATTGAGTTTAAAATGATCAGATGAATTATGATTTTCTTTTTTTTTTTTATTTCAGCAGTAGGCTGCAACATGCACAGATGGGGAAAAAGTGACAGGGACTGTACATTGTGCATTTTTGGGAATTTAACTTTTTGGAAGATAATTAAAAATGAAATAAAAAAAGGCTGTGATCTCCACCAGGTCTAATGTGACATATAAAAATCCCTATATTTCCCAAGTTTAATTGTAATATTGGAAAACTGGAAATAAATTGGAGCAGAAGAATATGTAGGCTATAAGGTCAGCATTTTTTGAAAAGGCTCAGTGTGTCAAAAAGAATTTATACTCCTCTCATCATGCTCCCTCTGTAACAGCTTTGACACTTGGCCAGTAACTGGTTAAGTCATAATTTCATGTCAAGAGGGTCCATGAAATAGAGATGAGTGAGGACTTGGAAAGGGTTGGAACAAGAGAGGTATGGAATCAGTGAGGTGATTATCATGTCATTTTTTTCATGCCGTTTTGACATTTAGTAAAAAAAAAAAAATGTATCTAGTTTTTGCTTTGCTTTGTTTTTTTTTTTGTTTTTTTTCCTTCAAATAAAAGCTTACTGATCAGACAACCTATTTAAGAGAGAAAGTGATGCAATAGTTTATTTATGTATGTATTTTTTTTTGGGGGGCAGGGGGTTACAGAAGCGGGTTAGATTGTTCTGCTATACTCGTTGAATAGATCTCCTTCACCACAATAGAGTGTATGGAGTGATTATCCGCCCAGCTGTTTTTGTAAGCCTGCCCATCTGCGACCAGTGCTTAGTCCCTTATACTTGAGAAACTGACAATATGGACAACCCCTTTAATAATCATTGCTTGTTGATAGCCCTGTATAAGCAGATGTGTTGCTGGCAAATCCAAAGTTATGGGGATGAACAATTCACACACTATCAATAATTGTCTCATATATATAGATGGCACATGCTACTGATCACTGGTTGCTGATGGGCATGAGGACAAAGGTTTATATATTGTACACACATTTGATGAAATCCTTATAATTTTCTATTAATAATTACTAACAATTCCTTGTTTCCATGTGAATTTTCCTTCATCAATATGGAAATGTAAACCTTTATCACTGAAGAAGTTGAGATCCAATGTTTCACTATAAAACATTGTTTCATTAGTAAATGTCATCCGATGTATTATTTCCACTAAATGAAGAGATCTCATTTGTCCATTCTCCTGAAAAGAAACCTGAGTCCCAGTGATGTCCGTGTAATTAATTCTTCTCAAATAGTTGAAGAGCTGGAAAATATATTAAAATTACAAATATTAGATTCATTTAAGGGCACAGAAGTATTGTTAGACCCCATGCCTATGGCAAATCTATAAACACAAACTTCCAAAATGGGTTGCCAGCACAACACTTAAAGAGGTTGTGCAACGATAAGTATTGATGACTTGTCCTCAGGATAGGTCATCAATATCTGATTGGTGAGGGTCCGACAGTTGGGACTCTGGCTGATCAGCTGAAGAGGAAGTGGCTCTCATAATACCTTAGAGAGATTTCCAGGCTGGGGCCGGACATCGCACATGGAGTGCTGCCTACTCTTTCAAACAAGTGATTGACAGGGGTCCTGGGTTTCAGGCCCACACCAATCAGATATTACTGACCTATCCAAAGTATTACAATCAAATGAAGGTTGACGGCAGCATTTCCATACAAGGGTCTTTATTTACAAAAAAAATAAATAAAATAAAATCCATGAAAATGTACAAAAGGAGCAAAGAAAAATGTGACGTTTCGAATACATAGTAGTCTTTCTCAATAATATTATGAAGTGATAATTGTAGGTTAATATAGTGCATATAGCACCTCCCCCAATCCATATATACCAATAAACTCTATCAGTTCCTCATCATAACACCCATTAATTCAAAAACTCCAGTAAGATATATCCCTCTTGTTATTGTCATCACCATTAACCAACATCTAACCTGGAAACGAGTATTACCTCATGGGGATGGCAGTCAATGGAGCGCTTACATCATGCACATGAATCCAGTCATGGCATCTATTCAATCCTACTGCGCATGTCTGTTCATAATGAGTATCTCCTCCATCATATTAAAGCGACGTCACAACGTCACATGACTATCTCTTGGTCACATGATACTATGGCTGAAGTCAACCTGACCCAACCAGACATGCCTGGCATCAGAAGCATCTCCATATCCATGGAGACCAACCTCGCAGCACAACAGTGGGCCAAACCATCAATGGTAGGTAGATCCACCAAGTGAGCAGGTATCTTCGTTAACACAGGACGGCTATAGAGAGTCAGATCCCAATAAGATCCTAAGGAGGTCATCCATATATTAGTTTATGGCTGGCCATCTACTATGACATCTATGTGCATGATGGTGATCCAATATAAACCATCCTCCACCTATCCAAACAAAAGTGCAGTATATTAACCCCTTATGGACCGGGCTCATTTTCACCTAAAGGACCAGGACATTTTTTGCAAATCTGACCAGTGGCACTTTATGTGTGAATAACTTTAAAACGCTTTTACGTATCCCAGCCATTCTTAGTCTTTTTTTACGTCACATATTGTACTTCATGACACTGGAAAAATTGAGTAAAAATAATAATTTTTATTTATAAAAAAATACAAAATTTACAAAAATTTGGAAAAAATTACACATTTTCAATTTCTCTACTTCTTTAATAAATAGTAATACTTCCCAAATAAGTTATTAATTTACATTCCCCATATGTCTACTTCATGTTTGGATAATTTGGGAATTCCATTTTATTTTTGGGATGTTACAAGGCTTAGAAGATTAGAAGCAAATCTTCTAATTTTCTAAAACCCACTTTTTAAGGACCAGTTCAGGTCTGAAGTCACTTTGTGAGGCTTACATAAAAGAAACCACCAAAAAATGACCCCATTCTAGAAACAACACCCCTCAAGGTATTCAAAACTAATTTTGCAAACTTTGTTAACCCTTTAGGAGTTCAACAAGATTTAGTGGCAAATGGAGATAAAAATTTCAGAATTTCAATTTTTTTTGTCAAATTTTCCATTTTAATCCATTTTTTTAAGTAACAAAGCACGGGTTAAAGGCCAAACAAAACTCAATATTTATTTCACTGATTCTGTAGTTTAAATTAACACCCCATATGTGGTCGTAAACTACTGTACGGGCACGAGGCAGGGCGTAGAAAGAAAGGAGCGCCATGCAGTTTTTGAAAGAGTAGAGTTTGCTGGACTGGTTTATTTACACCATGTCCCATTTGAAGCCCCCCTGATGCACCCCTAGAGTATAAACTCCATAAAAGTAACCCCATTTTGGAAACAACGGGATAAAGTGGCAGTTTTGTTGGGACTATTTTTAGGGTACATTTGATTTTTAGTTGCTCTACTGTATATTACATTATTGTGAGGCAACGTTACATAAAATAGAAATTCTGAAATTTCATCTCCATTTGCCTTAAACTCTTAAAGGAAACCTAAAGGGTTAACAAAGTTTTCAAAACCAGTTTTGAATACCTTGAGAGGTGTAGTTTACTTTATTTAATGTGCGTGTGTGGGTGGGTACGGGTTTTCGCGTACACTTACCAATAAACCTAACAGAAAAAAAAAACTAACTAAAAAAAAATGAAAGCCCAAAAAAATTTGAAAAAAAATATTTAAATCAGAAGCTTATCAGTGGTGGGGTGGGTGATGCGCTAACTGTGGTCGGACGCTAAGAGTGTCGGCCACAGTCAGCGTACGCACAAAGACACCCAATCAGGGTAATTCAAAAATAAAACTTTTTTTTTCCCCTAAACTTTCCCCGAGTATCCCTGCCTTATCTAAGCTCTCCCTAAACAGTCTCTAGGTACATTTTTAGTGCCAAATGGCACTTATGTGGCACATAGAGGTGCTAGGCTCAGAAGCTGGATGACTGGCTGCTCTCTATCTCACTATAGGAAGCAGTGTGGAGGAGGAGAGCAGAGCTGGGGGAAGTTAACCCCCGCCAGCCCATGCAGCCAATAGGAAGTGATGTCTACGCCACCTCCCAGGATCTAAGGATAGTGATTGGTGGTATATTATCACACAACCGATCAACATCCTATTTCAGCAGACACTCTGTTCCGATCACCACTTGTAGCGCAGCGGTGATCGGAAATACACAGGCGTACATGCACGCTCTGTGTCTGCAAGAGGTTAAAAACAACTCCATAATTACAATCTTGTCTCAATACTGATAAAACATACATAAATAGAGTTGAGCGAACTCAAACTGTATAGT
The DNA here is from genome assembly GCA_033119425.1 of Bufotes viridis. NCBI lineage: Eukaryota > Metazoa > Chordata > Amphibia > Anura > Bufonidae > Bufotes > Bufotes viridis. The sequence goes on along the minus strand of CM065589.1, from coordinate 587,531,133 downwards.
TCGGGTTTGTACCGAACTTTAGGATTTTTGGCACACGGACCCGAACCTGAACATTTTCGTAAAAGTTCGGGTACGGGTTTGTTGTTCAGCGATTTCTTACCGCTTTTTGAAAGGCTGCAGAGCAGCCAATCAGCAAGCATTTAACATCTTTGCCCTAAGAAGCCATCACAGCCATGCCTACTAATGGCATGGCTGTGATTGGGTGAGTGCAGCATGTGACCCAGAATCTATATAAGCTGGAGCCACGTAGCACCGCACGTCCCTCTGCTGCTATTGCAGTGTAGGGAAGGGTTGCTGCTGGTGCTCTCAGGGAGAGATTAGGAAATAAATCTGTTGAACCTGGTGGTGTGAAATCTTCAAGCTACAGCAATTATTGAGGCAGGGTGCTACTGCTATCCTACATTTTTATACCCAGCCCCGAGCTCAGTGACACTGCAAAGTAATTTTTTTTTAAATCCATCTGTTAGTGAGGTGGGAGTCGGCGGCCATTTTAGCAACTGCAGTGTCCTTGGAACTGCATGTGACCTGCATGTGTGCCAGCCTGCCAGGGAAATCAGTCTAATCCTTTTATTTTTTTTTTTTTTCTGGCAGGTCAAGTCCCCTACATTACCTATTTTATAATTTAGGGGTGACATAGTGCATTTCTGTAGTTGAGGCAAAACCCTGTATTGTGGTGCTATAGAGCACTTGTGCATACAACGCACAAAAACGTATTTTAAATTTCAGCAATTAAATCAGTGAAATAGTGCATTAGTGTATTTTGGGGGAAAAAGCCATATTGTTGCTTCACAGAGCAGTTGTGCAAACAGCATACAAATACCTACGTTTAATTTTCAGCAGTGAAATAGTGCATTAGTGTATTTTGGGGAAAGAAACCCATATTTTTGGTCCGCAAAGCAGTTTTAAATACACCACACAAATGCCGAATTTAAATTTCAGCAGTGAAATAGTGCATTAGTGTATTTTGGGGAAAAAAAGCCGTATTGTTGCTTCCCAGAGCAGTTGTGCATACAGTGTACAAATACCTACATTTAAATTTCAGCAGTGAAATAGTGCATTAGTGTATTTTGGAGAAAGAACCTGGTATTCTTGGTCAACAGAGCAGTTTTAAATAAACCGCGCAAATACATACGTTTAAATTTCAGCAGTGAAATTGTGCATTAGTGTATTTTGGGGGGGAAAAAGCCGCATTGTTGCTTCACAAACCAGTTGTGTATACAGCCTACAAATACATATGTTTAATTTTCAGGTGTGAAATAGTGTATTAGTGTATTTTGGGGAAAGAAACTCGTATTCTTAGTCCGCAAAGAAGTTTTAAATACACCACACAAATACCTAATTTAAATTTCAGCAGTGAAATAGTGCATTAGTGTATTTTGGGGAAAGAAACCCGTATTCTTGGTCCACAGAGCAGTTTTAAATAAACGGCACAAATACCTACGTTTAAATTTTAGCAGAGAAATAGTGCATTAGTGTATTTTGGGGGGAAAGCCGTACTGTTGCGTCACAGAGCACTTGTGCATACAGTGTCCAAATACCTACATTTAAATTTGAGCAGTGAAATAGTGCATTAGTGTATCTTGGGGGAAATAAACCTGTATTGTTGTTACACAGAGCAGTTTGGCATAGAAAGCACAAAAACGTATTTTTAAAATTTAGCAGTGACATACTGCATTTCTGTAGTTTGTTGCAATAAACACTGGTTTTGTGCTACATAGCAGATCTGAGGCCTACCCTGTATTTCACTCTTTAGTAACCTTTTGAACTCCGCATTTATATAGTTGGTTGCGAACACACTGATTTGTGGTAGATAGCACATTTACGGTGTACGCTGCATTTCTGACAGTCAAATAAAACCGTTAACTTCTGCTTTTTCATTGTTGGTTTGAAAAATCAAATTTTTGGTGATAGTGAAGTAATTTTATTGAATTCCTCCGTTTCACTGTTGTGTGACCTAAAGAAATGTATTCTGTCTATGACACGGGCCCTGCCTTACTGTTAGTGAACTTAATTGTTGACTATTGGCAGTTAAATGCAGCAGTCTCTTATGCTTCTTTATGACTCTGCTGACAGGGTTTCCCAGGGCCATAACCATAGTCCTGCACCAGAAGTGGAAGAGACCAGTCCACTGCTGAAAGCTCAGAGTTGGCACCTGCAGCCCATGGGCATCTATCCTGCACCTCACCCCCTTGCAAATCAGCCAAGCAGTCTGAGCCCCAAGTCATGCAGCAGTCTCTTATGCTTTTTATGACTCTGCTGGCAGGGTTTCTCAGGGCCATACACAGAGCCCTGGCCCAGAAGTGGAAGAGATTGAGTGCACGGATGCCCAACCACTTAGGTTTGAGGATAGGGACAGGGAAAGACCACCGCAGCACGTCTGATGATGACGAAACACAGGTGCAAACCGCTGCGGCTTTTTGCGGTGTGCAGACCGACAAAAGAGGGCAGGGGTGAAGACTGGGTGGAAGATGATGTTAAGAACAATGAGGTCCTACACCCCAAAATATACCACTGAAATCTATGTTTTCCATGGGTGGTGAAAAAATCATATTTTTTAAACCAGGAACTACCTTTGCCGCCTGCGCTGCATATGTGCCGGGACAATTATATAGTTAATCCATCTGGGAGTTCATGGGTTCACATATTCCAATTTTTTGCTGTCAAGCAACCCTGCACTGCATAGTTGACAGTGACCGAAAATGTGAATAATCCTCTTATAAATTGTTGTATGAAATATTACCATTTTTGCCGGGTACAAACCCCTTCACTGCAAAGGTGACAGTGACCGAAAATGTGAATAATCCTCTTTTAAATTGTTGGGTGAAATATTACCATTTTTGCCGGGTACAAACCCTGCACTGCAAAGGTGACAGTGACCGAAAATGTGAATAATCCTCTTTTAAATTGTTGGGTGCAATATTACCATTTTTGACAGGTACAAACCCCTGCTCTGCATAGGTGACAGGGACCGAAAATGCGAATAACCGCCGCAGCACGTCTCTGATGATGACGAAACACAGGTGCAAACTGCTGCGGCCTTCTGCGGTGTGCAGACTGACAAAGAGGGCAGGGGTGATGACTGGGTGGAAGAGGATGTTAAGAACAATAAGGTCCTTCACCCCAAAATATACCACTGAAATCCATGTTTTCCATGGGTGGTGAAAAATTCTTATTTTTTAAACCAGGAACTACCTTTGCCGCCTGCGCTACATATGTGCCGGGACAATTATATATTTAATCCATCTGGGAGTTCATGGGTTGACATATTCCAATTTTTTGCTGTCAAGCAACCCTGCACTGCATAGGTGACAGTGACCGAAAATTCAAAAAATCTTCTTTTAATTTGTTGGATGAAATATTACCATTTTTGCCGGGTACAAACCCCTGCACTGCATAGGTGACAGTGAACGAAAATGTGAATAATCCTCTTTTAAATTGTTGGGTGAAATATTACCATTTTTGACGGGTACAAACCCCGCACTGCATAGGTGACAGGGACCGAAAATGTGAATAATCCTCTTTTAAATTGTTGGGTGAAATATTACCATTTTTGCCAGGCACAAACCCCTGCACTGCATAACTGACAGGGAACTTACATCTGGCGGTTACATTCTTGCATGACATAAAGCCGTTTTGTGAAGCCAAAGATAGTAGCCAGCCAACAACAGGTTTTTTATCTATATATTTTTTTTAAAATAAATTGGTGTAGACCCCAAAGCATTGGGAAAATATAAAAAATAAAACAAAGAGTAAGTGCACGGTAGTATAACAATGGTTGGGTGAGGCCGCTATACATGTCTATTCTGCATAAGGTACAAAGAAGTCCTGTGGAATCCATGTCTGGTTCTTTTTAATAAACGAAAGCTTGTCCACATTGTCTGCGGACAGGCGGCTGCGCTTTTCTGTGATAATGTCACCAGCCATGATAAACACACGTTTAGACAATACAGTGGCTGCAGGGTAGGCCAGCAACTCCAAGGCGTAAAGGGCAACCTCAGGGCATGTGCCCAATTTAATGATCCAGAAGTTGAATGGGGCAGACCCAGTGGCGTAGCTAGAAATGATTGGGCACCACAGCAAATTTTTGAATGGGGCCCCCCTCCCACAGTAATTTTTGTGCAAACTCTTCCTTTCATGCCGCCATTCCTGTAGCTACTAAAGATCGCTCTCTCAGACCAGGCCCGGCAGCTGTTCCCTCCGCTTTATACACTGTCTATACTGCCACTGTATATAATTTAATTGTATAATACTGTTGAGGGAGCCCTGACAAAGTCCTTTACTCCTCCTCCTGGATGGGCCCCTTCTAGGTCAGAGCACCAAAGCAGTCCCCTTTAACTATGCCCCTGGGCAGACCCAGTCAGTAAGTGTACTGCTCCACCATGTTGCTGAAATACTGCCTCCTGCTAAGATGTTCCAGATCTGCTGGTGGTGCAGGTTGTTGTGGCGTGATGACAAAGCTTTTCCACATTTCGCCCAATGATAAACCTGCCATTTAAGGTGCTGGTGGTGACCCAGCTGCATTGGCAAATTCTTCCTCCTCCTCCTCTGCCTTCACCTTGTGCTTCCACTGAGTCCCCGGTGTCAGGTGTGAATGCCATCAGCTGCGTGTCTACTAGCGGGCTCATCTTCCTATCACACTCCAGTGAGGGAATTAAGGACGACACGTTGTCCTTGTAACGGGGATGCAGCAGGGTGGCCACCCAGTAATCAGCACAAGTTAGAATGTGGCAGTAACTGGCGGTCGTTGCACAGGCACTGCAGCATGTAGTCGCTCATGTCTGCCAGGCTTCCCAGAGGCAAGGACAAGCTTTCCTCTTTGAGGTAGGTATATCGTCTGTGTCCTCTGTATTCCCCAGCGTTCCTCCTACTCCTCTTCCTCATCCTCCAGAACTGTGCCCTGGCTGAACAATTGTGTTCCAGGCCAGGGCCTATATTGGTGCAGGAACCCACCCTCCGAGCCACTTGTATTTGGCTGGCCTTAAGTTAAGGATAAGGCGTGTATATAGTTTTGTTTGTTTATATAGTTACTTAAGCTGCGTTATAGTTATTTTAATATTTTTTTAAGTCAATTTGTAAATACTGTAGTTTGTTAATGGTTTGCGTGAAAGTGGGGGTAGGGATGTTGAGTGTGTAGGGTGTGAGGCTGTTTGGGATTATTTTCAATCTGCTTTCTACACTGTCTATACTGCCACTGTATATAATTTCATTGTATAATACTGTTGAGGGGGCCCTAACAAAGTCTTTTAGTCCTCCTTCTGGATGGGCCCCTTCTTGGTCAGGGCCCCAAAGCAGTAGCTTCCCCTGCTTCCCCTGTAGCTATGCCCCTGGGCAGACCCATCAGTCAGTACGTGTGCTGTTCCACCATGTTGCTGAAATGCTGCCTCCTGCTAAGACGTTCCAGATCTGCTGGTGGTGCTGGTTGTTGTGGCGTGATGACAAATCTTTTCCACATTTCGCCCATGCTAACCCTGCCTTCTGAGGTGCTGGTGGTGACCCAGCTGCCCGTGAGCTGGCTTGGGTGCCACCCTGCTGAGAACACGGTTGCTCCTCCTCCTCCTCCTCCAGAACTGTCCCCAGGCTGGACAATAGTGTTCCAGGCCAGGGCCTATGTTGGTGCATGAACCCACCCTCTGAGCCACTTGGATGTCGCTGGCCTTAAGTTAAGGATAAGGCGTGTATATAGTTTTGTTTGTTTATATAGTTAGTTTAGCTGCATTATAGTTATTTTAATATGTTTTTATGTAAATTTGTAAATAGTTTGTTAATGGTTTGAGTGAAGGGGGTGGGGGTGTTGTGTGTGTTCGATTAACTGACGTGATTTTCACTCTCTGGTGTTCAGGAATTTGTGCACCCCAAATTCAGCACATGTGGCAGGCAGGGGATGTGCGTCAAACCGGCTATGCCCAGACCTGCTATTATATTTCGCCCTTTTTCGCAGAACACCAGGCTGGGCTGGTCTGTTGTTCCATGCCTGTCCACAGCTTCTGCGCGGTGTGGGATCGTCCCACAAACACACAAGTTTTAAAACAACCTGCTGTCGTTTCCCCCTGGCTGTGCTGCTGTTGGTTGTGAAGGTGTTACGCTGAGTGGATGAGGAGGAGGTAGAGGAGGAGGAAGCCGAGGAGGAGGAGGAGGTAACAGGATACAAAGAGAAATGCCCAGCAATCCTCGGGGGTGGAAGGACATTCGCAAAAATGCTATCCGCCTCTGGGCCAGCCGCCAATACATTTACCCACTGTGTTGTTGGTTATGTGGATGTTGCCACAGATAGCGTTGCGCAGTGCACACTTGATTTTGTCCGCCACTTGGTTGTGCAGGGAAGGGATGGCTCGCCTGCAAAAGTAGCGGCGGCTGGAATACACGTACTGTGGGACAGCCACCACCATAAGGTTTTTAAAACTCTCCACCAGACAAAATGACAGCATTTCAAAGGACCAGGAATTTTGAAATCAAGGCATTCAGAGCCAGGGATCGCGGGTAGGTAGGGGGCTACTTCCTATTTCTCTTTCTCTCCAGTGTTTAGGAGATGGACAGCTGATAGCTTAACACTTCCATGGAATACGGTGGAGATGCATTGTGATGGTGACAGATGTGGTGGCGTTGCTGCCACATCCTCTGTTTGCTGGGTGGCAGGTGCCACTGTCACCCACTTGGGCTCAGGTTTAGAATTTGTATTTATTATTTTTCTGTATTTATTTTATTTTGAGTCATTTCCCTATCCACATTTGTTTGAAGAGCAGTTGCCATGCTCTTAGGCACCACTTCCAGCCCTCTAGCTCTTTCCAGGGCTATTTTACAGCCATTTTAGAGACGATTTTGCGATATATTGCAAATATTCGATTGAATATTCGTCATATATTCATCGAAAACCAATATTCATCATATTCTATATATTTCGAATTTAACGTGAATGAAACTTAGAGCTGGGTTCCTAATGGTTGTATTGCTAGAATATAAAGAAGATGACGAATATCACGAATTCACGAATATAGCACTATATTCTCAATCTTCGTTATATTCTAGCAACAACCATTAGGAACTCAGCTCTAAGTTCAATTTGCAATGCAAACATTTACTCGCATTACAAATTCTACTTAGAGCTGAGTTCCTAATGGTTGTATTGCTAGAATTGACGAAGATAATGAATTTCACGAATATAGCACTATTCTCAATCTTCGTTATATTCTAGAAAGCCAACCATTAGGAACCCAGCTCTAGATTAAATTCGCAATGTGAACATATACTCGCATTGCAAATTAAACTTAGAGCTGGGTTCCTAATGGTTGGCTTGCTAGAATTGAGGAAGATCACGTCATATTTGTTAGTTCTAGATAGCCTACTTTTTTTTTTAAGGACGTGTTGCTCTTAACCACTTCAGCCCCTCTAGCTTAAACACCCTTAATGACCAGGCCACTTTTTACAATTCTGCACTACACTACTTTCACCGTTTATTGCTCCGTCATACAACTTACCACCAAAATTAATTTTACCTACTTTTCTTCTCACTAATAGAGCTTTCATTTGGTGGTATTTCATTGCTGCTGACATTTTTACCTTTTTTGCTATTAATCAAGAAGGGAAAATTTTTGCAAAAAAAATACATTTTTCAGTTTCTGTTGTAAAATTTTTCACAAAAAACTACATTTCTATATACATTTTTCTCTAACTTTCTTGTTATACATGTCTTTGATAAAAAAAATGCAATAAGTGTATATTTATTGGTTTGGGTAAAAGTTATAGCGTTTACAAACTATGGTGCAAAAAAGTGAATTTCCGCATTTTGAAGCAGCTCTGACTTTCTGAGCGCCTGTCATGTTTCTTCAGGTGCTAGAATGCCAGGATAGTATAAATACCCCCCAAATGACACCATTTTAGAAAGAAGACACCCTAAAGTATTCGCAGAGGGGCATGGTGAGTTCATGTATCATTTCATTTATTTTCACAAATTAGCGGAAAATGACACTTTCTGAGGAAAAAAATAATAATAAAGTTTCCATTTTGCTAATTCTGGTAAAAAAAAAAAAAATCTCAGACGGACTCACTATGCCCCTCAGTGAATACCTCGGGGTGTCTACTTTCTGAAATGGGGTCATTTGTGGGGTGTATTTACTGTTCTGGCATTTTGGGCGGGGCTAAATTGTGAGCAGCCATGTAAAACCTAAAGGTACTCGTTGGAATTTGGGCCCCTTTGCGCACCCAGGCTGCAAAAAAGTGTCACACATGTGGTATCGCCGTACTCAGGAGAAGTAGGGCAATGTGTTTTGGGGTAAATTTTTACATATACCCATGCTGGGTGAGAGAAATATCTCAGTAAGCCTACATGCACACGACAGTGTTTTTTCTCGGCTTCCGTTCCGTTTTTTTTGCGGATCCCATTCATTTCTATGGATCCGCAAAAAAAACTGATGCCTCTTCCGTTTCCTGTCCGCGTCCGTATTCCGCATTTCACGTCCGCAAAAAAAATATGGCATGTCCTATTCTTGTCCGCAAAAAAACGGTTTGCGGACCCATAGAAGTCAATGGGTCCGCAAAAAAAACGGAAGCCACACTGAAGCCTTCCGTTTTTCCATCCGCATCCGTTTTTTTTGCGGATGGTTGCTTGCAAACCAGGGCACTTGTGCAGGTACTTTAAGAAACTGTTTCAAGCCTTCCGTTTTTTTTTGCGGATCCGCAAAAAAAACGGAAGACACACGGAAACACAACCTACAAAATTTGCGGACACAAGGAAAGGATGTGGATGTGAAAAAAAAAGGGAGACGGATCCGCGATTTGCGGACAGCAAAAAACAACTGCCGTGTGCATGTAGCCTAAATTATCAATTTTGTATAAAAAAATTTAAAAAGTTGTCGTTTACAGATATATTTCTCACACCACAAAACACATTGCCCTACTTCTTCTGAGTACGGCAATACCACATGAGTGACACTTTTTTGCAGCCAAGATGCGCAAAGGGGCCCAAATTCCAATGAGTACCTTTTAGGAGGGCATTTTTACGCATTTTTCTTCTCACGCTATAGGGCCCCTAAAATACCAGGGCAGTATAAATACCCCACATGTGACGCCATTTTGAAAAAAAAAACCCTCCTAGGTATTCCGTGAGGGGCATGGCGAGTTCATAGAAGATTTTTTTTTTTTGGCACAAGTTAGCGGAAATTTATTTTTTATTGTTTTTCTCACAAAGTCTCCCTTTCCGCTAACTTTTGACAAAAAGTTCAATTTTTTATGCCCCTCAGCGAATACCTTGGGGTTTCTTATTTACAAAATGGGGTCATTTGTGGGGTGTTTGTACTGTTCTGGCATTTTAGGTGGGGCTAAATTGTGAGCAGCTATGTAAAACCTAAAGGTACTCGTTGGAATTTGGGCCCCTTTGCGCACTCAGGCTGCAAAAAAGTGTCACACATGTGGTATCGCCGTACTCAGGAGAAGTAGGGCAATGTGTTTTCGGGAGTATTTTTACATATACCCATGTTGGGTGAGAGAAATATCTCTGTACATTGACAACTTTGTATAATTTTTTTTTAAAAGTTGTCGTTTACAGCGATATTTGTCACACAAAGTATAGGTATATATAAAAATACACCCCAAAACACATTGCCCTACTTCTCCTGAGTACGGCGATACCACATGTGTGCCACTTTTTTGCAGCCAAGATGCGCAAAGGGGCCCAAATTCCCAAGAGTACCTTTAGGATTTCACAGGGCATTTTTACGCATTTGGATTCTCACGCTTTAGGACCCCTAAAATGCCAGGGCAGTATAAATACCCCACAAGTGACCCCATTGTGAAAAGAAGACACCCTAAGGTATTCCGTCAGGGGCATGGCGAGTTCACAGAAAATATTTTTTTTTGTTTTTTTGGCACAAGTTAGCGGAAATTGATATATTTTTTTTATTTTTTTTTTTTTTACAAAGTCTCACATTCCACTAACTTTTGACAAAAAATAAAATTTTACATGAACTCACCATACCCCTCAGAGAATACCTTGGGGTGTCTTCTTTCTAAAATGGGGTCATATGTGAGGTTTTTGTACTGCTCTGGCATTTGAGGGTCTCCGCAATCATTACACGTATGGCCAGCATTAGGAGTTTCTGCGATTCTCCTTATATTGAGCATACGGGTAATGAGATTTTTTTTTCCGTTCAGCCTCTGGGCTGAAAAAATAAATAAAAAATTAACGGCACAGATTTCTTCATTCGCATCGATCAATGTGGATGAAAAAATCTCTGCCAAAATCAGTGACTGCGGTGCGGTGGGTTGGGCGCTAACTACCTAACAAGTAGCTAACTAACTGGCGGTGATAAGGGACCCTTATGCTCTATTCACACGTCCGCAATTCTGTTTGCGGAACGAAATTGCAGACCTATTCATTTCTATGGGGACAGACTTTATCCCGCTCGGATCCGGAATTACGGATCTGTGCTTCTGGGTCTGCACTTCCGTTCTGCAAAAATATAGAACATGTCCTATTCTTGTCCGCAAAGGCATTTTCTATATAGTTCTGCCAATGTGCGGATCTGCAAAATGCAGAAAGCACATTGCCGGTTTCCTTTCTTTTCAGATCCGCGGATCCGTGGATTCACGGATCCGCAAAACACATATGGACGTCTGAATGGAGCCTTACAAGGGGTGTGATCAGTGACAGGGGGGTGATCAGTGACTCCTTCTTCAGGGAGCTCCAAAGCGCGTTTGGGGATAGAGCACGCCATCTCAGAGTCCAGCTAGCTGAAGTATTAATATGTGATCCAATTCTCACTAGGATCCAATATTTGAAAACAGCCACGTATATCCATCGGCACGACATAGTGCCTTTCCCGCCAAAAGAAAGAACACGCGGACGCCGGCCACCCGATACCGGAAGTACGTCACCGGAAGTGTCATACTTAGACACACGGAGTCAGCCGCCCGCGCGGCGAACACTGCACGAGGACGCCAACAACCCGATCGAGCGGCAGGAGTGGTAATGTACTGTCCATGAGGACACATAGATTAACTAAATGAACATATTCTTACATATATAATTCTTTTGGATACTTGCTTCAAGGACCTTCTAAGAATTTACATATACCTATATGAACTCATCAATATTACATTATTCTTTTAGTACAATTTTTTGAATTTTTTGAATTGTTATACTGAACTTTCTATGAACTTTCTATGAATTTTTATGAACTTTTATGAATTTTTTTGAATTTGGGATGAACTTTATGAACTTTCTATGAACCTATATGGATTTTTTGGCATCTACCCTCATATAACCAGATAAGAATATATATATACATGAATTCTGTATAGACACAATATATTCAGTGGCCACTGAAATTGAATCAGCCATTTTTATTTTTCTTAATTTTTAAGAAATAACTAATAAATATTATTTTAAACTATTTTTAAAAAAAATAAATACCAGTTCTATACACCATATGCTCAGAGTGCCATCCCTTTATTACTACTATTCCTATATTTGTCTTAGCGCCGGGTATGCTTTATACGGATAGAGCACCTGTTTTCCATCCAAACAACCAAGTGAGCCACCACTACTTTCCTTTCAAAGCTATGTGTATGCCTTGAACTACAATGGAAACTTACCATCTACCTGCTGCTGCTGTTGTCCTTATTTTAGAGAGTTCTGTGTAGGCCTTATACTCCACTATTACCAAAAACTGCTGCAATTATCCTGACCACTATAAGTTCTGCATAGGCCTTATACTCCACCATTAACAAAGACTGCTACTATTATCCTCACCACTATTAGTTCTGTGTAGGCCTTATACTACCCAATTTCCATGTACCTGCGGCTGTTGTATGTCATGATACTGATGAGTTTCGGCTGGAAAAAATGTGCCCTAATGTTAAAATAGAACAGAAAACCAAAAATGATTTAAAACCAAACCAAACTTTATAAATAAAATATTATAAAATTGTTTAAACAAACAAACATAAAATAAAAAATAAATAAAACTAAGGCAAGGCTTTCAGGACATCATGCTGATTGAGCAGCTCCGCTATGGCCTTCTGATGCCACTCCTCCATGGCCTTCATTTCTTCATTATACTGAAGCTTGAAAGCCCTCATCCGCCTGGAGTGCTCCCGCTGCAGCAGGATATATATTTATTTTTTCATTTCTTTTTGTACTGCCCAAAAAAAAAATTATTGATGATCAGATTAAATAACTTTTATTGATTAGTGTATAAAGGAGCTGGCCATTAAAATTGCAAGTTTTTTTTTTTTTGTGGGATGAGTTGACTGTCTTTTCTATTGCTTGGTGTTGCTATTTTTGATATGTAAGCTGACAAAAAAATGGCGCAGTTTTTTTGGCGCTGTTTTATTGTTTTTTTTCTTTCAGTGTTCAACAAAGTGGTTAAGTCATGTGATCATTTTTAATGGGCATGTTAATAGGGATGCGGCAATTCTATAATTTGTCTACTTTTTTTAATCTTTCACTTTTGCACGATAACAACAGTTTAGAGTCCCTGAAAAACAGATTTTACTGTTTCCATTGTCTGAGAGTCATATTTTCTTTTCATATTGTTTAAAGTAGTGTTTCATTTATTGCCGAATGAGGTGACGGTTTGATCGGTTCCATTTTGGGGTGCATACGCCTTTTTGATCGCTTGGGGTTGGAATTTATGTCATGGAACGTTAAAAAATATGTATATAAAATATGTCTGTTTTTGACACTTTAAAAAAAAAATTTGTATGGAATTTGCCAAAGTTGTAAGGTCATGCTATATTTTAATAGAGCTGATTTTTACGGATGCGGCTATACCAATTATGTGCACTATTATTATTTATGTAATTTTTAGATTACATAAATGAATATATATCAGAAAAGACCATTTCTCATTTATTTTTCTTTTACATTTTTATATTTGTTTTGTCTTTCAAATTTTTTTTACTTTTTTATATATATATATATATATATATATATATATTATTTATCAAAACCCATCTGCATCCTGAAGATCCATTGGGTCTGATCACTACACAGCGCATTGCAATAGTCATCACTTTATAGTCAGTGCTACACTTACACTATGGCTGATCAGACCTCAGGGTCTGATCAGCCTTAGGTAAATGGCAACTAGGACGCCTTTGGAAGGCATCCTGGTGCCATGGCAACCATATTGCCGTTGCGGAAGCAGTGGCGGCAAGATGGAAGAGAGAGGGAGCTCCCTCTCTCTCAACCACATAGATGTCGCTGGCCTGAAACAGGCTTTTTTTAAAGTGCTGCGCTACGATTGGTTAGTCTGCAGAGACAAAACAATCGGAGCGCTTACTAGCAAGGGAACACTCTGAGATGCATATTAGAATCCAAAGACTGTGTGTGTGTGTGTGTGTGGAGGGATATACACTTTGGGGTATACACTGTGGGGTATACACTTTGGGGTATACACTGTGGGGTATATAGTGTGGGGTATACAATGTGGGGTATGTACTGTGGGGTATATAGTGTAGGGTATACACTGTGGGGTATACACTGTGGGGTATATAGTGTGGAGTATATAGTGTGGGGTATACACTGTGAGGCAGGAAAATAAATGTGCATATGAGAGATATTTCTCTGCTGTCCATACATACATGCTACCAGACATAGTGGTGTGATGTCATAACAATACTTAGTGCACCTATCATTAACCCCATCACGCCCAATGACATAGCTGTACGTCATCAGGAGGTTGTTAAAACATTGCACCCGCTCTTGCCTGATGCGGCCGCCATAGCCGCAACATCCAGTAATATTGATCAAGAACTTTGAACCCCTCAAATGCCGTGGTCAATCGTGAACCTGGCATCTGTATGCGCCAAAAAAATTAAGTTTTACTTAATGTTTTACGCTGGACCCCCCGTGTGGCAATCTGAGGAGCCAGAGCCTGTATGCAGCATCCTCGCTCATTGTGAATGACATGAGGCTGCTGCATAGTATTTCCTTTAGAGCCCTTGGCTCCATAGGAAAGTAGGAAAATCATCATAGACTCCAATACAAGTTTATTGGAGTCTATGATAATAGCAATCAATTGACTGATTGTTATAGTTCCCTATGGGAACTATCTAAAAGTAAAAAGAATAAATCAAAAAATTTAAATCACCACCCTTTTCTCTAAATAAAAAAAAATGACTAAACAAATAAAAAATACAAGTCATGGGATAGCGCAGAAGAAAAGGAATGTCATACGGTTTTTGAAAGGCAGATTTTGCTGGACTGGTTTTTGACACCATGGCCCATTTGAAGCCCCCCTGATGCACCCCTAGAGTAGAAACTCCAAAAAAGTGACCCCATTTTAGAAACTACGGGATAAAGTGGCAGTTTTGTTGGTACTATTTTAGGGTACATATGATTTTTAGTTGCTCTATATCACACTTTTTGTGAGGCAAGGTAACAAGAAATAGCTGTTTTGTCAGTTTTTATTTTTTGTTATTTACCACATTCATGTGGTATTTTTTAGAGCAGGTTGTCACGGACGCGACAATACCAATATTTTTGGTTGTTTGTTTCAGTTTTACATAACAAAGCATTTTTTTTTTAAGATTCTTTATTGTCTTCACAATCTGAAAGCCATAGTTTTATTTATTTTTTGGGCGACTGTCTTGTGTAGGGGCTCATGTTTTTGGGGATGAGATGACGGTTTGATTGGCACTATTTTGGGGTGCGTATGACTTTTTGATTGCTTGCTATTACACTTTATTTGAAGTAAGGTGACAAAAAATGGCTTTTTACACACCGTTCTTATTTTTATTTTTTTATGGTATTCCTCTGAGGGGTTAGGTCTTGTGATATTTTTATACAGCATGTTATTACAGATGCGGCAATACATAATATAATTTTATTTTTTTATGTCACTTTTACACAATGATTTCATTTTTGAAACAAAAAAAAAACATGTTTTAGTGTCTCCACAGTCTGAGAGCCATATTTTTTTCAGTTTTTGGGCGATTATCTTGGCTAGGGTATAATTTTTTGTGAGGTAAGGTGACAAAAGTTGGCTTTTTACACACTGTTTTTTTATTTTTATTTTTTTACGGTAATCACCTGAGGGGTTAGGTCATGGGATATTTTTAGAGAGCAGGTTATTACGGAAGTGGAGATACTTAATATGTCTACAGTGTATATTACTCATACAGCTTCCTGCCTGTGAGATCCAGGGGGCTGGATCTCACAGGCTCTTCACCAGAAGGCAGGCCCGATTCTAAGGTAAGCATCAGGGCTGCCTTCCCTGCTATCGGGTCCCAATTACAGCAGCACGATAGACCTGATAGCCATCGCACCCGCCGCCCGATTACCCGAAAAAGCCTCAAACCGCAGATCTGAATTGACCACCCCCCCCCCCCACGCATTGTCCCAGGGTGTCTGCTGATTGATCTCAGCAGGCACCCAGTTCCAATCACCGCCCGGCGCAGGGCGGTGATCAGAACTACACATGATGTACCATGTGTCCTTAAGGGGTTAAAAACCCATAAAACTGGGGTGGCATGGCTTTTATTTTGCAATTTTTGTCCATTTTGCATTTTGTTTGACTTCTCAATACATCATATACAATATTAAATAGCGGCGTTATTAAGTACAACTTGTCCCGCAAAAAACAAGCCCTCATATGGCTATGTGAACAGACAAATAAAAAAGTTATGGCTCTTTGAAGGCAGTGAGCAAAATAAAAGGCTAACAATAATACCTCTGGCTTTGACAGGGTTAATATGCACTGAAGCAAGATAACATGTGAATTTGTATAAATACATTAGAATAACAAGCATGTGATATGCAATACAGTGCTGTAATGTGGAATTACTTGCAGTGATCACAAGATCGTCCTCGACTTCTTTAACCTCTTAAGGACGAAGGGCGTACATGTACGCCCTTCGTCCGCACTTTAAATATGGCGCCCGCTCCCGCACGGAGCGGGCGCATGAGCTGCGGGTAAACGCTTGATTCATCAAGCTGACACCCGCAGCTCATGTCCGTGACCGGCAGCGATGCCGATCGCGGACATTTAACCCCTCAGATGCAGTGGTCAATCCTGACCACGGCATCTGATAGCGCAAAAACTGAGAATGAAACCTAGGTTACTACATAGTATTCCTATGGGGCCTATGACTGTAATAGGCTCCATAGGAAATATGCGATTTTTTCATATATTCTAATGCTATTGCATTGGAATATATGAGAATAGCAATCTGATGATGGCATCTTATAGTTCCCTATGGGAACTATAAGAAAGTGGTAAAAAAAAAAAAAAAAAGTTTAAAAAATAAAAATAAAATAAAAAAAATATAAAAATTCAAATCACCCCCCTTTCCCCAAAATGAAAATAAAATAAATAAAAAAATAAAAAAATTACACATAATGGGTGTAGCAATGTGCGAAAACGCCCATACTATAATAATATTAAAAAATATTCACCATACGGTAAACATAAAAACGGAAAAAAAGCGTCCAAATGGCTAATTCGCCATTTTTGGACGCCTCATTTCCTAAAAAAAAATGAATAAAAAGTGATCAAAACATCATACGCACCCCATAATGGTATCAATTAAAAGTTCAGATTGCCCCGCAAAAAATGAGCCCCTACACTGCTCCGTACGCATAATTACAAAAAGTTATAGGGGTCAAAACATGGCGACAAAAAATAAAATAAAAAAAATTCCCACTTTTAATTTTTTTTTCACTATCAAAACGCAAGAAAAACTATACATATTAGGTATTGCCGGATTCATACTGACCTGAAGAATAAAATTAAGCAGTCAGTTTTATCGCAAATCGAACGTTTTAATTTAAAAACCCGTAAAACTGTGGTGAAATTGCTTTTTTTTTGCAATTTCACCCCATTTGGAATTTTTTTCCCGTTTCCCACTACATCACATGCAAAAATAAATGGTAGCGTTAAAAAGTACAACTTGTCCTGCAAAAAACAAGCCGTCATATGGCTATGTGAGCAGAAATATAAAAATGTTATGGCTTTTGGAAGGCAGGGAGCGCAAAACAAAAACGCAAAAATCCCAAAACCCCCGGTCCTTAAGGGGTTAAAATTGCTCGAGACCATTTTCACGCGAGTCACACACAAGTAATGCACTGCACTTCGAACTTCCACCTGTCAAGAAACTCGCAAGACAAAGCCACGCCCGTATAGGCTCACACAAATATTTCAATGAAGATTAGAATTCTCGCAATAGAAACACCATGTTCATATTGCAAATACAACTTAGGCAACTTCCTATTGGTTGCCTTGATAGAATGAACGATTATTGAGAAGATACCCCGCTGTAAGTTGGATGCGCAATGCGAGTAAACTTACTTAAATTACTCGCATTGCGCATTCAACTTAGTTCTAATCCAGTGCTGAGCCACGCCCCCTGCACTGATCACATGATGGTGACGTCACCCCAGGTCCTTTGGCTTTTTCAAAGTTCGGGTTCGTGGAAGCCGCCCCTTATGGATTCCATATGCTGGGATATTCCGCGGTAGTGGAATCCATAACGGGATGCAACGATTACCACAACCCGAACGCCGAACTAATTTTTGAAGTTCGCTCATCTCTAAACACTAGTGCCCAAAAGTTCAGGTCCCCATTGACTTCAATAGGGTTCGGGTTCAAGTTTGGGTTAAGTTCGGATCCTGAACCCGAACATCGTCGAACCCGAACATCCAGATGTCCACTCAACTCTATACATAAATATCAATCAATACCACTTACATTAAATTCTATATTCAATTCATGGAGTTGTCATTGTAGTGTCCTACATATGTGTGTATGGTCCACTCAAAATTATTACACATATTACTATGTAATTTTGCACTATTCCTTTGACTATACTGCTAAATCCATATTTTCACCACTAGAGGTCACCATAAAATAATTTATATAGTGCAGCCGCAGGAGGTTAGTCAGGAGATTAGTAGTTAGGAGGAAGGAGAAGGGACAGGCTTGTCTCTGACCTTCCTGGGCCTAGCCCTAGGTGTTGACCAACTTTAACTTGTGGAGATGAGAGCAGATCTAGCTTATGGACTCCAAAGCACCAAGTTACCATTCATTTTATGGACTATCTGATCCTATACTGTAGACTAGACTACCGGGTATAAACACTTGCCGCCACGCTAACGCCGATGGGTGTCAGCGCGGCGGCTCTCTCAAGTATTCGATAAAATCAAGTGTGCACTGCGCAACGCCATCTGTGGCAAGGTCCACCTAACCACAGATACGTGGACCAGTAAGCACGGTCAAGGACGCTATATCTCCCTAAAAGTGTAATAGCAAACGATCAAAAAGTCATATGCACCACAAAATAGTGCCATTCAAACCGCCATCTCATCGCGCAAAAAATCAGCCCCTACATAGGACAATCGTACAAAAAAAAAAAAAAAATATGGCTTTCAGAATGTGGAGACACTAAAAAGTATTTTTTTTTTCAAAAATGCTTTATTATAGAACCTACAGGATAAGGTGGCAGTTTTGTTTGTACTATTTTAGGGCAGGGTTAACAAAGTTTGCAAAATCAGTTTTGAATACCTTAAGTGGTGTAGTTTCTTTGATGGAGTCACTTTTTTGGAGTTTCTACTGTAAGGGAGCATCAGAGAGGCTTCAAATGGGACATGGTGTCAAAAAACATATGGCATTCCCTTCCTTCTGCGCCCTGCCATTGGATGAAACAGCAGTTTATGACCACATATGGGGTGTTTCTGTAAAATACAGAATCAGGGCAATAAATATTGAGTTTTGTTTGGCTGTTATCCCTTGTTTATTTACTGGAAAAATTTATCAAAATTGAAAATTTGCTAAAAAATTGCAGTTTTATGATCGTTTTTATTTTTTGTTATTTACATTGTTGATCTGACAGGTTAGATCGTATGTTATTTCTATAGAGCAGGTGGTTACGGACGCGACAATACCAAATATGACCACTTTTGGGGGGTTTTGTTTCAGTTTTACATAATAAAGCATTTTTGAAAAAAATCTTTTTTAGTGTCTCCACATTCTGAAAGCCAAAGTTTTATTTTTATTTTTTGGGCCACTGTCCTATGTAGGGTCTCATTTTTTGTGGGATGAGATGTCGGTTTGATTGGCACTATCTTGGGGTGCATATGGCATTTTGGTTGCTTGCTATTACACTTTTTGTGATGTGAAATGACAAAAAATGTTTTTTTACATTGTTTTTATTAAATTTTTTTACGGTATTTACCAGAGAGGTTAGATCATGTGATATTTTTATAGAGCAGGTATTTACGGACATGGCAATGCTCAATATGTATACCTTTTTTAATTTATTTTACTTTAACACAATAACAGAATTTTAGAAAAAAAAATGTTTTAGAGTCTCCATAGTTCGAGAGCCATATTTTAATAATTTTTGGGGCGATTGTCCTATGTGTGGGCTCATTTTTTGTGGGGTGAGATGGCGGTTTGATTGGTACTATTTTGGGATGCATATGCCTTTTTGATCGCTTGGTATTACACTTTTTGAGATTTAAGGTGACAAAAAATGGCTTTTTTTGAGGGGTTAGGTCATGTGATATTTTTATAGAGCAGCTCATTATGGACGTGGTAATACCTAATATGTGTAGTGTATTACATTTTTTTTTTATTCAGTGATAAATGTGTTTTTTTTTTTTTACTTTTTTTAACTTTTTTAAAAAAAAATTTTGGACCCAGACCCACTTGGTTCTTGAAGATCCAGTGGGTTTGATATCTATATAATACAGTACAGTACACTGTATAGTGTACTGTACTGTATTTTTTACTTTACCTAGTCTGATCAGACTTCTGCCTTTAGCAGAAGTCAGATCAGACTTGCATTACCATGGCAAGCAGGACACCTCTAAAAGCTTACTGCAGCCATGGTAACCATTACCCGCTGCCAGAGCACCGGGTTATGGGGGGGCGGGCCCCCATCCTCTGTGATCCCATCCTGTTGGGGGCTGCAAAGGCACAGGAGCTCCCTCCCTGTTAACCCCTTCCATACAGCGGTCTGTACAGACTGCAGCATGGAAGGGGTTAAACTGCTGACATCTTCAGCAGCACATATGTTAGCAGTTTTTAGCAGAGTGTCAGCAATGTGCTGACACTCCGCTAAACCACTGGACCACCAGCTGCATCCAGCGCCGCCCGCCGCACATCATCGCCGCCAGCACCCACCCCCCCTGCACAGCCCACCGGCCAATCAGTTAAAGGGCTGCAGGGGGATGGGGGTTGAAGGAAGAAAAACAAATTAATTAGTCTGAATTGACCTGCAGTTTGCTGCGATCACCGGCATGGGGGATCACAGGACCCCCCTGGGCATTGTGCACAGGAGCCTGCTGGATGATTTTATCAGGCACCTTGTTCCGATCACCGCTACCTGCGCAGCGGTGATGGGAAATTCGCAGGGCATACAGGTACGCCCTCGGTCCTTAAGTACCAGGACGCCAGGGCGTACCTGTACGCCCCGCATCAGTAAGAGGTTAACAGTGACCGCCCCTTTAACGGTGACTTTCACAGTGGCCGCCCCTTTAACATTGACCGCCCCTTTAACAGTGACTTTCACAGTGGCCGCCCCTTTAACGGTGACTTTTACAGTGGCCGCCCCTTTAACAGTGACCGTCCCTTTAACAGTGACTTTCACAGTGGCCGCCCCTTCGACAGTGACTTTGGCCACCCATTTAACAGTTTCCTCCCCTTTAACAGTGACCGCCCCTTTAACGGTGACTTTTACAGTGGCCGCCCCTTTAACAGCGACTTACACAGTGGCCGCCCCTTTAACAGTGACCGCCCCTTTAATTGTGAATTTCACAGTGGCAGTCTCTTTAACGGTGACTGCCCCTTTAACTGTGACTTTCATGGTGGCCGTCCCTTTAACAGTGACTTTCACAGTGACCGCCCCTTTAATGGTGACTTTTACAGTGGCCGCCCCTTTAACAGTGGCCACCCCTTTAACCCC
Source organism: Bufotes viridis (assembly GCA_033119425.1). NCBI lineage: Eukaryota > Metazoa > Chordata > Amphibia > Anura > Bufonidae > Bufotes > Bufotes viridis. The sequence goes on along the minus strand of CM065589.1, from coordinate 587,510,232 downwards.
TTAGTGACCAAGCCTGTTTGGGCCTTTATGACCAAGAGTATTTCTTCCTTTTTTCATCGTCTCGTTCCAAGAGCTATAACTTTTTTTTTTCCATCGATATAGCTTTATGAGGGCTTGTTTTTTGTGGGACAAGTTGTAGTTTGTAATGGCAAATGGCATGGTTTTTGGGGTCCAAATAACTTTCTGATTAACTTTTATTAACTCTTTCTGGGAGTGAAATGGGGGAAAATAGAAATACTGCCACTGCGTTTTTACATTATAAATTTTACAGCGTTCATTTTTCAGTACAAATAATATAATATTTTTATTCTCTGGGTCAGTACGATTTCAGTATTACTAAATACATATGTTTATTTTACGTTTTACTATTTTTTTTGCAGTAAAACCCTTTTTATTAACAAAAAAAAGTATTTTGCATTGCCGCTTCCCAAGACCCATAACTTTATTTTTTTCTATGGAGTTGTGTGAGGGCTTGATTTTTGCGGGATGACTTGTATTTTCTATTGGTATCATTTTGGAGTAAATTGCGCTTTTTGATCGCTTGTTATTACGTATTTTCGGTGGAAAAAAATTAGAAATTGTCTTTTTTTTTTTTTCGGCGTTCACCATAGGGGATAATTTATGTGATATTTATGTAGTCCGGGTCGCTACGGACGCGGCAATACAAAACATATGGGGGATATTTTTTTTGGCAATTTTTCTCACTGAAAAGCTTATTTTGAATGGAAAAAAAGCATATAAAAGCATATTTTTTATTTTATGGGATGTTTTTTTTAATAAATGTGTATTTTTTTTAAATTTTTTATTTTTTCTTGTACAGTTCTGGTCTCCTGTGAACAAGGCAGACATAGCAGAGCTGGAAAGGGTTCAGAGAAGGGTAACCAAAGCAATAACTGGAATGAGGGGCCTATATTAGTTGAAAAACAAAAATATATTTGTCGCTTTTAGGGGTGTTTTAATTTCCATTTAATTTCTTTAGTTCAGCTAAAAGTATGTCAGGCAGAGAAGTGCCAGGCCATGCACAGAGGAGTGGTGAAGGCCTGAATGTTTTTGGCGCAAGCAGAGGTAGCAGCAGAGTAAGGGGGTGTAGCAGGAGTAGTTGCAGTGAGAGGTCTGAGCTCCCGGAGTCATCTAGTTGGCATGGCCCGGGAGCAGGCCCGGTGCCCTCACCTGTCCTCACCCTGCTTCTGGCCTTTTCTGTTCCCTCACCGCGAGAAGTACTTCATGCAGTGGGATCAGTTTCACTTTTCAGCGAGGAAGAGCTACTAGAGAACAGTCATCCTCTACTGGCAAGCCAAGAGGAGACATTGACCGTTTCCTCCGCTAGGCGGGCAAGTAGTGATGAGGAGAGAGGGTGGGAGCTGGTGTTGCGAGTGGTCAGGCTCCTGACCCAGAGGCCATTGAGGAGGACATCAGTGATGTGCAGACCCTGAACCGATGAGGATGAAGGCGATCGTACTTGGGAGCCAGGTGTAGAAGGGGTTTCATCATCATCAGGAAAAGAGGTTGGCATCTTGACCGTCAGGCAGAGGCTGAGCCAGCAAGTCGCTAGCGTAGCCGGGAGTCGCAGGATGGCAGCAGTGGGAGGTCGGGAGCCAAACGGCACAAGGTAGACCACCCGCTTTGCAGCAGCCTACCTGCCCGGAAAGGAGTGGTGCATGGGTTCACTGAAGCAGTGGTGGTAGCAGTCAGCCAGTGAGTAGTGTTGGGGGGAAAATCAGGTACTTGGCGGTGTGGCAGTTTTTTGTGAAGCCATCAGAGGAGGTCAACATGGCCATATGTAGAATATGTGGGCAGAAAGTGAAGTGTGGCCAGGGTGCCAATGTTGGTACCACGGCCCTGCATCAACATATGCAGCGTCAACATAGAGTGGCCTTGGAGAACGGTGGCTCCTATGTGGTGGTCTAGGCTGTCTCAGCTACTGCTACATCACCCAGTGGCACACACCCAGGTTCAGCCAGTGAAGGCTCCTCCACCTCAGACGAAGGGAGCTGTCTGTCCTTCCCTCCATCTACCGCTCCTGATGCTCCTGCTTCTCCTCCTACTCCTCGTCAGTTATTCCATCAGCAATCGATCACCAAAGTGATTGCCAAGAAAAAACAGTATGCGTATACGCATCCAACAGCGCAGAAGCTGAACGTGCTCCTGTCCAAGTTACTGGTGCTGCAGTCTCTCCCTTTCCAAGTGGTGGACTCTTCACTTTTCAGAGAACTGATGGCTTGTGCCGAGCCGAGGTGAAGTGTCCCAAGATGTCATTTCTTTGCCAAAAAGGCAGTACCAGCCCTGCACACACATGTAGAACAGAAGGTGGGCCAGTCCTTGTGCCTGTCGGTGTCTGCCAAAGTGCACGGCTGCGCCGACATGTGGAGCTGTAACTTTGGCCGGGGACAATACATGTCCTTACGGCCCACTGGGTGAATGTGGTTCCTGCACAGCCATACCAGCAACTTGGACAGGTCTTGCGGCTTCTGCCTCCGTGTCACAGTGCCCCTCCAGCATACCACATGTGCAGGGCTCGGCAGTGTCACGTTGTTCTACACCTGGTTTGCCTTGGTAAACGGAGTCACACCGGGGAGGAACTGCACCGTGTGATGCATCAAGAAATCGAATTCTGGCTTTCTCAGCGACAACTGAAAATAGGAACCATGCTGACTAACAACGGGAAGCGCTGCGTCAAGGAAGGCTGAGCCATGCGCCCTGCATGGCACAGATTTTCAATCTGGTTGTCATGCGGTTCCTGAAGTCTTCGACCCATATAAAAGACATCCTAAAAATGCCAGGAAACTTTGCATGCACTTCAGCCTCTTGTACACTGCAAAGCACACCCTCCTAATTTGCAGCGGCAGAACGTCATCCCCCCACATAGGTTGATATGCGACGTTTCCACCCATTGTAATTCCACCCTCCATATGTTGGACCGACTATACGAACACAGAAAGGCCATAAATGATTTCAAGATGATGCAAGCGGATAGGAGTACTCCCCTGTGTAACTTCGATGTCAGCCAGTGGCAGCTCATGCGTGACACCTGCCGTTTGCTCAGGCCCTTTGAGGACGCCACTTTATTTGTCAGTCGCCACGAATACGGTATGAACATTGTCATTCCACTGCTTCATATCCTGGAACAGATGGTGGTAACAATGGCTGGTCATGGGACTGGAGACGTTGCGCCTAGATCTCACGGCCACATAAGCCCTGTGGGGGCTGAACTGGAGGAGGAGGGGAGGAGATTGGAGCACAGGCAATGTGTAGCGAAATGGGTGGTTTTTCTAACAAACTGACGAAAAAGGAGTAGCAGGAGCAGGAGCTACAGGGCAATGAGGAAGACGAGTAAGAGGACCCAGACACACCGTGGAAGTAAGCAGTGGAGATGGAGACAGGGCTTCCCTCCGAGTCACTTGCACAAATGGCCTACTGCATGCTCTCTTGCTTGCATAGTGACAGCCAAAGTGTCACCATTCAGCAGAGGGTATTACTTCTGACTCTCTTCTGGCTCTCCACCTTGTTGGACCCTCGCTACCAGTCCAGAATGGGGGCCATTTTTACAATCACTGAGAGGGAGGATAAACTGATCTACTACAGAGAAATACTATGTAGTCAGTTGGCCGCTGCCTATCTGTGCCATCGTCCATTCTCTCACAGGTCTGCCTGGGGGGGCCCTCTGCACTCATGTTCCACTGCCATGGCTGCTGGGG
>CM065589.1:587488712-587506037 GCA_033119425.1 Bufotes viridis | reverse complement strand
CTCCCTCTCCCATCTGGGGCTGCTGTGCCTTTGCAGCCCCCAACAGGATGGGATCACAGAGGATGGGGGCCCGCCCCCCCATAACCCGGTGCTCTGGCAGCGGGTAATGGTTACCATGGCTGCAGTAAGCTTTTAGAGGTGTCCTGCTTGCCATGGTAATGCAAGTCTGATCTGACTTCTGCTAAAGGCAGAAGTCTGATCAGACTAGGTAAAGTAAAAAATACAGTACAGTACACTATACAGTGTACTGTACTGTATTATATAGATATCAAACCCACTGGATCTTCAAGAACCAAGTGGGTCTGGGTCCAATTTTATTTTTTTTTTAAGTTAAAAAAAAGTAAAAAAAAAAAAAAAAAAAACACATTTATCACTGAATAAAAAAAAAATGTAATACACTACACATATTAGGTATTACCACGTCCATAATGAGCTGCTCTATAAAAATATCACATGACCTAACCCCTCAAAAAAAGCAATTTTTTGTCACCTTAAATCTCAAAAAGTGTAATACCAAGCGATCAAAAAGGCATATGCATCCCAAAATAGTACCAATCAAACCGCCATCTCATCCCACAAAAAATGAGCCCGCACATAGGACAATCGCCCCAAAAATTATAAAATATGGCTCTCGAACTATGGAGACACTAAAATTTTTTTTTTTCTAAAATTCTGTTATTGTGTTAAAGTAAAATAAATTAAAAAAAGGTATACATATTGGGTATTGCCATGTCCGTAAAAACCTGCTCTATAAAAATATCACATGATCTAACCTCTCTGGTAAATACCGTAAAAAAATTAAATAAAAACAATGTTAAAAAACATTTTTTGTCATTTCACATCACAAAAAGTGTAATAGCAAGCAACCAAAATGCCCTTTGCACCCCAAGATAGTGCCAATCAAACCGACATCTCATCCCACAAAAAATGAGACCCTACATAGGACAGTGGCCCAAAAAATAAAAATAAAACTTTGGCTTTCAGAATGTGGAGACACTAAAAAAGATTCTTTTTCAAAAATGCTTTATTATGTAAAACTGAAACAAAACCCCCCAAAAGTGGTCATATTTGGTATTGTCGCGTCCGTAACCACCTGCTCTATAGAAATAACATACGATCTAACCTGTCAGATCAACAATGTAAATAACAAAAAATAAAAACGATCATAAAACTGCAATTTTTTAGCAAATTTTCAATTTTGATAAATTTTTCCAGTAAATAAACAAGGGATAACAGCCAAACAAAACTCAATATTTATTGCCCTGATTCTGTATTTTACAGAAACACCCCATATGTGGTCATAAACTGCTGTTTCATCAAATGGCAGGGCGCAGAAGGAAGGGAATGCCATATGGTTTTTGGAAGGCAGATTTTGCTGGACTGGTTTTTGACACCATGTCCCATTTTAAGCCTCTCTGATGCTCCCTTACAGTAGAAACTCCAAAAAAGTGACTCCATCAAAGAAACTACACCACTTAAGGTATTCAAAACTGATTTTGCAAACTTTGTTAACCCTGCCCTAAAATAGTACAAACAAAACTGCCACCTTATCCTGTAGGTTCCATAATAAAGCATTTTTGAAAAAAAATACTTTTTAGTGTCTCCACATTCTGAAAGCCATAGTTTTTATTTTTTTTTGTACGATTGTCCTATGTAGGGGCTGATTTTTTGCGCGATGAGATGGCGGTTTGAATGGCACTATTTTGTGGTGCATATGACTTTTCGATCGTTTGCTATTACACTTTTAGGGAGATATAGCGTCCTTGACCGTGCTTACTGGTCCACGTATCTGTGGTTAGGTGGACCTTGCCACAGATGGCGTTGCGCAGTGCACACTTGATTTTATCGAAAACTTGGTTGTGCAGGGAAGGCACAGGGGCGGCTGGGAACAACATACTATGGGACAGCCATCGCCATCAGCTGTTTGAAACTGTCTGTGTCCACCAGCCTGAATGACAACATTTCAAAGGCCAGTAGTTTAGAAATGCTGGCATTCAGGCCCAGGGCTCGAGGGTGGCTAGGTGGGAATTTACGCTTTCTCTCCAAGGTTTGTGAGATGGAGAGCTGAATGCTGCCGTGTGACATGGTGGAGATGCTTGGTGACGCAGGTGGTGGTGTCGGTGACACATCCTCTGTTTGGTGGGTGGCAGGTGCCAACGTTCCTCCCGAGGCGGAGGAAGAGGCCGAGGCAGCAGCAGAAGAGGGAGCAGAGGGAGCCTGAGTAAGTTCCTTGTTTTTAAGGTGCTTACTCCACTGCAGTTCATGCTTTGCATGTAGATGCCTGGTCATGCAGGTTGTGCTAAGGTTCAGAACGGTAATGCCTCGCTTCAGGCTCTGATGGCACAGCGTGCAAACCACTCGGGTCTTGTCGTCAGCACATTGTTTAAAGAAGTGCCATGCCAGGGAACTCCTAGAAGCTGCCTTTGGGGTGCTCGGTCCCTGGTGGCAGTGGCCAGTAGCAGGCGAACACTCTTGGCGGTGGCTGTTCTGCTTTTGCCCCCTGCTCCCTCTTTTGCTACGCAGTTGGCTCGGTCTCACCACTTCCTTTTCCTCTGAACTATGAAAGTCAGTGGCACGACCTTCATTCCATGTGTGGTCTAGGACCTCATCGTCCCCTGCATCGTCTTCCACACAGTCTTCCTCCCTGACCTCCTGTTCGGTCTGCACACTGCAAAAAGACGCAGCAGTTGGCACCTGTGTTTCGTCATCATCAGAGATGTGCGGACTCAGATGAGGTGGTATTCCCATGTCCCCATCATCAGGAAACATAAGTGGTTGTGCATCCTATGTCTTCCACCACTGGGGAAGGGTTAGGTGGATTCCCTTGTGAAACCCTGCCAGCAGAGTCTTCAAACAGCATAAGATACTGATGCATAACTTGAGGCTCAGACAGTTTCCCTGATATGCATGGGGGTGATGTGACAGACTGATGGGCTTGGTTTTCAGGTGCCACCTGTGTGTTTTCTGCAGAAGACTGAGTGGGAGATAATGTGAACATGCTGGATCCACTGTCGGCCACCCAATTGACTAGTGCCTGTACTTGCTCAGGCCTTACCATCCTTAGAACGGCATTGGGCCCCACCAAATATCGCTGTAAATTCTGGCAGGTACTGGAACCTGAGGTAGTTGGTTCACTAGGACGTGTGGCTGTGGCAGAATGGCCACGTCCTCTCCCAGCACCAGAGGGTCCACTAACACCACCACGACCGCATCCGCGTCCCTTACTAGATGTTTTCCTCATTGTTACCGTTCACCAAGCACTACAATTAGGAAAAAAATATTTTGCCCAATGTTTTGATTTTAAATTCAGGCCTTTTTTTTACAGGCACCTAACACTATCTGCCAATTTCTTTATGTACCGTATTGCACTAATCCAGGCACAGCAGGAACCACTGATTTAGGGGAATATCAATTGTAGGCCTAGTACTTAGGCCCTGACTGAAAGGTATCCTTTTATGGACAGATTTACACTTGGAGATGCACAGTAGCGTGTGAAAAACATGTAGGATTATGCCGTCAGCAATTGTATTTTAACACTTTGTGTAATATACAATTTAACGGACAGAAATACAATTGGAGATGCATGGTAGCGTGTGAAGGATGACCCTCTCAGCACTTGTTTATACACCTTGAGTGTAATATACCCTTTTACGGACAGAAATACACTATGAGATGCACAATAGTGCGTGCAGATTTACAGGATTATGGTTTCCGCAATTCTAATGTAACACTTTTTGTAATATACCCTTTTACGGAAAAAAATATACTTGGAGATACACGCTGAGTGTAATATACCCTTTTACGGACAGATTAACACTTGACCTGAAATAGCTGGAACACTAGATTCAGAGTATTGCTATATTGGCAAGTCAATTTCACCCCAGAACAAAATCTATCCTTTGACGGATAATATTAAACTTGTCCAGTCAGAGCTGGGACACCAGATTTACTGTATTTATATTTTGGCAACTGGATTTCACCTCAGAAAATAATAAATCCTTTGCCGGACACAATAAAACTTGTCCAGTCACAGCTGGAACACCAGATTTACTGTATTTCTATTTTTGCTACTGATTTTCACCCCAGAAAATAATACATCCTTTGACGGACACTAGGGAAATTATCCAGTTACAGCTGGAACACCAGATTCAGGGTATTGCTATTTTGTCAATTGAATTTCACCCCAGAACAAAATCTATCCTTTGACGGATACTATTTACGGTATTTCTATTTTTGCAACTGAATTTCACCGCAGAAAATAATATATCCAATGACGGACACTATGAAGCGTGTCCAGTCACAGCTGGAACACCAGATTTATGGTATTGCTATTTTGGCAATTGAATTTCACCCCAGAAAAAAATATATTCTTTGCCGGACACTATTAAACTGGCCAAGCCACAGCTGAAACCACTGATTTATGGTATTGCTATTTGGGCAATTGAATTTCACCCCAGAACAAAATCTATCCTTTGCCGGACACTATTAAATTTGTCCAGTCACAGCTGAAACACGGTATTTCTCTTTTTGTAACTGATTTTAACCCCAGAAAAAAATGTATCCTTTGCCGGACACTATTAAACTTTGCCAGCCACTGCTGGGACACCAGATTTACGGTACTGCTATTTTGGCAATTGAATTTCACCCCAGAAAAAAAAATACCCTTTTACGGAAAAATTTAAACTAGGCCTGCAACAGTTGGAACACCAGATTTACTGTATTTCTATTATTGCTACTGATTTCACCCGAGGAAATAATATATCCTTTGACGGACACTAGGGAAATGGTCCAGTGACTGCTGTAACACCAGATTCAGGGTATTGCTATTTTGGCAATTGAATTTCACCCCAGAACAAAATCTATCCTTTGACGGATACTATTAAACTTGTTCATTCACAGCTGAAACCACTGATTTATGGTATTGCTTTTTTGGCAATTGAATTTTACCGCAGAAAAAAATATATCCTTTGCTGGACACTATTAAACTTGTCCAGCCACAGCTGGAACACCAGATTTACTGTATTTCTATTTTTGCAACTCTATTTAACCCCAGAAAATAATATATCCTTTGACGGACACTATGAAACTTGTCCAGTCACAGCTGGAACACCAGATTTACGGTATTGCTATTTAGGCAATTAAAATTCACCCAAGAAAAAAATATATCCTTTGTCGGACACTATTAAACTTGTTCAGTCACAGCTGGAACACCAGATTTATGGTATTTCTATTTTTGAAACTGAATTTCGCCCCAGAAAATAATAAATCCTTTGCCGGACACTATTAAACTTGTCCAGTCACAGCTGCTGATGAACCACAAGACTCCAAAATGGCCGCAGATCAAAGTGACAGAAAAAAGCTCTGTGCAGCCTAAAATCCAGTGAGCAATTAACTAGCAGAAGTTGAATGATTCACAGCTGTAGATCGATCACTTCATTAGGTGTTTTTGTTGACTTTTCCCTTCCTAATCTCGCCCTCACAGAAGCTGCGTCCTCTCTCTACACTAATCAGAGCAGAGTGACGTGCGGCGCTACATGACTCCAGCTTAAATAGAGGCTGGGTCACATGCTGCACTTGGCCAATCACAGCCATGCCATTAGTAGGCATGGCTGTGATGGCTTCTTAGGGCAAGAAGTAAAACGCTAGCTGATTGGCTGCTGTGCAGCCCTTCAGAAAGTGGGAGGAAATCGCCGAACAACGGACCCGAACCCAAACTTTTTTGAAAATGTTCGGGTCCGGGTCCAGGTCCCCAAAATTCGGTACGAACCCGAACTATCCAGCAAAAAATGGGTATTGTTCACCCAACAATCTAATCGCTGAATTTACGCAATTTATTTTTCTGTCAGGTATTCACTGCAGGGTACTTTACAGCAACAATATGAGGGTATGTCAGCCAACAATCTAACCAACCAATTTACTGAATTTATGTTCCTGTGAGCTATGCAGTGCAGGGGTACTTTACAGCAAAAAATGGGTATATGTAAAGCAACAATCTAACAGATGGATTTACTGAATTTATTTCCCTGTCAGGTATGCAGTGCAGGGGTTCTTCACAGCAAAAAATGAGTATATGTCAAGCAACAATCTAACAGACGGATTTACTTAATTTATTTCCCTGTCAGGTATGCAGTGCATGGGTACTTCACAGCAAAAAATGGGCATATGTCACCCAACAATCTAACCAATGAATTTACTGAATTTATTTCCAAGTCAGATATGCAATGCAGGGGTAGTTCACAGCCCAAAATAGGTAAATGTCACCCAACAATCTAAAAGACGGATTTACTGGATTTATTTGCCTGTCAGGTATGCAGTGCAGGGTTAGTTCAAAGCAAAAAAAAAATTGTAAATTTGTCTGTTACATTGTCGGGTAATATATATTAATTTTTTATGTCAGCTAATAATCTAACTTGCAAATTTAATGAATTTATTTTCCTGTCAGGTATTCAGTGCATGGGTAATTCACAGCAAAAAATGGGTATATGTAAGCCAACAATCTAACCAACCAATTAACTGAATTTATTTCCCTGTCAGGTATGCAGTGCAGGGGTTTTTCACAGCAAAACATTGGCATATGTCACCCAACAATATAACAGATGGATTTACTGAATTTACTTCCCTGTCAGGTCTGCAAAGCAGGGATTCTTCACAGCAACAAATAGGTAAATGTTACCCAACAATCTAACAGACGGATTTACTGGATTTATTTCAATGTTAGGTATGCAGTGCAGGTGTACTTTACAGAAATAAAGGGGTATATGTCACCAAACTATGTAACAGACAAATTTACAAAATGTATTTCCCTGGTATATGTAAGCCAACAATCTAACCGCCAAATTTAATGCATTGCATTCACAGCAAAAAAAAAGTATATGTCACCTAAAAATCTAACAGACGGGTTTTCTGAATTTATTTGTCTGTCAGGTATGTAGTTCAGGGGTACTTCACAGCAAAAAATAGGTATATGTCACCCAACAATCTCACAGCCAAATTTAATGAATTTATTTTCCTGTCAGATATGCAGTGCAGGGGTACTTCACAGCAAGGAAAGGGTATATGTCACCTAATAATCTAGCAGACGGATTTACTGAATTTATTTCCCTGTCAGGAATGCAGTGCAGGGATACTTCACATCAAAAAATCTATCCTTTGACGGATACTATTAAACTTGTTCATTCACAGCTGAAACCACTGATTTATGGTATTGCTATTTTGGCTATTGAATTTCACCGCAGAAAAAAATATATCCTTTGCTGGACACTATTAAACTTGTCCAGCCACAGCTGGAACACCAGATTTACTGTATTTCTATTTTTGCAACTCTATTTCACCCCAGAAAATAATATATCCTTTGACGGACACTAGGGAAATTGTCCAGTTATAGCTGGAACACCAGATTTACGATTTTTCTATTTTTGCAACTAAATTTCACCGCAGAAAATAATATATCCTATGACGGACACTATGAAACTTGTCCAGTCACAGCTGGAACACCAGATTTACGGTATTGCTATTTAGGCAATTAAAATTCACCCAAGAAAAAAATATATCCTTTGTCGGACACTATTAAACTTGTTCAGTCACAGCTGGAACACCAGATTTATGGTATTTCTATTTTTGAAACTGAATTTCACCCCAGAAAATAATAAATCCTTTGCCGGACACTATTAAACTTGTCCAGTCACAGCTGCTGATGAACCACAAGACACAAAATGGCCGCAGATCAAAGTGACAGAAAAAAGCTCTGTGCAGCCTAAAATCCAGTGAGCAATTAACTAGCAGAAGTTGAATGATTCACAGCTGTAGATCGATCACTTCATTAGGTGTTTTTGTTGACTTTTCCCTTCCTAATCTCGCCCTCACAGAAGCTGCGTCCTCTCTCTACACTAATCAGAGCAGAGTGACGTGCGGCGCTACATGACCCCAGCTTAAATAGAGGCTGGGTCACATGCTGCACTTGGCCAATCACAGCCATGCCATTAGTAGGCATGGCTGTGATGGCTTCTTAGGGCAAGAAGTAAAACGCTAGCTGATTGGCTGCTGTGCAGCCCTTCAGAAAGTGGAAGGAAATCGCCGAACAACGGACCCGAACCCAAACTTTTTTGAAAATGTTCGGGTCCGGGTCCAGGTCCCCAAAATTTGGTACGAACCCGAACTATCCAGTTCGGGTTCGCTTATCCCTACTGCCAATCTCTTGAGGAAGCCATTTCAGCGAAACGCATGTCGGGACACGAGAGCTACAGCGGTTATCACAAGTCACCAGGTATAACTTCAGAGAGGGGGCCTGCTTTCACATAAGAGTTCTTTAGTATAAGATGATGTTTGGTACGGTTGGCTATATGCCAGGATTGACTGCAACCTGGCATATGCTATATTGAAATTTCCTTAATACTGTCTCTAATTAGTGGATTAAACTAATACCATCGGTCCTCACACATGTTATCCTGATAGTATGAAATGTGCTGTTTATCACTTCATGTGAGGGTTTTTGTCCCTTTGTGTCTTTAACATCACCAACCATACTGAGTTGTATTGTATTGTATATTATGAAGATGAATTTCATTTTAAAAGTATTAATAAAACTGTTGTTTTAATATTATCCGGATTTGATACTTCGGTGTATTGATTGGCTGCCCTGCAGCTTTTCAACAAGCGTCGTTAAAATCGTCGAACACCGAACCCGAACTATTACAAAAATTTTCGAACTTTACAGTTTAGGTTCGCTCAACTATGCAGGAGTACTTCTCAGCAAAAAATGGGTATTGTTCACCCAACAATCTAATCGCTGAATTTACTGAATTTATTTCTCTGTCAGGTATTCACTGCAGGGTACTTTACAGCAACAATATGAGGGTATGTCAGCCAACAATCTAACCAACCAATTTACTGAATTTATTTCCCTGTGAGCTATGCAGTGCAGGGGTACTTTACAGCAAAAAATGGGTATATGTAAAGTAACAATCTAACAGATGGATTTACTGAATTTATTTCCCTGTCAGGTATGCAGTGCAGGGGTTCTTCACAGCAAAAAATGGGTATATGTCAAGCAACAATCTAACAGACGGATTTACTTAATTTATTTCCCTTTCAGGTATGCAGTGCAGGGGTACTTCAAAGCAAAACATTGGTTTATGTGACCCAACAATCTACCCGACAAATTTACTGAATTTATTTCTCTGACAGGTATGCAGTGCATGGGTACTTCACAGCAAAAAATGGGCATATGTCACCCAACAATCTAACCAATGAATTTACTGAATTTATTTCCAAGTCAGGTATGCAATGCAGGGGTAGTTCACAGCCCAAAATAGGTAAATGTCACCCAACAATCTAAAAGACGGATTTACTGGATTTATTTGCCTATCAGGTATGCAGTGCAGGGTTAGTTCAAAGCAAAAAAAAAATTGTAAATTTGTCTGTTACATTGTCGGGTAATATATATTAATTTTTTATGTCAGCTAATAATCTAACTTGCAAATTTAATGAATTTATTTTCCTGTCAGGTATTCAATGCATGGGTAATTCACAGCAAAAAATGGGTATATGTAAGCCAACAATCTAACCAACCAATTTACCGAATTTATTTCCCTGTCAGGTATGCAGTGCAGGGGTTTTTCACAGCAAAACATTGGTATATATAACCCAACAATATAACAGATGGATTTACTGAATTTATTTCCCTGTCAGGTCTGCAAAGCAGGGATTCTTCACAGCAACAAATAGGTAAATGTTACCCAACAATCTAACAGACGGATTTACTGGATTTATTTCAATGTTAGGTATGCAGTGCAGGGGTACTTTACTGAAATAAAGGGGTATATGTCACCAAACTGTGTAACAGACAAATTTACAAAATGTATTTCCCTGGTATATGTAAGCCAACAATCTAACCGCCAAATTTAATGCATTGCATTCACAGCAAAAAAAAAAGTATATGTCACCTAAAAATCTAACAGACGGGTTTACTGAATTTATTTGTCTGTCAGGTATGCAGTTCAGGGGTACTTCACAGCAAAAAATAGGTATATGTCACCCAACAATCTCACAGCCAAATTTAATGAATTTATTTTCCTGTCAGATATGCAGTGCAGGGGTACTTCACAGCAAGGAAAGGGTATATGTCACCTAATAATCTAGCAGACGGATTTACTGAATTTATTTCCCTGTCAGGAATGAAGTGCAGGGGTACTTCACAGCAAAAAAATGGGTATATGTCACTCAACAATCTAACAGAGGAATTTACTGAATTTATTTCCATGTCATGTGTGCAGTGCAGGGATACTTCACATCAAAAAATGGATATATGTCACCCAACAATCTAAATAACAAATTTAATAAATTTATATCCCTGTCTGGTATGCAGTGGAGGAGTACTTAACAGCAAAATTTGGGTATATTTTAGCTAACAATCTAACTGCCAAATTTATGGAATTTATTTCTCTGTCAGGTAAGCAGTGCAGGGGTACTTCACGGCAAAAAATGGGTATATGTCACCCAACAATCTAACCATCCAATTTACAGATTTTTTTTTCCCTGTGACGTATGCCGAGCAGGAGTACTTCACAGCAAAAATGGGTAAATGTCACCCAACAATTCAACCGCCAAATTTACTGAATTTATTTCCCTGTCAGGTATGCAGTGCAGGGGTACATCACAGCAGAAAATAGGTAAATGTCACCAAACAATCCAACAGATGGATTTATTTCCCTGTCAGGTATGCAGTGCAGTGATACTTCACAGCAAAAATCGGTATATGTCACCCAAAAATCTAACCACCGAATTTACTGAATTTATTCCCCTGTCAGGCATACAGTGCATGGGTACTTCACAGCATAAAATGGGTATATGTCCCCAACAATCTAACAGACAGATTTACTGAATTTATTTCCTGTTAGTTATGCAGTGCAGGGGTACTTCACAGCAAAAAAATGGGTATATGTATATATATATATATATATATATATATATATATATATATGTATCTCCCAACAATCCAACCAATGAAGTTACTGAATTTATTTCCCTGTCAGGTATGCAGTGCAGGGGTACTTCACAGCAAAAATGGGTATGTCAGCCAGTAATCTAACCGACAAATTTACTGAATTCATTTTCTTGTCAGGTATGCAGAGCATGGGTACTTCACAGCTTAAAATGGGTATATGTCATCCAACAATCTAACCAATGAATTTACTGAATTTATTTCCCTGTCAGGTATTCAGTGGAGGGGTACTTCACAGCAAACAATGGGTATAAGTCAGTCAGCAATATAACTGACAAATTTACTGAATGTATTTCCCTGTCAGGTATGCAGTGCATGGGTACTTTACAGCAAAAAATGGGTATATGTCACCCAATAATCTAACAGACATATTTACTGAATGTATTTCCCCGTCAAGTATGTAGTGCAGGGGTACTTCACAGCAAAAAATAAGTAAATGTCACCGAACAATCTAACCCACCAATTTACTAAATTTATTTCCTTATCAGTTAGGCTGTGCAGGGGTACGTCACAGCAAAAAATGGGTATATGTCACCCAACAATCTAACCATCCAATTTACAGATTTTTTTTTCCCTGTGACGTATGCCGAGCAGGAGTACTTCACAGCAAAAATGGGTAAATGTCACCCAACAATTCAACCGCCAAATTTACTGAATTTATTTCCCTGTCAGGTATGCAGTGCAGGGGTACATCACAGCAGAAAATAGGTAAATGTCACCAAACAATCCAACAGATGGATTTATTTCCCTGTCAGGTATGCAGTGCAGTGATACTTCACAGCAAAAATCGGTATATGTCACCCAAAAATCTAACCACCGAATTTACTGAATTTATTCCCCTGTCAGGCATACAGTGCATGGGTACTTCACAGCATAAAATGGGTATATGTCCCCCAACAATCTAACAGACAGATTTACTGAATTTATTTCCCTGTTAGTTATGCAGTGCAGGGGTACTTCACAGCAAAAAAATGGGTATATGTATATATATATATATATATATATATATGTATCTCCCAACAATCTAACCAATGAAGTTACTGAATTTATTTCCCTGTCAGGTATGCAGTGCAGGGGTACTTCACAGCAAAAAAATGGGTATGTCAGCCAGTAATCTAACCGACAAATTTACTGAATTCATTTTCTTGTCAGGTATGCAGAGCATGGGTACTTCACAGCTTAAAATGGGTATATGTCATCCAACAATCTAACCAATGAATTTACTGAATTTATTTCCCTGTCAGGTATTCAGTGGAGGGGTACTTCACAGCAAACAATGGGTATAAGTCAGTCAGCAATATAACTGACAAATTTACTGAATGTATTTCCCTGTCAGGTATGCAGTGCATGGGTACTTTACAGCAAAAAATGGGTATATGTCACCCAATAATCTAACAGACATATTTACTGAATGTATTTCCCCGTCAAGTATGTAGTGCAGGGGTACTTCACAGCAAAAAATAAGTAAATGTCACCGAACAATCTAACCCACCAATTTACTAAATTTATTTCCTTATCAGTTAGGCTGTGCAGGGGTACGTCACAGCAAAAAATGGGCATATGTAACCCAACAATCTAACCACCGAGTTTACTGAATTTATTTCCTTGTCAGGTATGCAGTGCAGGGGTGCTTCACAGCAAAAAATGGGTATATGTCAGCCAACAATCTACCTGCCGAATGTACTGAATTTATCTCTTTGTCAGGTATGCAGTGCAGGGGTACTTCACAGCAAAAAATAGGTTTATGTCACCCAATAATCTAACTAACAAATTTATTAAATATATTTCCCTGTCAGGTATGCAGTGCAGGGGTACCCCACAGTAAAAAATGGGAAAATGTCACCCCCTGAACTCACAGACAGATTAACTATATTATTTTCCCTTCACTTGGCATATATGCATTGCAGATGTACTTAAAACAAAAAATGGGTATATGTCGCCCAGTGAGCTACCGGATTAAATATATTATTATCCCTCCCTGGCCAATATGCAGGTTCACTTCACACTAAAATTGGTTAGTTGCCGACACCCACCTAAAATGCTGCATTGTACCCACAAAAAAATCACTGTATTTCACAGATTTAACAGCCAGTTCTGATTCCTAACTCTCTCCCTCACAGCAGCAGCCTGCTTCCTGTCCCTGCACTACAAAGAGCTGAAGTGACATGTGGTACTATGTGGGATCCAGCTTATATATAGGCTGGGTCACATGCTGCACTGGCCAATCACGGCCAGGCCATTAGTAGGCATGGCTGTGATTGCTTCTAAGGGCACACAGCTTAAATGCTTGTTGATTGGCTGTCCTGCAGCTTTCGGGTTCAGATCCTGGTACAAAAAACCCTAAAGTCCGGTGCGAACCCGAATGTTACAGACAGAAACCTATTGACAGAAACCTACAGACAGAACCCTTTTGAGGTATGACAGCAGCTATGAGCATCTCACTCCCATGGAGTTAATTACTCAGGGTTAGGAGAGTGGTATTTGATAATCTGAGATTTGGAGATAGAGTGGAGGAGATATGTGATAAATTTATCAATAGAGGCTATCCCCGTAGATTATTACAAAGATCCTGTGATAAGGTGTTGACAATGGACAGGGAAGCTACTTTGCAGATAGCCCCTGTAAAAAACGAGATACTAAGGATTCAGTGTGTGTCCACCTTTGGTAGAAATAGTAATAAAATAGTAGTAATTTTAAAGAAAGAATGGCATATTCTACAGAAAGGTTTATCAGCTATGCAAGAGTTTGAGGTACCCCCACTCATGGCATATAGGAAAAAAAACAATTTACACAACAGACTGGTCAAAGCAGATGTGGGTATTGCACAAATGGATAGATAACAATATCTTGCTCCATGAAAAATGGTCATTTTCCGTGTTTGGGATGCTGTAATTGTGGTAATATGATAACAGGGGATACATTTGTAAAACCAATACACAGGACAAATATATATATCATCAAAGGTTATTAAATATGTAGATCAAGGGACGTGATCTATATCATCCGACTCCCCTGCAGTTTGATCTACGTTGGTGAAACTACCATGGAGGTCAAAGAAAGGATCAATAAACATAAGAGCACCATCATGAAAAAGATGCTTGATAAACTAGTGGCTAAACATTTTGTGGATTGTGGCCACTCAATTAATCAATTGAGATTTTGCGTGATTGATTCTGTGGGCATATTGAGGAAAGGAGGGGAAAGAGAAATGATCCTTAGGGAAAAGGAGTTGAGAATGGATCTTTACTTTGAGATCAGATGCGGTATGGTGCATTATGCTGAGTGGGTGTAGTAATACTCACAGTTCAGTCGCTCCCTGAGCCGGCCGTCCAGTGGATGGGAAGACAGCATGAAATCCTCTGGGGCACTCTCGGTTGCAGGGAACACCAGCCAGAAGTTGGTTGAGGTTCCCTTGATGGTGGTGGTGTTTACAATGCTTTTGCAGCTAAGCCCCTGGTTCGTGACGCCAGCACTGTGAGGAGTAATTAAGAAATAGAGCAGGAAAATGATGGAAGAGGAAGTATTTAAACCAAACAGGAACTTTACTTGTCAGATAGAATAAGGCATCCAATGGCATCACTTTGTCTTGCATACAGATGGCAGAAATGGTAAAGCTGCAATTCCAAATTAGTAGGCACCATGAGGTGAAATATATAGGTTAGCTGCAACTCACTTTATTAGGGATGATGTTCTTACTTATACTTGGTTCCTGACCTAGCTTTAGTTATTAAGCCTTTTAATATAGTTCGGATCCTCTGTAAATTCTCTTCTGAAATTCAGCAATATTCAATGCTTCAATAATTCAGTAACCCAACGGTGATCTTTCTTATGGCAGGCAAACTCTCTGTGTCATAATTTTAAAAGGTTGCACTCCTCAAAGTGATATTCCACTTTAACCACTTGAAGACCACAGGTTTATACCCCCCTAGTGACCAGGCCCTTTTTTACAATTCTGCACTACACTACTTTCACCGTTTATTGCTTGGTCATACAACTTACCACCCAAATGAATTTTACCTCCTTTTCTTCTCACTAATAGAGCTTTCATTTGGTGGTATTTCATTGTTGCTGACATTTTTACTTTTTTTGCTATTAATAAAAATTTAAAGACATTTTTGCAAAAAAAATGACATTTTTCACTTTCTGTTGTAAAATTTAAAAAAAAAAAAAACTACATTTCTATATAAATTTTTCACAAAATGTATTGTTCTACATGTCTTTGATAAAAAAAAATCCAATAAGTGTATATTTATTGGTTTGGGTAAAAGTTATAGCGTTTACAAACTATGGTGCAAAAATGTGAATTTCCGCATTTTGAAGCAGCTCTGACCTTCTGAGCGCCTGTCATGTTTCTTCAGGTGCTAGAATGTCAGGAAAGTATAAATACCCCCCAAATGACACCATTTTAGAAAGAGGACACCCCAAAGTATTCGCGGAGGGGCATGGTGAGTTCATGTATCATTTCATTTTTTTTCACAAGTTAGCAGAAAATGACACTTTCTGAGTAAAAAAAATTATACTAAAGTTTCCATTTCTGCTAACTTCTGGCAAAAAAAAAAAAAATCTCAGCCGGACTCACTATGCCCCTCAGTGAATACCTTGTGGTGTCTACTTTCCGAAATGGGGTCATTTGTGGGGAGTATTTACTGTTCTGGCATTTTGGGCGGGGCTAAATTGTGAGCAGCCATATAAAAACTAAAGGTACTCGTTGGAATTTGGGCCCCATTGAGCACCCAGGCTGCAAAAAAGTGTCACACACGTGGTATCACAGTACTCAGGAGAAGTAGGGCAATGTGGTTTGGGGTGTATTTTTACATATACCCATGCTGGGTGAGAGAAATATCTCAGTAAATTGTCAACTTTGTATAAAAAAATTTAAAAAGTTGTCGTTTACAGAGATATTTCTCACACAAAGTATGGGTATATATAAAAATACACCCCAAAACACATTGCCCTACTTCTCCTGAGTACGGCGATACCACATGAGTGACACTTTTTTGCAGCCTGGGTGCGCAAAGGGGCCCAAATTCCCATGAGTACCTTTAGGATTTCACAGGCCATTTTTACGCATTTGGATTCTCACGCTTTAGGACCCTTAAAATGCCAGGGCAGTATGAATACCCCACATGTGACCCCATTTTGGAAAGAAGACACCCCAAGGTATTCCATGAGGGGCATAGCAAGTTCACAGAAAAAAAAAAATTTTGGCACAAGTTAGTGGAAATTGATATATATTTTTTTTTTTTACAAAGTCTCAAATTTCCACTAACTTGTGACAAAAAATAAAATTTTACATGAACTCGCCATACCCCTCACGGAATACCTTGGGGTGTCTTCTTTCTAAAATGGGGTCACATGTGAGGTTTTTGTACTGCTCTGGCATTTGAGGGTCTCCGCAATCATTACACGTATGGCCAGCATTAGGAGTTTCTGCGATTGTCCTTATATTGAGCATACGGGTAATGAGATTTTTTTTTCCGTTTAGCCTCTGGGCTGAAAAAAAAATAAATAACGGCACAGATTTCTTCATTCGCATCGATCAATGTGGATGAAAAAATCTCTGCCAAAATCAGTGACTGCGGTGGGCTGGGCGCTAGCTACCTAACAAGTAGCTAGCTAACTGGCGGTGATAAGGGACCCTTATGCCCCATTCACACGTCCGCAATTCTGTTTGCGGAACCGAATTGCGGACCCATTCATTTCTATGGGGACAGACTTTGTCCCGCTCGGATCCGAAATTACGGATCCGCGCTTCCGGGTCTGCACTTCCATTCCACAAAAATTTAGAACATGTCCTATTCTTGTCCTCAATTGCGGACAAGAAAAAGCATTTTCTATATAGTTCTGGCAATGTGCGGATCTGCAAAATGCGGAAAGCACATTGCCGGTGTCCGTATTTTGCGGATCCGCAGATCCATGGATCCGCAAAACACATACGGACGTCTGAATGAGCCTTACAGGGGGGTGATTAGTGATGGGGGGGTGACAGGGGGTGATCAGGGGGGGTGACATGGGTGATCAGGGGTTAATCAGTGATGGGGGGGGGTGTGTGTAGTGATTTGTACACTTTAACTATGTTTCCTCTGGTGGTCCCAGACAAAGGGACCACCAGACGAGCAGACAGAAGGCATATCAGACGCTGTTTACAAAACAGCATCTGATATGCGTTTTAAATGCGTTTTTTTCCGCATCTACAGCCTGCCAGCACATGATCAGCGATGGCAGGCTGTAGTTTCAGTTGTCCCGGCTCCGATCGCGCGCGTTCATGCGAAATCTCGGGTCTCACGAGATGACGCCAATAGGCGTGATTGAGACTTGAGAGAGCC